>CAWUFW010006394.1:600000-1160101 GCA_963921515.1 Calotriton arnoldi | reverse complement strand
AGGCATCCAGTCCCCCTGGCTAAGGGTGGTAGTAGTGGTGGGCATCCTGCCCCCTGGGTGAGGGTGGTAGTAGTGGTGGGCATCCTGCCCCCTGGCTAAGGGTGGTAGTAGTGGTGGGCATCCTGCCCCCCTGGGTGAGGGTGGTAGTAGTGGTGGGCATCCTGCCCCCCTGGGTGAGGGTGGTAGTAGTGGTGGGCATCCTGCCCCCTGGCTAAGGGTGGTAGTAGTGGTAGGCATCCAGCCCCCTGGCTAAGGGTGGTAGTAGTGGTGGGCATCCTGCCCCCCTGGGTGAGGGTGGTAGTAGTGGTGGGCATCCTGCCCCCTGGCTAAGGGTGGTAGTAGTGGTGGGCATCCTGCCCCCCTGGGTGAGGGTGGTAGTAGTGGTGGGCATCCTGCCCCCCTGGGTGAGGGTGGTAGTAGTGGTGGGCATCCTGCCCCCTGGCTAAGGGTGGTAGTAGTGGTAGGCATCCAGCCCCCTGGCTAAGGGTGGTAGTAGTGGTGGGCATCCTGCCCCCCTGGGTGAGGGTGGTAGTAGTGGTGGGCATCCTGCCCCCTGGCTAAGGGTGGTAGTAGTGGTAGGCATCCTGCCCCCTGGCTAAGGGTGGTAGTAGTGGTAGGCATCCAGCCCCCTGGCTAAGGGTGGTAGTAGTGGTGGGCATCCTGCCCCCCTGGGTGAGGGTGGTAGTAGTGGTGGGCATCCTGCCCCCTGGCTAAGGGTGGTAGTAGTGGTAGGCATCCAGCCCCCTGGGTTGGGGTGGTGGCGCGCATTCAGGCCCCTGTGTGCATATGTGGCATTGGTGATGGGCATCCCGCCCCTATGGTGCTGCTGTTGCAAGTATATTCAGATTCCCAGTGTATGTGTGTGATGTGTCGTGTACGTGTTGTATGTGTTTTGTGGTTGGTGTCTGACTTACCTTCTGCGCCGTACGCGTCCGTGCCTGTTCCGGTAGTAGATGTAGAATATTGGTATGATCGGGACGAAGGGATTCATGGTTGGTTCGTGTCGTTCGTCCTTCTCGTTGCTTCGCGTCGTCCTCGCCGCTTGGCTCGTCCTCGTCGCTTCGCTTCGTCCTCGTCGCTTCGCGTCGTCCTCGTCTGTGCTGTGTTCGTCTCGTAGCCGTGGATCGTGTTGTGGCGCGATTCGGAGCTATGTGCGCCTCTCCCGGATGCTTTGACGTGCCGTGCGTAGCGACGGGTTCGGCGCGTACGGAAAGCGCATCGTACTTGTCCGGCCGGACGGGGCTGCATTTTCCCTTCCGTGCGACTCGATTCGGCGTTTCCGGATTCGCCTCGGTCGGAGAACAGGACCTGGTTTGGGTGAGTACGGCTCGGCCGGGAATTTTTGCTGTTGTGCGCATCGTACTTGCTCGTTCGGTGTGCTGTACGGATCGGTCGGGAAACTGGCTTTCGCATGGCTTTTTCCCGACCGAATAGTATTGGGTGCGCCTCCGACCGAGATCGGAATCGGCCCCTATGTGTTTAAAATGCAAAACCTTAGACAGTACTGGCTGTTACTCATCCACTGAAGGCTCAAGTTTAGGCACAGACTTATGAATCAGGAGTGCTTTGGTCAGGCTTCCATGTGCGGGACTTGACATCAGCTTGTCCTGCAGACAATACTTAAACGCTAACTTGACCTCCAGTGATGTATCGAATTTGGAGCGGAACAAAGATGCTGTAAACCTATTTGCCCCAATTGGTCCTGTACATACCTGAAGTAACCAAGTGATCTACTACTCATAAGGCCTCAAACATCTGACAAGGCCTCCCTATAGTAGCTTAGCTCAGGAGTCCCCATAATCTAGCCCAATATAGCCTTAGAGCCCGCAGTAGCCGGCTCTACCGGCCATTAAAGGCCCACTCCAGCATTCGGGGAGGGCCTTTAGCAAGGAGCGGGCCTTTAATGGCTGGTAGACCCCGCTACTGAGGGCTCTAAGGCTATTAGAACATTCCACCCCTAGAGGGCAGAATGTTCTAATTTGTAAAACAAAGGCCTCACGGAGCCCCAACCCCTTGGGCTCTATGAGGCCTTTGTTCACAGCAAAAGCTGTGAACAAACATTGGAATGTTGGAGCGCTGGGCTTCTACCGCCCATTAGAAGCCCGGAGCACTCCATTGTCTTCAATGGAGCTCCCAACATTCCAATGTTCTAATACAACACTGGCAATGACTTGGCAAATGAGGCAATGTCCATGATCCCAAGGCCCAGGTACAAATAGTCTTCAGAGGTACTACAAGGTAGTCTCAGTTGTTTATAAAAACACCCCTTTTTCACATATGACAGTTGTGTTACCTTAGAGTAGCCCCATAGTTCTTCCCCATAAAATGAAGCGTTCTGGCACTGTACTTAATAAACCTCGAGGGTGACAGATATCAAGTGCGCACCATTTTCCCTCGCAAAGCATACAGTTGTGCCTGCCCTTTGTGCAAGGAGGTTCCTCAAGCTTGATATATCGGTATTCCCTTTATATCAGATGATACCCAAATCACTAGGTATGCAAAATCAGACATCTATTCGATGGATAACAAATATGAAAGTGATAGGAGCACACTTCAAATTGTAGACAAATAATGGCTCAAATAATGTTATGAGCCCGCCTTCAGTTTGTGTTCAGTTTTACAATAGCCTTTTATTCCACCACAATAGGTCAAAGATGGTGCAAACAGTACAGTACTATACCATGGGAAGAAACGAACAGCGTATTTCGTCCATGCTGGACTTTGTCAAAGCTGTAAATGGGAAAAGGGAATACATATTTCATGGAATTTATAAACCAGGATAAATGATGAGATGTGGAATACTAAGGACCTAATTCACAAAGGGCCTCCGCACTCATGGCAGAGACCCCGTAGTTGTGGGGCAGTCTCCGCACTCAGAGTGACGAGGACATGGGTTAGGGTGCTTTTCTCTGCTTTAATTACTCTGATAGAAGGACTCCCCAAGATAAGCCTGTTCATACCTACAAGTGGTCATGTGACATTTCTTCAGTCAGACAAGTCTTTTTAGTAAGCAAATCCTTTCATGCTATTGTTTAATCCCATACTTACAATATTTTTGAAGTTTAATATAGCATGAATGTGATCCATGGGATTTGGGGTGCTTTACAAGAGAACCAGAATTGAAACGAGGTTGGGATTCAAGCCTGGTTCACCATGTTCCAAAGCATATAATTTGAATTTGCGATATAGACCACAATGTTCCAGCTGGGCAGGTCCAGTCATATATAATTCAATATACATTTATACAGGGCATTGTTGATGGTGACGCCTCAATAAGTCAGATTTCTCCTGCCATTGCAGACAAGCAAACCATGCGTTGAAGTTAGCAGGGCTAATGGACGACCCATACGAGAGCAGATTTGAATAGCTGTGCCAGCTGTCATAGAGCTATGCCTTACCTGACCCGCGAATCTGAAGACGGCTTGACCTGCGTCGTATAATCTCTTGTTAGTTCAAATGGTGTCGAAGGCACCTACTACCACTAGAGCGGGCCTCTTTTTGCCACCTCTATTATCCTGGAGCAGTTGCAGTCTAGCATTGATAAAGTTCAATGTTGTTGATTCAGCAGCATGCTTGGTGTCCCCGATGTAGATGCTAAAACTCATTAGCTGGTTTCCTGGCTTGAATGTTAGTAGCAACTGCTGGATAGCTTGATGGTCACAAGTAATTTCTCTAATTATACAATTCAAATCATTATGCAACCAGATAGTTAGCCCTGCCAAACGGTTTACCTCCTGGTCCTTTTACTGCTGGAGTACTGAACGCTATGTACCCCATTTTATGTGCTGGAATTATAACCCAGTTGTCTTGAACAGACTGAATGATTGGCTGCAAATTCACACCACTCTGTGGCGACATTGGACATCCATCCAGGTAAAGAGGGCTGGGGAGGAACACCTTTCTCTGTGCTGACTATCTTTTACAGTGTTTAGTTTTTGACCATTTTCTTCCATTGGACTTGTTGAGGGCTGAAATGAGTCTGTTGCGGTTGTTGCTTCTCTGGTTATTGCAAGCAGAGGCCCGTTCTCTGGTCTGGGTGGCACATTGACTGTGTTTATCCTCCCGCAGCACAGTGTCTTTTCTCTCATTCATGTTTGCGGCCTCTGCTCCTTAACCAGCATCAACGTGGGGGTCAGGTAGTATGCTTATACCCATCGTTTTTGGGACTGCTATTCGTGGTTTTCTGCTTTCTCATCCGGAGGCTGTGTCCTAGTGTTTTCCCTGTCACCATCCTAGTCCAGGTGTGTAGCAGGGAAGTGCTGCACCTGCACCTCTACGATCCCTAGGCCTGCTTAGAGCTGCCTTCCTGCATCTACACCACAAGTGGAACTGCCGGAGGGATGAGCACCCACTGGAAAACTGTCCATCTCAAGGGAAAATATGTTCCAACGGTGGCAAGCTCAACCACTTTGCCATGGTATACAGAGGAGGCCCGAGAACACATGTCACTAATGAAAACAGTGCAACACCTCTCCACGACTGAAGATGGGGGTCAGAGCCCCAACTTCCAGCGCAAATGGCCAAATAGTGTGCAGGAAGAGGTAACCTCAGAGGAGGAAGATGTGTTTCTGATATCATTCACAGACCACCTTAAAAGGTACTGACGGACGCAGCCCACGTGCACAGTGGATATTACTGGTACGACAGTCAAGGCTCTTATTCACACTGGCGCATCAGAGAATGTGATGTTTTATCATCAATACCTCCGTCTTCCTCCAAGACTGGTGCTTGTGCCCTCAACGACCAAGAATGGGGGACAGGCGCCTCTTCCACTGAGAGGGGTAATGTGGTAGAGGAATAAGGAGATGATGAGTACGATCCAATGGCAAGGAATACCAGGCGAAATTTCACATCATCAATGGGGAGGGGGAGACCCTGGGGCTAGTATCCTTTGCCTGAAGTGTACAACAATTTAGTGAGGATGAGTTACTTGACCAGTTCCCTAGTTTGTTTCAATGGCTAGGGTGTCTACACACATCTCCGATAAAGCTGCACATTGATAGATCCATCAAACACAAGAGGGTGCCTTTTCACCTGCGGTCTTTGGTTAAGAGGGAGCTGGAGAAATTGGAAAGACTGGACGTTGTTCAGAAAGTCTCTGGGCCCACACCATTGGTGTCTCCCATGGTCACATCTAAAAACCTGGCAACCTGGCAAGATCCGCATCTGTGTCGACATGCGCTCCCAATAAAGCCATCAAACATGAAAGGCTCATCACACCAACAATGGACGATATATAGTGGACAATCTCAATGGTGCCAGGTGGTTTTCGAAGCTTGATATAAATGCTGGCTACTACCAACTGCAGCTGGATGAGGGCAGTCGATACATAACAACATTTTCAACACATCTTGGCCTGCACAGGTGCAAAAGCCTTAGCTTTGGAATATCGTCGGCTGTGGAGGTATTCCAGACCTACATCCGTGAGGTTCTGTCTGGCCTCCAAGGGGTAATGAATGCGAGTGACAACATTCTTATATACTCCACCACAGCAGAAGAACATCACCAGCATCTGAGATCCACTCTTAAATGGTTATGTGATAATGGTCTCAACCTCCATCTTGAGAAGTGCTCCTTCTTTGAGTCGCGCATAGAGTTTTTGGGATATGTGTACACTAAGGATGGCATCCAAGTTGACCCCAGAAAGTCTCAAGCCATACAGCAGGCTCCTCGACCCCACAATGCCACCAAAGTCAGCAGTTTCCTTGGGATGGCGACCTGAGCCCATGTTGAATTTAACCTTATTGTGACAAAAGAAATGTAGGTCTTGAGGGAGCCCTTTATTGTATGGCAGGTTCATCCCTAACCTGGTGACCATGGCAGAGCCACTCAGGGCCCTGATGAGAACAGATGCTCAGTGGGTCTGGGGCCCAAGGAAGAACACTGATTACAAAAGATCAAGTCAGTGCTCCTGAGCAAAACTACAGTGGCTTATTTTGACCCCAAGCAAAAGATAGAGCTCCTTGTGGATGCCAGACCGGTGGGACTGGGTGCAATCCTAATGCAGGAGGTGGAGCCAGGCAGGTGGATGGCCCTAGTGTTTGCAAGAAGGGCGCTTACAACAACAGAGTCCAGGTACACCGAGATCAAGCATGAAGTCCTAGCCATCAAATGAGCGTGTGGACATTTTCATCTATATCTGTGTGGATGACCTTTCCGGGTAATAACAGATCACTAACCTCTGATACACCTCTTCAAAGGTTCTGCGCCTCCCCTTCCCCCAGAATTGAGTGATGGGTGATACAATTGCAGCAACATCAATTTGAAGTGGTCTACCGGCAAGGATCCCAAAACACAGCTGACTTTCTCTCTAGGCCCCCACCAGCAGTAGATCAAAGAACGAGACCCGATGGAGGGTCCACTGAGGAATATATGAGGCTGGTGACACCAGAGGCATGCCAACACGCTCTAAGAGACACTGTGCTGATGAAAGTCAGGGATACTCCAAAACGGAACCTGGAATCTATTTCTGCAAGATGTGAACCAATGGGGTGGCTCAGACAAAGAACTGACGCAGCTATGGAGAGTTAAGCATGAACGACAAAGTCAGCCAGTGGCAGGGAACCCGTTTGGCGGATTTGGCACCCAGGGACTTTGTACTTCTGAGAGCTCTCCGCCCAGGTTGAAAGTTCCGCACTTCTTATGAATCTGGAAAGTGGAAGGTGACAATGGTGGAGGGCACGATGGTGACTGCGAGACGAGACGAGGAAACAGTGACTAAGAATGTGCCATGGTTCAAGAAGGTGGATGCCCCTACAGGGAGGAATAAAGTGGAGGATAGTGTGCGGAGTGAAGAAATAAACAATGAAGCTGAGGAGACTTGCACTATTCCACCGAGGAGTGAACAAGTGGTGGACCCAGAAGGAACTGGAGGCCAGCTGTCAAATGAACGCATTGATGTGATGCAGGGTGTGCCAGTAGAGGTCTGTAGAAGCTCACGGTTTAATCTGCATCCTAATCCTCAACTGAGCCAAAGGCTGAAGGACTTTGTGTGTGAGCTACGATCTAATGGCTCAAAGTAAAGTGGGAAGGAGATGTAGTGAGCCACTGTCATGCCTGCTGCAATCCGTATTCCTGTTGCAGCAGGAGCGGAGCACGCATAGACTAAAGCAGGCAATGATGGACTGGAAGCTCCTTGGCATTCTAGTTGTTTCCTGCCTGCAGCTTCCTGCCATTGGTTCCTTTACCTCTGCTTCTGGATCCTCCTCATTGCTGTGGCATTCTCATCGGCTCCTTCTTTGGGTCTCCATCGCGGTTCGGCTTCTGTTTGTCCGCCTCGTCGGATCCACTCTCGGCTGCTCTCCAAAGCTTGGAAATCCTGCAACGAAAAAAAAGAAAGACAAATGAAAGAATCAGCATTCTGCAAGTTCCAGTCTGGGTAACACACTCAGCACGTTTGCATGCTTAAAGTGAACTATAAGACACTTATCTGATTGTGCATTTTGCTTTTGGATTCAGTTATGAGCTTTTTGCCTCTGATGAAATAACCTATGGACAAAAATACAATGTGATGAATATGCTTGCTTCTAAAGAATTTATATAATTCCCACATATTATTTCTTTACGCTTTCCTTTTATCCATACTATTTTTAAAGCTCTATGTTTTTGCTTATTTGACTTAGTCTTATGACTAGAAATGAAATACACGTAGGAATGTATAAACTTTCCTTTTCTTAATTTCTTTCTTTTGTCTGAATTTCTAGTCAGTACCTTGAGCCTTCTTCTACCAGTAAATCATGAGGTATGCTTTGGTATAGAAAGTATATGTTCTAAACTTACCTGTTGCTCTTCTACTACATATACAAGTACTTTCTTTCGATATTCAAAACCATCACTAGCTGCCATTTCTTCCTACTGATAGTCGGAAGAGGGGAATTACTCAGGTATATAGTTTTTTTTTTTTTTTAACAAACTTTATTAAGCCATTATCCAGAATACTTTACATTATACCAAATATTCCTGGCATTTTTCATTTTGGTAGGAACATTAATCCATCATTTTCCGTGAGTATGTGTACATACTTCCCTCTTTATATCCATAGTTTACTCAGTATGAAAATTACACTGCAAAAAATGCAACATGTGGAATCATCCATGTCAATGATTGGTGTCTCCAAATTGCCATGACAAATATTTTAACATTTAATCCTATAAACTAACACAACTTCCCCTTCCCCCTCCCTCACCCTCCCCCCCTTCCTGGTCTGTCCGTGTGTTGCCGTCTATTCCGTCTCATATCCTGGAGAGCTCCTGGATACCGATCTATACCTCCGGTGTACTAGTGGCCTTTCCCCAGAGTCTACTCTGATTGTCGCTGGCTGTGTGACAAGTGATGGAATGAGTCAGGGTAGTGGATCAGGAAATGGAAGTGGGATATCCAATTGTGTGAGTTCTTCTAACATAATGTCCCATTCCATAGAAATTGGACGTTTTCTCAACCCCCTCGCCTCCTCTCGTCTAAGTGCTGCGCTTTCGGCGCTGCCCCATCTTATTACCTCCTCTTTCCATAGCTGTAGCGGAGGGCTCTTTGGAGATTTCCATCTCATAGTAATTGCTCTGATCGCCAATATGAGCGCAAGATCCAGGAAACGCAGGTGAACCTTCTGGGCTTTGGTGCGCTTGCGTAGGCCCAAAAGGCCCTCTAAGATGTTGTCTGTCATTGTGAGATGTGTGATTTCTCCCAGTATATTACGAATGTGTCCCCAGTAATCCTTGAGTTGTGGGCAATCCCATAACATATGAACAAAGCCGGCCTCCTCCTCTCTACATCTCGGACAGTAGTTTTGGGCCTCTGGGAACATGCAGTGTATCCGCTTCGGGGTTAAATACGCTCTATGGAGAACCATATACTGGATAAACTTAAATTTGGCATTGCGGGAGACCCGCTTGGGGTGTTCCAAAATGCTCTCCCAGGCTTTATCTGTGATTACCATGTCCGTAGTTTCTGCCCATTTCCCACGGAGGTCCGTAAGGCAGATGGAGGCTTGTGTGCGGATGCCAGTATATAGCCACTTAACTAGGTGCCCACCCCTCCCCATGTAATAAAGCATACGTACCAGGTCATGTTGTGGAGGCTCGCTACGCTGGGGTGCCCATGTCGACCTGATGTAATGTACTATCATTGCATGTAGCCAATAAAGGCGGTCAGAGGCCCCAGTGATCCCTACAAATGTATCATGATCTAGTAGTACCCCATCTCCGAAGAATGTACCCACCTCTGTTACTCCCACGTCTACCCAATCCTGTAACCTAGCCATTGTAAGTCTACCACCCATTACTGGTAGCCCCAATAGTGGAATATTAGACGCGTAGGGAATCGTGGTCGACGTGTACTGTATAGCCTTTTTCCAGCATTGCAGTGCCGTTTTTAATAGCGGTGGACCATCGGAGGGTAGTTTTGCCCTTGGGAGCAGCATACTATGTAGTGTACCCCTTTCTATATCCTGTGCCTTATAATTTATTTCTTGTAAGTTCCTGCCTGCTATCCAGAAAGACAGCCATTGTAATTGGGATGCATAGTAATATGCTCGGAAATCAGGTACTCCCAGCCCTCCCTTGTTCGATGCCAACTGCAATTTCTTGAGACTTACTCTGCGCCTGCCACTGCCCCATATAAGTTCCGACAATAGTGTGTCTAGTATGCGAAATGTGGCCTGAGGCACTATCAGGGGTAGATTGACAAAGAAATATAATAGACGGGGAAGCATCACCATCTTGGAGATGGCTATCCTCCCCATCACGGACAGTGGCAGAGATGTCCAGAAGGAAATGCTAGAGCGCAGCGAAGCGATGGACTTCATTAAGTTTCCGTCAAGTTGGTCCAAAGGAGACCTGTACACTTGAATACCTAGATATTTAAATGTAGCCGGTGCTACAGGTATCTGATAGGTACCGAATTGGATGACATCTGGACGTAGACCTTCTTGGAAATAAAAGGCATTAGATTTTCCTGCGTTAATAGCCAGACCCAATATAGTCTCGAAGGCGGAGAAGACCCTGGGGAGCGGGCTCGCCTCGCCCTCTAAGTCTCGCAAATAAATAAGAATGTCGTCTGCATATATTGAGATAAGGTGTGTATCATCCTGTACGGGAATTCCTAAAACTCCCGACGACCGTCTCAAAGCTATGGCTAGCGGTTCCAACGCAAGTACAAACAGGAGAGGGGAAAGTGGGCACCCCTGCCTTGTACCTCTGTGAACCGCGTATTCTGGGGAGATATATTTCCCGGTACGTGCCCGTGCGGTAGGTTCAGCATATAGGAGGCGCACCCATCGTAGAAAATCTTGGGGGAGGCCGAACTGCAACAGGGCTGCGAACATGTACCCCCACGTTATGGAATCGAATGCCTGCCGTAGATCTAACGTCAAACATCCCGTCCTGTCATACTCACTGGGAATGGCCCTCATTATATGATGAAGTCTCCTAGTATTAAGTGAAGTGCTACGTGCAGGGAGAAACCCGCATTGGTCACTGTGTATAAGATTGGGGAGAGCAGGGACCAGTCGGTTGGCTAGGACCTTACTGAGGATTTTATATTCGGTGGCCAGTAGTGATAGTGGTCTATAGTTGGACATCTCAGTGTTGTCTCGTCCTGGCTTGAGGAGTGACACCACCATAGCTTGCATCGTAGATTGCGGTAGTTTACCGGTTGCCCAAGCCGTCTTATATAGCTCCGCTAGTTTCGGTGCCAAGATATTCGAATATGTCGCATAAAATTCCACTGGCAGGCCATCTAGGCCCGGGGCTTTATTACGGTTAAGGCCTTTGATCACTGCTCTTATTTCATGTTGGGTGATGGGGCCTAAAAGGTCCTTCCGCCTAGCCTCCGTGATCTGGGGGAACTGTAGTCCATCGAAGAAGGCATCTATGAGACCGACGTTCTCGTGTGATGGTGCCGCATATAGGGTACTTAGGTAATTATAAATGCCTCATTAATCTCCTTTTGAGTGTGTATTAGTCCCTTCTGTGGTGCACGGATACAGGTGATCAGAGGCGCCTCCAGGTTATCCCTTAGTATCCGGGCTAGTAATGTTCCTGATTTGTCAGCGTCCGTGTGGTTCAGTTGTGTATACGCTCGGTAATCCATGAGTCTAAGTGTTTCCAGAGTCTCTGCGTGTCTAATTCGAGCCTCCTGGAGAGATGCCCTTTTGTCATCATCTGTCACTGCGGTTGGTTCTAGTTCTGTCATCAATGTCTCTGTATCTATAAGTCTTTTGTGTGCTTCTCGGCGCGCCCCTACAGTAGCACTAATTGCCGTGCCTCGAACCACTACTTTGAACGCGACCCAGTCTATGAGGTTGGAGGAGGCTGTATTCCAATTGTCTGTAAAATAATTATTAATGGTGTCCAATAATGTGGTCCGAAAGGGGGCATCCTCTAGGAATTGGGGCCATAATTTCCAGGTCGGCACAAGGGTCGGAACCCTGCCCCATGTCATAGTAACTTCCAGGGGATTGTGATCTGAGAATGTCTTGGCTAGATATGTCGATTGATGTATTTGTGCGACTATTGTGTGGGAGCAAAGAAATCTATCAAGCCTGGTGTGAAGCTGGTGGACTGGGGAGTAGAAAGAATATTCCTTGTGTGTAGGATGTAGCATTCGCCATGCATCTATGAGGCCCCAGCCCCGCATCCAGGTGTTCAGGAGTTCAGCCTGTTTGTGTGTGCTGGCCCCGTGCAATGGAGGATGAGATCTGTCCAAGTCTACATCTAGGATCGCATTACAATCTCCCCCTAGGATCCAGGGAATGGTATCCCACCCCGTCAGTGCCCTGCCCAGACCAGTGAAAAATGTGTCTTGATCGAAATTCAGCGCATATATACAACCAAGGATTACGGGTAGGCCATCTAGAGTGCCCTTTAAAAGTATATACCGCCCCTGATCATCCACACGCCGATCTACTTCCTCAAATGGGACTCCATGTCGGATCCAAATGGTCGCCCCTCTAGCGAAGGCCGAATAATTAGTGGTATACAGTCGGCCCCTCCATTTTTTTCTAGTTTTCCCTGCCTCCGCCTCCGTCAGGTGGGACTCCTGTAAGAACACAATCTGTGCCCTTCTCCTAAGAAGGTAGGCGTGTACTCTGTGTCGCTTAGTTACAGCCCCCAGCCCCCTCACATTCCAGGTCAGCAGGTTGTATGAGCCTAAGCTGGTTTGTTGACAAGACATATATTCACTACTTGTGTTGTTCTCCGTACAATGCGGAACCCAGGAGTATGTGCAGACCAGGAAGTCCCCATCCCTTGTAAACTAACCATATATGGTGCAGCCAATAAACAATGCTGAGCCAAACCAAACATTAAAACATACGAAAACCATAGAACAGTGCGTGCGCTTTGTGGGGGGTACGCGCCGCCAACCATACTGTTGTCTGTGTAGGTGTAGAGCTCCGGTGGCTCCACTGGGCCCCGGGGGGGAGGTTTTTTCACCTCTCAAATTATACTCAGCAGTGCGCTTTATAATAAGGATTGCCACATTGGAGACCGATGGGACCACTATAACATTCTGAATACGATCACCCGGGAGTAGTTACGGACTTTTGGGAACTTAGTGGTCTAAATTATCCACCAATGCGCAATCAATAAAATCATAGTGGTATATACATTGTTACAGGCACATATCAACCAGTTCGAGAGAAAAAAAAGGATACTGTCCAATTGGTTGGTATCATGTCCTTGCTTTACCAATCAGCTCCATGCGATCCGAGAGCGGGAAAAGTTTTCATGCCCGTCCCTTAGTTGTCAAACAGGCCATCCCCCGTTTGGGGCGTCGCCGAGGGGAAGAGAGTAATGCTATGTTCCGAGTCTGAATGTACGGTGCTGCCCTCCGAGTCCGTCGTAATCTTCGCGTTATCCTCACGGAAGGATCCAGCAACTGCCAACGCCTCTGCTCTATTCGTCTCCTGTTGGGCCGGAGTCGGTCCTAGCCTAGTAGAGTTCCTCGAGCCTCCTCCCCGACCTCGGGGTAGCTGGTGTTGTGTCTGTACGGGGCTATGTCTCACCGAGCCAGACGAGCTCCCCTGACTGTGTTCTAAGTCCATTACCTCGAGCCATTCCTCCACATCATTGGGGCTATCAAAGAAGTAGGATTTCTTATTGTGCGTGACTTTGAGCCTGGCTGGGAACAATAGGGCATATTTGAGTTGCAACGCCCCCGTAGTTTTTTCTTCACAGTTTGGAAAGAGGTCCGTTGGCGCTGCACCATGATCGTGTAATCCGGGTACAATGAAATCCGCTGATTTTCAAAGTGGATGCTCGCCTTTTCCCTTGCTTTTTGGAGTAACGTCTCTGTCCCTGTAATTCAGGATTTTGACAATCAGAGGGCGCGGAGGGGCTCCCACTTTTGGTGCGCCGGTTGGAATCCGGTGTGCCCTCTCCACGCAGAAATATGGGGATAAACCTTCAGGGGCTACATGTTCTCTGAACCATGCTTCCATATAATCCGCTGGTCTCGCACCTTCGCTTCGTTCCGGTAGTCCAATGACTCGAACGTTATTTCGTCTATTGCGTCCCTCTGCGTCTTCAATCCGGTCCCGGAGTCCAGTTACTTGGCTCTGCAGTTGTTTTATTTGCATTGCCTGGTCCGTGAGTTGGGGGTCAATGTTTGTCAGTGCCTTCTCGTGATCCCGCGACCGTATCAGCGAGCTTCCCGTGGTCTGCCCGCAGTAGAGTAAGGCCAGTCGTGAGGGCTCCTATCTGCTGTTCCATTATCTTCTTGGAGTCACGGATCTCCTTCAGTATTAAATCCAGTTTCTCCGAGTGGGACTCAGTAGGATCGGTGTTGGAAGAGCCCGGTGCCGGGTCCCTATCGTTAGATTCGGTGCCCCTCCTCCTGCTGTTAGGCCAGCATCCATAACCTTGCTCCTTAAGCCTGCCCATCACGAAGTTCCGTCGATCTCAAGCCCGAGCACAGGTTCTATGGGCATCTACCACATACAGTACAACCCCTGGGAGTGATCAAGCCTGGGATCCCCACTCCTTTCCCGACTATAATTCACTGTGTCCTCAGTTATGTGGGTGCTGCCGTTCTCCTCCGCGTTATTGCTGTCTCTGTTTCACAGTGCCTCAGTCTTCACCACGGCCCTCGGGGGTCCGCCACGCATCAGGCCGGTATGTGCGTCACTATGTTTGAGCCACCTCTGCAGTCGTCCTCCCCCCGTCCTCGGCTCGGATCTCTGT
This sequence comes from Calotriton arnoldi, assembly GCA_963921515.1. NCBI lineage: Eukaryota > Metazoa > Chordata > Amphibia > Caudata > Salamandridae > Calotriton > Calotriton arnoldi. Next base: position 1,145,924 of record CAWUFW010006394.1, on the reverse strand, counting down.
TGGTTCTGGTGCAGCTCCTCAGATGTCGGGTGTGCCTTTAAGCGTTCCCTTTACTGTGTGGGGGGGAAGGAACCCGCTCACATCGCCCTGCTGGGCGCCTCCTCCGAAAAGAATCCACTGCGTCGTGGCTTCAAACCATTCCAGTCCCTTCACCCGGCTTTCTCACCGCGTAGCCTTGTAGGATGTCAGCGGGCCGCGAAGGGGAATGAAAGGGCCGCCCGCTCTCAGACCGAGTCCCCGCCTGTGCGCTTCTCACCGCTCTGTGTTGGTGCGTCTTTTCTCAGCTGGTCACTATCCACTTCGGATCCCCGGGTCCTGTATCCTCAGGCGGCTATACTCAGCGAATCCGGAGCATACATCAGCCGTAGTTTTAACCTCCAGAATCGAAGTCGATCAGAGACGGCGGGGGTCGCAGTCCGTCTCGTAGTTCTCTCAGAGCGCCACCTCTAGGCCTCACCTCCCGCGTTCGGATTTCAGCGTCCGTAATCTCCTCTCCCCAGTCGTTACATTGGTTCGGATCTGTTTCCGGTGCCTGGCTGCGGTGAGTAGATGTCAGAGTCCCGCAGTCACCGTTTAGAATCCGCTGCACGGTGATTTCACAGGATGTTTCCCCCCCAGGGTCCGGAGCCTCACCAGGTCGCGTCCGCCATTTTAGGCGGTTGGCCACGCCCCCCTCTCAGGTATATAGTTACACGTATTCGAAACATATGTAAAGAAGACGCTCACCTGAATTAGCGGCTTTTCTGACACCCTCTTCCCTTCTATCTCATTTAGGAGGAGCATTACATGGCCCAGGTAGACACTCGCACCACAGCACAGTCTCTGTGTGACAATTAGTTTTTCTCTTCCCTTCCACGTCAATCTTGGGTGGCTTTGACTATTGTTGAGTTACCTTGGCCGAGGTTGAAGTTGATAGCTATCATCGTGGCTTACTCTCGCTCCTGCGGAAAACAAGGTGAGATTCTGACAGCCACTGCGATGTGACCGGGGCACCCAAATGTAGTACATGCAAGCTGCGGGCCGGGCGCGGCCCAAGGTATAAATAAATAGGGTAGACATCGCTCATGATCTTTCCCCGCACTGCATTCACTGTGTGTGGCGTGCTTTATTTAGTGGTTGGGGCTGTGGGAATCACGTAAAGGCCCTAGCACAACAGTTGGTACAATAAATATTTCTATTGCCTACGCACTTCAGGGATTGGTATATCGCACAGGTAATGTGGGCTGCAATAATATTGTGCTTTTCTCGTGTTATTTATGGTGCTAGAACCAGGTATTTTCGGTCCTTTTTGCAGGTCATGGCTTCCAGTTCCTTCCAACTTCTCCTGTCCTCTCCCCTCTGGCCTGTCTGCTCCCCCACCCCCTCCCCCAACACACCCTCTCCACCAGGATGAGGCTCACTACTTATTCCAACTCACCGGAGGTAGTATCGAATTTGGATACTCAGTCTTTCCCATACCAACCATCCCTAGGGAGGGCTAGTCAGGTGGGAATTTGTTTTTGTACAACAGGTAGCTCTCATCGCCAACCACCTGCACATTGTGACAACCCCTTGCTATATCAGAGCCATTTTAAATTCCTTTGGTATAGTAAGGAGGCATAGCTGATCATAATGTCTGTTTGTATGTTGGAGTAGCAAAGCCATGGCCTGAGAAATGAGCAGATGGAACAATGATGTCATTAAAAATGAACGAGGGAGATGCAGATGCTCACAAGAAGTAATTTACTCAGCAATGAGGCGATGAGCGGCTTGACCTCCACGATCCAGCTGGCATGGAAAAGACCAGGGTAACAATTACATCAGAGGGAACCAATTACAGCAGTGATGAAAAACCGGCAGATATCATGTACCGCAGGCAGTGGCTGGGGCACCGCTGGAATTAATGAAACTGGCATTTCCAGTGGAAGTTGACATAACCACAGAGAAGGCTTGTGGGCAATAATTAGAGGTCCTAGTGAATTACCCAGCAGCCTCAAATACTTTTGACTTATCTACAAGTTATTCCAGCAGTGAATTTCCACCTATCTACTTTCGTCAATATCTGCCTGTCTTTTTTCTTGGTCTGTGCTGACTTGCAAGGATTTCCCTTGTTTTTATTTTTAAGATTTGGATATATAGATGCAATTGAATCGATTTTTCTTGTCCTGTTTGACTGCCATCACTCCAGCCAAACGTAATGCCTTTGTTACACAATCGGAGCAGTATCTCAATTGCACTGTCTAGCACATTTTTTTCTTTTCAATCCATGATTTTTTAAGACTTTTTGTGGTTTCTTTTTTTCTCCCCCAAAAGTTGCTTTCTGTGAACAATTTCTGTGTTAATTTGATCTTGAAACCTCAAGGCTGCACATCAGTACGAGTCACAGAAGATGCTCTATTTTATTTAGCCAGATGGTGCCTGCTTCTTGTTTGTATGAAGGCAGCTTATGCAGCAACATGTATTTTACAGGTAGATGGTAGCCATTCAGAATCTGTGCTCACGTCGGCTTCTTACTAAAGTGCTGTTTCCACTTCTTTTCGTATTTGAGTTTCTCAAAAAGCTCCCTAATGTTGTTATCCTTTTTATGTATACAACTTAGCCTCATGCAAACTGGAGCAATTGAATTCCATCCTGCAGACACGGAGGTGGAGCTGCATACAGTAGACAGTTTTTACGCAACTACATTGTGAAACTAATTTCTCCTATTCATGTTTACAACAATCTAAGGTTAGTGAGGTTCGTCCACCTCTTTTAGCTACCATAGCTCTTGATGGTCCCTACTACTGAAGAGAGAACAATGTGGAGAAAATGTCATGATCTTGCACAGCAACTGTGCACATAAAGGGTGTGAAATTTCATAAAATATCTACTTGCACAAGGGACAAAAGTTTGTCAGGAATACGCTTGGAAATCCGGAACTGTTTCAGGTTTCCAGACTTACTTCTGAAAACTTTTATGACTTTTTAAAAGTCCTTAGTCCGCAAGTGAGTTCATAGCTATAATTCAGTTGTCATAATTGATTTGTCCCTAAATGTATCCTTTATTCTGAATATTTACATTTGTCATGGGCTGTCGTGGACTAATGTATTAAATCAGCAGGGTTCAGTCAGCATGTTACCTTGAGTTCAGGGAGACATGAGTTAGGAAACCGAGAGGCTACCCGGAGATCAGGAAGACTAGGGCGGCCAGCAATTAGCAAACTGCACACCCTCCTTTATATACACAAATTATAAATATTGTGTGCATGTACATCTTTTCATAATTTGTTTGACATTTACAATAATAAGTGTGGTCATTGTAAACTAATGTGGCTTTGTAGTTTAACTTAGTTTATAATCAATGTACCTAACACTGTGAAAAATGTATTAAAGGGAGGTTTGTTCACTGTAAATTTCAGTTGTTAGTCGTGCTGTCCTCATGATACGGAACCTACTTCCCGTCCCCACACTTCTCCTTTCCACCACGCATCAGAGATAAAAAATCACACACTGATTGTGTGTTCTGCTTTTATAATGCTATGCAGCATGTCTCCATGAAACTAGTTTCCCTTTTGGGCAGAGGAAAGGGAGCACCTGGCGAAACTTGGTAAATTTTTATGAAAATTCAAACATCGTCAGAGAAGGTGCGCTTTAGTTACCTTGAGATGATCGACAAAGTGCACCAGTCAATTTTTTACAATATTTCATAGGCAGCAATGCCTGTGCAGTTTTGGACCAATATTTTCCGATTACGTAGTTTACATTGATGTTAGTGGAGTTTTGCACTAATTTAGCAGATTACTTAAAATTGACCTAGTGCAACAGATTGCTTGAGATGCAATTTTGAACTTTCTGACAAGTTCAAAAACACCATTGCATCAACTGAGCAGTACAAAACCAACAATTTCCTGCAGTTGTTTTATTAAATGTTGATTCAAATGTTGGTGCAGATTTGCACTAGTGTTTTGTATGTGTGCACTCTGGCTGTAGTGCACTACCTATTTTGAACAGTGCAGGTCAGAAAAGGCATACGATCCGACATCCTTGCACGCTTGCCTGGTCTCTTCTAATCTTAACAGGAAGCTACTGCTAAATGAAAGCCTTAGAAAGGAAACAAGTCAGGGTGGGCAGAAATTGTCCAAATCCATGCATTGCAAAACGCAAAAGAAAGCCAAAAGCCTTTGTAAATACTGTTGAACACTTACAATTCTGCTAAGGAGCCTTACAATTCTGCTAAGGAGGACTACCATCCTTGGTGTCGGAAGGTTTGGCAGGTTTTTATGGGTAATGACACGTAAGTTAAATTAAATTGAATTCTGCCCAGTTCATGGAATGGTGATCATTTGACCTAGTCCTTCATATGGTGATATGGAGCCTTGTGGTGTACTTAGGTCTACCTTACAGGAAGCAACGGCGCTCCATCCCTTCTTCACTTAGAAACACTGGTCCGTCAATAAGTTTCCATATAATCTTATGTGCCATACTAGACCCTCAATGCTACATGCCTGAAAACTGCATGATGCGTTAGTGCTGCTGGATTAACAATCTGGTTGGTATTAACGCACCAGTATCCAGCCACCAGTAACTGGAATGAGGAATAACATGTGGGGCCCGCAATTACCAGGTCAAACAAACACTCCATGTATTTCCCCATCCGGTGGCATTTTATGCAGAGAATTTCCACCTGCTGTGAGCAGATGTCAGGGTTGACCTCTGTGCACTTGCAGTGATCAGTGCACCTGCTTGAAACAGATGTAAATGAATTGTGTGTGTATTTGGGATTGCAATGGATGTGCCCAGGGCGTATGGCACAAGTTATAGTTTCTTCAATAAACTATTGCTGGTACATTTCAGTGTTTGCTTCAGTTTAAAATGTTATTTTTTAACTGACATTTTCACCTAACTATAATGCCATTTTAAACTTAATTTTTCAGTGACTTTCTGGGTTTAAAAAAATGTCAAATGAGATATTAACATAACTAACTATAATATCACTTTAGCATTTGTTTTTTTCAGTGAATTTCTAAGGTTGTTTTAACATACAGTAAGATCTTATTACCCTACCTATCAATGCCAACCACTTGCCATGCACGACCTTCAACCGTGCATGGCATGGGGTTGGCTGCTGGGTCTTCCTGTGGCCCAGCCCTGTGCCCAACCCCCTGTGGGGTACATATACATTTGATTGTAGTTATAGGTGACTTTTTGACAAAGGCAATTGGTCTGCTTTATAAATGTTGATGTGCTGTACCCTTGATAAAGCCAAAAGGGCCGCTTTTTTAAATTTGGTGTTCTGATCCTTTGACAAAGTCAGTGGGTCTTCCTTGCTCAAAATGACACCCTTTATATTGTTACATTACTTAGTCAGCCATGTGTGCCAATGGGGGGGGGGGGGTCGGCCAGGCCCTGCGCCCCACCCCGCTCACAGCTGAAGGAAGTGCCCTGCAGGGGCGGGGTGGGTGGGGGGTGGTCGGGCACGCCTCGGGGGTGGGGCACTGGCCAGGCCCTGTGCTCAACCCCATGACGCGCACATTGAGGGATGTCTTACTTTGCATTAAAAAAAATATAGAGTTTCGCTGAAAAAACTAGAGGTTCAAGTGACATTGTAGTTAGGAATTGTAATAATATCTTACTTTAAATTTAAAAAAAAACCTTAGAAATTCACTGGACAAAAAAAGGTGAAAGGGACCTTATAGTTGGGTGAGAATGTCAGTTAAACATACCATTTTAAGCTAACACAGCCATTGAAATTCACCAGTTATAGTTATCTTAAGTAACTATAACTCGTGCCCTAAAGTAACTACAGCTCGCGCCCTCACCATGCATTAACTATAACTCGTGCCCTAAAGTAACTACAGCTCGCGCCCTCACCATGCATTGCTAATTACTTCCCATATTACATCATTCATGACATGTTTATGACATCCTTGATAACATGACGACAACATCTGAAATGACATCATTGATGACAACACTGTGCTGTTTAAAGCGTTACATTGTCACTGAAATGTTCACCTAACTCTTACGTCACATTAATCTTTGTTTTTTTCCAGTGAATTTGTAGGGTTTTTTGTAACATAAAGTAATACTTTGTTACCATACATAAAGCCAACCCACGCCACGCACAGCCTGCTGCCAGGCCCTGTGGCCAACCCCCCCACAGGCAGTTAACCGCATGTGTGGGGTTTACTACAGGGCCTGGCCATCCTACCCATTGCCTGGGGGTGAGTGTCTGAAAAGTTTCAGCGCTCCGTCCATCATCTCCTTGTGTTTGCTTTGTTCGCCCTAAATTGGCAGGGTATGCCCAGACGTGGGTCCCTTGCTCACTTTGCCACTGGATTCAAGCTAGCCTGGCTGATGAAGGGTGTTACCCAGAAACCGGTCCCAGGATGCTTGTTTCCGGTTCAGGGAAGACCTGGCTTGGCAGTTCGGGCTGGACTGTTCCCATGAGGCACAGGGTCAAGACTGATTTGCATATAGCTGGGTCTGAACTAAGGTGGCGAAGTGAGCTAAAGAACGATTATGGATTCAACCCAGATCTGTGACTGGGGGTGAGTGTCTGAAAAGTTTCAGCGCTCCGTCCATCATCTCCTTGTGTTTGACAACATCTGAAATGACATCATTGATGACAACACTGTGCTGTTTAAAGTTTTACATTGTCACTGAAATGCTCACCTAACTATTACATCACATTAATCTTTGTTTTTTTCAGTTAATTTGTAGGGTTTTTTGTAACATAAAGTAATACTTTGTTACCATACATAAAGCCAACCCACGCCACGGACAGCCTGCTCCCAGGCCCTGTGGTCAACCCCCCCACAGACAGTTAACCGCATGTGTGGGGTTTACTACAGGGCCTGGCCATCCTACCCATTGCCGCAGCCCACCTCCCTAAGCCACTTCGGGCATTTTTTGGGGGGAAGGGGAGCCTGCAGACCCATCCCTGATCCACTTTGGGCCCCTGCAACACCATCCCCCAGGGCATTTGTTTGTGTTTTTTGTTTTAAGGGGAATTAGGCGCACAGCCCCCCACCCTAAACCACTTTGGGCCTCAGGGACCCCATCTACCCGGGCCTTAGTTTCTTTATTAAGGTAGGGAAGCGTAAATCCCCCTTCCTCGAACCACTAAGGGCCCAAGGATCCCATCCTGCGGGGACTTTTGAAAAACAATTACGTGGAGGAGTCTCACAACACCCCCCCCTCCCCGAGCCAATAGTGGCCCCGGGGACCCCATCCTTTGGGGCCAAAACATATTTTAAGGGAAAGGGCATGCGTGCCCCCATCGCCGAGCAACTATGGGCCCTGGTGACTCCATCCCCCAGGGCCGCTATTTATTATAAAGGGGAGAGGGCCTTCTTTTTTAAAAATGGGAGGGTAGCGTGGCCCCCCTCCCGAGCCTCTTAAGGCCCCTTTGAACCCCATTCCCCGGGGACAATGTTTTAAAAAGGGGAGGGGGTACGTAGCCCCCCTCTCCGAGGTTCAATGAGGCTCCCGCTATCCCATCCCCTGGGACCAATATTTCGAAAAAGGGTAAGGGGTGCATGCCCCCCCCTCCCCCAGCCTGAATAAGGCCCTGGGGCCCCATCCCCATCCCCAGTGGACAGTAGTCTAGTGCCCTAAGGTAACTAAAACGCGCACCCTCGCCATGCACAGTTTTTACTACAAATGTTAGTGATATTATCAATGATGTCATAGAAGATGTCATAAGTGATGTAATATCTGGGGTAATTAGTGCATGCCAGGGCGCGAGTTACAAGTACCTTAGGGCACGAGTTATAGTTACTTGAAATAACTCTATGTGAAAACTGAACCAAACTATAGCATCCTTGTAACCTTTGGATTTTTAGTGAATTTCTAAGGTTTTAGTAAATTCTATTTCCTAACTATAATGTCCCTGTAACCTTTGGTTTTTCAGTGAATTTCTAGTTTTTTTTTAACGTTACGTAAGATGCCCATTGCAATGCTTGATGGGGGCGGGGGTTGGAAGCAGGACCTCGTCTGGCATTGTACTGCCGCCACCCAAGCTTGCTGCTCCTGCCCCCCCCCTCCTCCTTGCCATTCACTTTTCAAGTCCATGCCCCTCATTAAAGCCCTATGTGGCCGTTGTTCTGCGCTGCCTTTCCCGGCTGCCCTGAATAGTTAGCTTGCTGCCCCATCCACCTCCTCCCTACCCTCTGTTATCCAAGTCCATGCATCAGCCCCCTCCCTCCGAACCCTGCATTGTTCGATGTGCTGCCACTGCCCTCCATTTAGCTTGATGGCGCTGCCAACTCCTCCTGCTCTCCGCTGCCCAGTTCTATGCCCCATCATTGACCTCCTGCTTAGCTTCTGTGCTTAGTTTTCTGCTCCTACCCTCCTTCCCCCCTGCCCTCCTTTGTCTGTGTGCATGCCCCTGCTCCCTCCTTTTTGCCCACCATGTTCCATGGACCTGCCACTGCCCCTCCTATCTACTCTGAGTGTTCTGTTGAGCTGCCACTGCCCCTCCCACCTGCCTAGCATGGTCACATGGCTGCCGTCTGTTCCTGCCACCTCCACCCTGCCTGTCTGAGTTCCATGCCCCTATCTCCTTCCTCCTGCCCTCCTGTCCTCCTTGTTCTATTTTGCTTCCCCTCCCTTCTGCCCTACATGCTCTGTTTTGCTGCAACTGCTCCTCCTGCCTGCCCTGCGTGGTCTGTTGTGAAGTCCCTTCCCATGCCCTCTCTTGTCCGTGCCAGCCCCTACCCCTCCCTTCTGTCCTCCATGGTCCTTTGTGCATGCTCCTGCCCCCTCCCTCTTGCTCACCATGGCCATTGTGCTGCCACTAACCCTCCTGCTTGCCATGTATGGTCTTCTGTGCTGCCACAGCCCCTCCCACCGGCCCTGTGTGGTCCGTTGTCTGCGTGTATGCCATTATTGTCTCACTGTTGCCCTCCATTGTGCTTCCAGTGCCCATCCTGCCTGCCCTCCATGGTCAGCTTGCTGCTCCTGCCCTACCCCCTTGCTCCCTGCCCTCCATTTTCCATGTGCAGGCTCCAAATTCCCTGCCTCCTGCCTTGTCTGGTCCGATGTCATGCCCCTGCCCCTCCCTCCTGCCCTTCATGGCGCATTATGCTGTGAATATCCCTCCTGTCTGTCCGGTATGGTCAGATTTCTGCCCTTGCCTCTTTCACCTCTGCAGTCTGTTGTCCATGTGCATGACCCTGTCCCCTCCCTATTGCTTTCCATGGTCCATTGTGCTGCGCTGCCATCCAGCTTGCCCATGTGGTGTATTGTGCTGCTGCAACCCCTGACCCTTGCCTCGTAAGGTCAGTTTGGTGCCCCAGTCTATCTCCCTCCTGCCCTCTGTTATCCGACTCCATGTCCCTATCACATTCCTCCTGCAGTCTGTGATCCAATGACCATACTTGCCAACATTTTGAACTTGGTAAGAGGGAGATTTAAAAAAAAATCCTGGGGAATAGATTTTCCCCATTGACTTACACTGAAAAAGAGAAGATTTTAGGCAGGAGAAGATAAAATAAATCCCTTTTGGGCTTAAAAACATCTGGAGTTTCCTGCCTGAATCGGATCTGCTGGCATGTATGGGTGTACTGCCACTGCATCTTCCTTCTGCCCTCAATGGTCTGTTAGTGCCGCAGCTTCTCTTGCCTGGTTGGTTTGTTTCCCCTGACCCCATTTTCCCTGCCCTCCATGTTCCGTTGTGCTGCCACTGCCCCTCCCACCTGCCCAGCGTGGTCAACTTCTTGACTCTGCACCCTCCTCCCTGCACTCAATTTTCCGTGTTTGTGCCCCTGACATCTGCCTCTCCACAGTATTCTAACAAACAACTAGATTGTTAACATTCTATATTTGTAAAGAAAAGTGTGGCACGCCTGATGTCATCTTGATGTAATCAAAACTGTAATACCTAAAGCATTTCCTTTAGAAATTATAAAACTGAGACGGTCTTATTCCCATAGAAATTATGGTTAGTGCTCTAAAAAGCTAAAATGAGGACATATTTTCTGAGTTCCCCAATAGCGACAAAGCACATTTAAATTATTTGCTATCTTTGTTTTTTTCTCCAGTTGATCTCTTGATATAATTACACTTAGGGGAGAGGATGTTGCGTTACAGCCAGAGCTGCAGAGTTTGCAGTTGGGGAACCAGGTTCGAGTTTCAACATCAGCTCGACATACTGTGATTCTGGGCAAATCATTTAATCTCCCCATGGCTAAAGCCAAAATGAATGTGTCCTGGTGTACTGTAACTGATGCTCAGGTAAAGCACTCCAGTACCTTCGGGTCAAGTCTACGCTATATAAAACTGCAAAAAAATGAAGTGTTTTGCACACTTCTGTCATTGGGCTATACTTGGGCTACATTTGGGTGATGTTTGTGCTACATTTGGTAAGTTTTTTTCTCTGGTGGCCATCTTGGGAAACTTATTTGTTATGAAGCTCCCTAATTTTACGGCAAGACCGGAGACTCCTATATTGCTTCTCTAATCTTGCTTTTATTCCTATAGCAGCAGTCAAGAACAGTCAAGAACAGTGTTACTACAAATCCCAAGAGGCTTCGCAACAGGCTAGCCTATGGGAATGAAAAACATAATCTTCGTAACAACCAATTGTACACCAGTAAAATGTATAATGCAATACTTGACTGCAAACAGCCTTGTTTGTTGCTGCTCGCAGTCAAGAAAAGTGCCTCATTTATGCTTATGGTGATACTTTCTTATAGTATTTCAATATTTAAGCTTATGTGACATTTTTATTACTATTAATTGCCCTTTTGGTTTTAATACATTTTCTGGAGCGTTGCGCGTGCTCCACGACTGTTGCTCTCAGAGTGTGCTGTGCTGCGCTCTGCCTCATGGCGGCTCCTGCCATTTTCTTTCTTTCCTCGTCATACCACTCTCTGTGCTGTGTGGCTTTACAGTCGCGGCTTCCCTGGCGGTTTCATCGTGGCAGCAGAGCATATCCTGGGCCCTCCTCTCCAGCGAGCCTGGCATTCCTTCTCCTCTTGCACTTGGGACAACAGCAAAAGGAAGAGGCTTCAAGGCCCGTCCTCCCTCAGCTCTATTGCTGCCTTTCTCAGTGTGTACATGCCCTGGGGGAGTGTTTTGGGTTTTTCTCTCCACCTCCTGGGATTTCTTTTGTTATTAACCCTTTTTCTGCTTGAACTTTGTTGCTCATTGTATACATTATGAAATTAGCCAATTCTCCTTTGAGAATGAGGACAATAATGACGGGGAAGCATTTAAAAATTAGTAAATGACTTTATTAATTCCTCCGTTGAACAGGCCGTTGCGGCCTCTATGGATAAGATGGCAAAAAATATTTAAAACTCTGTAATGATCATGATGTCAAAGACTTTGGTGGCCGCTTCTGCGGGGGAGAGAAGAAAACGTGAAACACTGTCTTCCCCTTGTAAAAAAAAAAAAGAAGCATGCATCCATCCCAATCCTGAAGTTGCACCTTTAAACAGCGAGGTTTCCTCACATATCCAGGCCTCCTACGAAGGAGGGGAATACCAAAACCTATTCTAAGTGCAAAAGTAAATCAGAAAATATTCACGATGATCCCCAACAAATAGTAATTTCCAATATTTTGGAAACAGATGATGACTTGAGGGATGCAGATGACAATACTGATAATTGTGGATTTAATGATCTTTCTTCTGCCCTCCCCCCCTCTGAAAAATCCAAACTTATTCCTTCCACGTCTGATTCTTTTCAAGCCAAAACTGTTCTGGACACGGAGGGCACTGTTATGTTTGATCCAATCCTCATTTACCATCCAAATTCAATGGAATGGTTTCCCACCGCCATGATGGGGAACTATATATCCCCTAGACTGCGTCTTCACCTGGGCAAACAAACTAGGGCTAAGCTAAAATCAGAATGCCCTTCTCTTCCCTCCAATATTACTGCCACTCCAACGATTGATCAGTCCTTACTTACTTTCTTTTCAAAATTTTGCAAAGATCCCCATAAGGGAGTCAATAAGGCCTACTCGACTTGCCAAGACAAGTTACTAGACTTAGTGGGTCCTTTGGCTCATATTTTTGATATGGCGGAGTCTGCCAGATTGGATAGTCTTCACATCGATCCTCTTGATTCATCTATGTGGGTTCAGAGAGCTTATAACTCATGAACAAAGGAAAGTCCTTCTATTAAAGCTGGACCCAAAACTAGCAAATCGGTTGACTCTTGATCCAGGCATCAAGGCAGATGGTCTTCTGTTTGGAGACTCATTTATCAAAGACCTTAGCTGATATGTCACCACTTTTTATTATATTGATAAAGCCCAACAGTGTCTGAAAAAAGTATTTTCTCAGTGTGTTTTTGTGCAGGCTGCTTTACCTGCCGTTCCTACGGTAACCAGGGTGCCAGAGGCTCCTTCAATTCATCTCAAGGCGACCAAGACTTCAAACCGCATTTCTACCCCCAGAGAGTGAGAGGTTATCGATGTTGTGGACAAAGAAACTTCAGATCCAACAATCAACAAGGTGAGTCTTTCTTCTGGCTCTTCTCCTGTAGGAGGCTGTCGTCAATATTTTCTCTAAAAATGGGAAACAATAACTGCAGATTCTTGGGTGTTAAGCACCATACAGGTTAGCTTATAGAGTTTTACGCAACACCTTTCCAAAGCATTTTCCCTCCTCCTCCAAAGTTCTCATCTGACCTGTCCAATCGAATCTTCCCTAGAGATTCAGTTGCTATTGCGCAAACAGGCAATTCAGATTTCCAACCCAGATCCTTTGAGATTTTTAGTTCCCCGTTTTCAGGCCAGATGAGACCGGTCATCAACCTCAAATTCTTCAACCAGTTTGTAGTTTACTGTCACTTCGAGGTGGAAACTATCATTCACCTCAGAGACTCTATGCTTCAACACGACTGGATGATAAGGTTAGACTTACAACACACTTATCTCGCAATCCCCATTAATCTTTCTCACAGAAAATTTCTTCAATTTCAATGGCAGGGATAAACTTACCAGTTTTCTTCCCTTCCCTTCGGTCTTTCTTCGACACCATGGTGCTTTTCAAAGGAAACAAAACCTCAGGTATCTGGGTGTCAGACTGGTAATTTACATGGACGACGCTTTGCTCATGAGTCAAAATATTCAGATTCTTCGTTCCCAACTTAATCTCACTTGTTCTCTGCTGTCAGAGGTGGGCTTCCTGGTAAACACAGAAAAATCAATTATGATTCCCACTCAACAGATTCTAGGTGTACTGGTAAATTCTTCAAGTGCTACCCTTCCTCAACAAAAGGTAAAAGCTATCAAAAGCGAAATTCTTCAGATGCTTCGCAGTTCCCAAATTTCCCACAGAGCATTAGCAAAGGTTGTAGGCCTCCTGTCTTCTTCCATTCAAGCCATCTTTCCTGGTCCACTTCATTACCGGGCCCTTCAATGCCTCAAGATTCGTCACCTATGAAACAACCTTGTCTATTCCGATTCTATCCGCATCAACCCAGTGCCCCGTTTAGAGCTTCAATGGATGATCGACCATTTATATGCATGGAACATCAGGACTATCTTCGTGTCAGCCTCTGATCTTGTGTTAGAATCAGATGCAAGCCGGACGGGCTGGGGCACCCGCTGTGGTCCAATCTCGACTGGAGGTACATGGTCTCTTGACTAGTCCAAATTGCATAGCAACTGTTTAGAGATGCTGGCAGGCTCCTTTGCAATCCAATGTCTGGCAAAAGACTGGGTGTAATGTCCCATACTTCCCTGCATGGACAACGTCTCTGCGGTACGTTATATCAACCATCTGCGAAGTACCAGATCCAAGCCTTTAGCAGAATTGGCAAAAGTTTTGGGGGAATTCTGCCTGCTCAACAAGATCTCGGTTCGAGCAGAATAATTACCTGGCACTCTCATTACAATAACAGGCTGGCACTTCCATCATTTATGGGACTCTAGCGATTGGAGACTTCACCCATCAGTGTTCCAGTCTCTGTTTCACAAGTGGGGTCCTTTCAGCATCGATCTTTTTGCCTCCTGGCTCAACTCTCAGTTACCTCGTTTTTTCAGCTAGCGTCCAGACCCTCTAGCCTTAGCTACAAATGCTTTCTTACAGGACTGGTCCCTTTCAGTCAATCATGCTTTTCCTCCTTTTCTTATGATCAGCAGAGTTCGGCTCAGGCCAGACGTCAACAAGCTACTCTGATCTTAGTGGTCCCGTTCTGACAATCACAGGTATGCTTTCCTCCCCTTCTCGAACTAGCAATCAACTTCCCTGTCCTTCTCCAGTCTTTTCCCAATCTTCTTCTGGACCCGTTGGGCCATCCTCACAATCTAGTTCTCGACAATTCCCTCACTCTTTTCTTGGAAAATTGCAGGCCCAACCAATCTATCGATTTCATTTTGCCAGAATTCATTAGCAAGGCCTGGGCCCCAGAAACCACCAAAGCTTACATGCCTGCTTGGGCTTTATGGCCAAGTTGGTGTTTGGGAAAATGTCTCAATCCTTTTTCAGCCGATATAATTTACATTGTTCATTTCTTGGCAGCTGAAGCCATTAGAGGCAAGTCATATAGGACCATCAACTTGTGCAGATCGGCGATCTCCATGACCCATCCCTATATCAATGGCAAGCCAGTTAGAGAGCATCCGCTCGTCTGCCGCCTTTCATAAGGAGTAAAACGTTCTAATCCTCCTCTTCCAAAGTTTAGCAAATTGTGGGATGTTAATGTTGTATTCAATTTGTTTATTTCCTGGCCTGACAATGTGGATCATTCTTTAAAAATGCTTTCTGAAAAACTTATTGTTATGCCTTATCTCTTTTAAACATTTGTCAGATGTAAAGGCTTTGGATGTTTCCTCTCGCCAATCCACTCCTACTGGTGTGATGTTCACAGTTAACAAACGTACAAAGACTAATTTAAACACAGTGTTTTACCCTTATTTTCTGGATCAACCCAAACTTTGTGTTGGTCAATGCCTTAAATTATACGAACAATAGACTTTTGATCTCAGAACCTCCTCTCTTTCCCAACTCCTCATTTCCTTTGGGAAACCCCACAATCCAGATTCTTCCGCCACCCTGGCTTGTTGGCAGATGGGTTATGTCTTTAGCAGGCATTGATACCTCTGTTTTTGGGGCTCATTCTTCCAGGGGTGCCATGGCTTCTAAAGCTTTTTGAATGGGTTCCAGACTAGAGGACATTCTGAGATTGTTTGACTGGTCTAACGATAATGTCTTTAGGACATTTTATTGTAAACCTGTTCATACTGCTACATCTATTGTAATTAACATGCTTTAAACAAGCATAATAAGAGCCTCACATTATTATCCATTATATATGTAACTGGTGTACTATTAGTTTTTGCGATGATTGCATTTTTAATTTTCATTGGGTAGTCTGTTGCTAAGCCTCTTGGGATTTGTAGTTCAACTGTTCTTGACTGTTGCAATAGAAATAAAAACAAGATTAGAGAAGCATAATACTCGCCTCCGTGTCTTTAATAAAATTAAGACTGAATAAATTACTAGGAAAATCTACATTTTCTCATTTACTGCAGTATCCTCAGTAGAAAATGCTTTCAGTTTTCCACTTCAGTTCCATCAAGATGACGTTCAGATGTGCCACACTTTTGGCATAAATTCAGAATGTTAGCACTCTATTTGTTAAGAACACTGCAGTAAATCTGCTGATCACCAGGGAGTAAAGTGGCAGTCTGCTGGTGGTGTTGAAAGTGCATGTTTCAGTCTGCATGTCAGAATGTTTTAATGAAATAGAAGAGGAAGATATTTGAAAACTCACTTAAAACATGTCCTAATTTTTCTTTCCACAGCACGAACCATAATTTCTATGACAAAACGAACCCCCTCATTTTGTGCCTTTCTAAATTAAATGTTTTAAGTTTTACCAGCTTGATTCAATCAAGATGGCTTCAGGCATGCCACATGTTTGTCATAAGTAAGACTGTTAGCATTCTAGTTGTTCTTTAGAACTCTCTGAGAGGTTGCCGTAGAATGCAAGGGAATCAACTGACAGGCTGCTCCTGTTGGAAGTACATGTTTAACTGAGAATGTCAGACTTAATTTTCTTATGGCTGAGAGAGTGTGAATTTACAGAAAATATGCTCTCATTTTATCTTCTGGAGCACCTTCCTTAACCTCTATGAAAAATCATGAGAAAACTGTTTTCTCTCAAACATGATTCATGAAATTCCAGCAGAAAGCTTTATCACAGGGTTAAATTACCTTAGAACACACCACAATTCCTAAAATTAGTATGGTACCATCAACAAATGATTTATATTGTAACTAAAATCTGTTATCACCCTTTATACGTTCTCCTTTTTGTGACCCTCAAAACCTGCTATTTACTACTATGCATTTCAATGTGGTCCATGTCCCAAGTACTGTAACAGCTGCCACAGCATGATATATCTATATTACCTACTGGCAGTTGCCAATAGGTAGTTGTACTTAGGACCTAGTTTCCATAGAAAGAGCATTTTTTTCATTTCCCAATAACTTTGGCGCCGTTTGACGAATCTTCATGAAATGTTCAAAACTGATATGACGCTCACTTTAGCTGCTGTCTTGAATGTTTTGGGGTGATCCGTCTAGAATGAGGGGGTGCTTAAAAGCTCGTTTTCCCCATGTAAAATCCCATAGGACCTTTAAAATGGCTGCAGCCTGAACTGCTGAATGGAATTACACCAAATTTGGCAGGAAGGTAGATTTTGGTTCAGGGGTGTGCCTTTTTGTTATTTGGTGTAAATCCGTTCTGTAGTTTGGAGTTATTTAAAGAAAGTTCCAGTTATATATATAGGGACGCGGTGGATCCGCGACCCCTCCCTATCTCGTGCTGAGATCTGATTGGCTGCCAACACTTCAAATCAGGAAGTGTTGGCAGTAATCTTGTGACTCGTTTGAACCGGATCACAGAAAAAAACATAAAAAAAAAAAGAAAAGGTGACAGGGTAGAAACACTCCTCTTGGGGGGGGGTCACACAGTAACCCATCTGCAACCCCTGCCGAACATTTTAATTTAAACAAAGCGCAGGCTCCCGCGCTTTATTTGTAATCGCCCCTTGGTAAGCCAAATCCTGGTGGCATGGTCAAATTACATTAAAGGAGGGGGGAACATGGGCCCCCCTCCTAGGATATTTATACATCTTGGGGACCGCCACCTCCCTGGGGCCAATTTGTAAGAAATGGGGGGCCCAGGGCCACCACCTCCCCAGGGCCATTTTTAATTAATTCAGGGGGGCCTCATGGATCCCTGTGCTCTGGGGACCCCCACCTCCCCGGGGGGCTTAAATATTTGTATTGGGGGGGGGTCCTCACGGACCCGGCCCAGGGACCACCACTTCTCCGGGGCCAAAATACCAAAATGTGGAGGAACCGCGCGGCCCCCCTACCAGGTCTTCACGGCCTCAGGTACCACCACCTCCCCGGGGCGGCTCTTCTAAGTAAAAGGTGGGGGCTCACGGCCCCCCTCCTCCAGCCAATAATGGCCTTGGGGATCGCCACCCCCCAGGGCTAGCTCCTGCAATGTCCCGGGGTGCCCACCCCGGGACATTGCATCTTGCTATGGCTTGACAGGAGCACTGCTCCCGCCAAGCCGTAGCAAACTCTGCTCTACTTCGAGTAAGCAAGAGCATGTAAAATGCCCTCGCTTACTTGAAGCAGAGTGAAATTCCTTATGGACAGACGGAGCTGCATGTTCAGCAGCTCCCTCTATCAAAGAGCAACTCCAATCCCGCAGGACACGGGGAGACGGCAGGGACTGCAGGGGCCTTCAGGCTCCCCCTGCGGTCCCCAACAGAGTGTCTGGGTACCTAGGGCACCCAGACTTGAGGCCGGGCCCCAGGGGATGGGGTCCCTGGGGTTGAAATTGGCCCGGGAGGGGGGCCACGCAGCCCCACTCCCTTTAAAAAAAAAAAAAAATAGTAAAAAAAAAAGGGGCAGGCCCTGGGAGATGGGGTCTCTGGGGCTGAAAATGGCCCGGGAACAGGGGAGCTTGGTACCCCCCCCCCTTAAATAAAAAAAGAAATTTAAAAAAAGTCCTACTCATGCACCTACTCACAGTCCCACTCAGACACTCATGTACCCACTCACAAACCCACTGAGATACTCATGCACCCACTCACAGACTCCTCTCAGACACTCATGCACCCACTCACAGACCACTCAGAGACTCATGGACCCATTCACAGAACCACTCAGAGACTCATGCACCCATTCACAGACCCACTCAGACACCCATTCAGACATCCCCTGACCCACTCACTCACCCAGTCACAGGTACCAGTCAAACACTCAAACAAGCTGTCACAGACACATTCAGAGACTCATACATGTTTTTATAGAGTTATTTAGATATTGATGTATCTAGTGTGATGGTTAGAATCAAATATATAGTTATACATTTTTAAGTTTTATGAACATGTTTCCTGGCTATGTCAAATTGTGGACAGAATTGATTAGACCACTTCCATTTCTGCCTTTTGCATATGTTGGAGTACAACAAGACAGTATAAGGGAAAAGTGTCATTAATTGTGCAAAGGTATTCTTCATTAGGATTTCCAGTCCTACCCCAGTCAGTGTTCCTAGGTCATTGCCACCACATTCTACAATCATGAGGTCAGGGGGTTAGGAATCCACAATGTTTTTAACCAAAGGCAGCAATTAATAGCAATGTGACCCTCTCTGGCTAACCCAAGTGTTTGCCACATTAGGCAAACCCAAGTCCCTGTCAATGTCACTCTTTCTAGCAGACTCTCTGGCTCAAAAGACATATCTGTGGCTCACAATCCACACACTAACCATTTTGAAGTGAAGCAGAAATAGCAGACAGGAGAAGGCTGGAGCTGAATGAGAGAGTTTTCAAAATGAAAGGCAGTTAAAATGAAGGTGTGCTCCTGGTTTTAAAAGAACCATACTTTATTGAATGCCGTGAATATGGACGTGAATAAAAATTGGGTAGTGTCTTGAAAGTATAAGTAACTAGATCTGTCATTGGCTGCAGGAAAAATAAAAAAGTATAATGCAGACTTGGATATGGTTTTCATTCTGTACTATAAACCGCACCTGCTGCAGCTCATTCTGTAACTAATATGGCCCTTCTAGAGTGTACAATGAACTCATGACCCACTGTTTCTAGTGGGTTGCTATGGATACTGTACTAAGAGTGCATTGGGGGAAGAGTATTAAAGAGAGTGTTGTCTGTTTTAAGAAATTAGATGTCTTTAGACTGATTGTTGTGTAAGAAGGGTTTGATGTCCTAGTGAGGACTTGCTAATAAAGTAAGTATGTTTTTGACCTCCCGTTTTTTTTATTGCGAGGACGTCTAGACAATCGCGATGAATTTGCGAATATGCACAAATACCCTACCATATCAGGCCTCTTTATAGAAGTGCTTGAAAGGGTTAACACATACTAACAATTCAGAATTGGACTTACAAAGTAAAATATGAAAGGCATGTTTTTTATTTGATGCCTTCCGCACTATCAGAGAGTGTAAAGTTGGAAAGGTTGCCATTAATGGTTGCTTTGTATGAGAGTGGTGTGCCATTCTTATGCTCAGTTTTCACATTTTCTGAGAGTATTGAATCTATCCGATACTAGCAAAAATAAATATTTGATTGATGAACTCAATTTTCAGCTATATGAATAACATTTTACGGAACAAAATGATTTGAAAGGTGTATGTGAGAATGTTAAGACATTAAAAGCTGTTTTACAAGACTAACCCATGTTTTTAGTACACTCAAGTCACTTCTGAGATGTGGTGTAGGTATGGTATAAAGCATGATGCTTTGTGTTTAAAAGATGAGATGTCTTTTTGAGTTCAATAAGTTACTTGTGCACTTGCAGGCCCCATGCCAAGTACTTTATACAGTATGTGACCCCTAAAGCAACTGACATACAGATCCACAAAAGGATAGAGTCTCTCTGTCACCTAGTCAGACAGCTACAGAAGCACATATTATCCATGGATACAGATAGTCCTTCAAACATGAGTGATACCTACTAATGCACACCTTGACTGTGCAGTCTCACTGCAAGCTTCACTTGGCATGTGATAGTTTTTTTCCAAAAGCATTGTCATAGGGATTCTGCACACACAGAGCTATGCACAGGATAATAGAACCTCGGTATATAGTGGTGAGCCAACCATAGCCCTTAGCACCTAAAACCCCAACCCAACCAGCCTTAGCGTCCCATTGGCACCAATGTACCAATGATTGGACAACCCAGAACACGGTATCTCTATCTCAGGACTCGCAGAAGCAAGAACACTCTTTCGTCACTCACTCGTACCTGTCCACAACATGCGTAAGAAGAGACACTGTATAGGTTAAAATGTTTATTTCAACTTACGTGCTCTAAGATACAGTACACGTGTCAGTACTACTAGCATAATACATATGAATAATATAATCAGCATAGTTACAACTCCATAGAATACGAATGGGGAAAGCATCTCATAAAGCAGTGGATATATGTCTAACTAACATTACCACCCTCCCCGTGCTGGAAGCCAGTTTATTATAAAAATAGAAGACCTCTGGGCTTTGACTAGCGAACCCCCATACCTCAGTCTCTAGATGCAAAACTACATCAGCAGACAATCACAGCTCTTCTCCCTGGAAAGGTTGTCTCCAAGTGTCTCTAGAGCGGACCAACCCCAATATTAAAAGCACACTAATTTTTCCATGGCAGCTGTACCTAGTGTTATGTCTAGGTGTGAGGGACTGGCCAAATCAGCAAGACAAGGAAACGTTGTTATTCGACCTTGTACATGTTGTGCAGTCTGAGCCCAAAGTGAACAGGAGAAAAGGTGAAAGATAGAAAATGCAGACAGTGCAAAAAGAACTTGGCAAGAGCAGAGGTCGATAGAACAACGGCCCTGAGTAACGAAAAGCACTATGGCAGCCAGGCCCAAGACAACTTAGCAAGGCAGGCCAGGGCCAGGATGCCACAAACCACAAGACACCCTCCCTGGACAGTCCATAGGCCAAGACAAAGGACGAAGACAGAGTTCAAATGGGCCGAGCAGAACAAAAAGTCTGTAGGCTATGCAGACCCCATGAGGGAGAGGGACAAAAAACAAAAAGTGTCAAATGACAAACGAGAGTCAGCAAGGCAGGCCTTTCAATCCAGAAGCGTGTAAGTGCAGAAAAACGCTATAGCATCCAGGAGGACATCATTGGAAGTGTCAGAAAACATAGACGCCATCCAGTCCAACAGATCAAACGAGCAGGAATGTTCCTCAGAGGACGGAGCATCCAAAAGCAATGCGGGACAGCTTGCGTGATATTCAATATAGCTCTGTTGTAGGAGATCCTGAGCAGCCGCCCAGATATCCCATTGTGCCAAAATCCCAAGTGCAGCCGCACGCATCATACAGCCAGTAACGGAACAGTCCTGTTCATGGGCCTCCAAGGGACCCACCAACCGAACAAAATCCGGAACAGACAACGACGAATTGGAGAGGCAATAATCCATGGTCCAGGTGAAAGGACAGCGGATGCAAGACATCACAGGTTGCACGCAAGTGAAATACGCAAAGCGAAAAGAAAGGGTATATGACACACTGATGGTCGCCAATGGCAGTACACCGAAACTGTCCAGGAGTCGCTCACGGAGCAGCTGGAGGCGTTCGGGATCGAGAAGGGCCCATCGGGGAGCAGCCATTGCGCAGAAAACAGACCAACAGCAAGACACCAGCCGCCAAGGCGAGGATCAATGGGAATCCACCAAAGACGCTGGAAAAAATAGAATGAATGAACGCCGGTAGTGCACCAGACCCTCAGTGTTTGATGCGTTAAAAATACGATGAATTAACTCCCCGAAATGTTGGGGGAGGTCAGTGTTCAAAAGGGCCTGTATTTCACTGTGGGTACTCGCCACCTGGAGAATGAATGTCTCCCGGGCGGATGTGAGCATAACCTCCTCATTCAATAATAGGGCCTTTATTCTGCTCAACTTATTGAAATCTGCCTCCATGGTAGGAATGGAAGGCCAAATAGAGTTATCAACGATGTCGTGAGGGGGAGGAAAAAGCACATTCTTGCAGCAGACAACTCTGTGCGAAACCGTGACAATATACGGAATGCCGGCCTGTAAGCCACAACAGTCTTCGTTATTTAAAAGCAAATAGCTACCATTAGTAAGCAAAGTAAAGGTGGGAGAAATAGCAGGAGCAGGAATACCTTTTAGCACACATGCAAGATTTGGAACGGAAACGCTACAAGCTCCGTGCAGCTTAATATGTTTACAAATAAGTGAATGACCTACAGTTGAATCACAAGACTCCCCCGTGAGAAAAACTTCCTTGCCGTCTCTAAGGCATTTATACATGAAAGGCAAGGACCAGAGTTCATGTAGGAAGGCACTACCCAAAGGCTGGAAACGGCCCACAGGATAATGTTTCATGCATGAGCTAAATTCAAACAAGGAAAAAGGTAAAGCGATAACCCCATGAACTAGCCACACAGCAGAATCTAGTTCCGCTACAGAGAATGGTAAAGGATCCACTTTCTCAATATGTAACAAAGTGTAAGATGAATCTTTCATGGACATGAACTGCTGTTTTTCAGTCAAATTAAAAGGCAGAAATAGGGCGGTGGTGTTCAAGAAATTCCAAGGAACTTTACCTAACTTAAGGGTTTGCAAAGTCCACGCAAACTGCATTACTGAACGCAATTGATTTTGACCATGGTACTATATAGAAACATTATCGTGTACAATATCAACAACAGAGGACACAATATTCTCTAATGTGTAAATGCGGGAAGACAGGGTATTTATACTATTGTCTACAACAGCAAGCACCTTTTCCAAATTTGCTTGGTCTATTTCCCGAAGACGGGATGCAGCTTCCATTTGTGATAGCTTCCAGAGTTCATTATACGCTTCATAAATGAATCTCTTTGGTCGTGGACCACGAGGCCCCAAAACAAAGTCGGACAGATCAATGTTGCCTGAAAGGAGGGATAAATGCTGTTTAACAGAGTCTAGGGACGAATGCTGCAACCACTGTTTGCATAATTTACCAACAGAATATGTGGTGACAGTACGGGAATCAGAAAACCTCGGATCAGGCCTGTCCTGTTTGTATCCAGGTACTGAGCCGTGAAAACGCAGTTGGCATGCATTTGACGATATGGGCCATACCAACCAGGGTGACTGTACAAGTGTAGAAATATTGAATGAATTGTCCTGAAACATGGCCTGCAAAGTCGCAAGGGACATATTAAAACGCAAACTATCATTAGGAGCGCTTGACAGGGATGGAAGGGAAGGTGCGTTTAATTGTTTAGTAGTAGCCAAACCCCAACACGTAGTCTGATAAATGGAAGCATTTAGAAACACGATTTGGGACGGGATAAGGCAAGCACGGTGCAAAGCCTCTGTGCCCTGCACCTGCCATGGCTTTGAGCCCCAGATTGATTTCAAATCCACAGTGTCCCTCCAGTACTCATAACCACCCACAGCTAAGGCTTTCAAAAAGGAACCCGAATAAAGTAATTTTGTGTGGGTCAACATGATTTTCTGAGTTAATGGGGCATTCAGTTTAAAATAATAGGACCCAGGGTTTGATCGATTGAAATCAGTGAAATAGGTAAATTTATTTCTAAGAGTCTGGGAGCTACCTGGTATGGGGTTTGGGCAATGTTCCCATTGGGTGTATGTAACAGGGCTACGTAGTGCACTCGGTTTGTGGAGAAAATGGTTGCCCCAATGCTGGTAGCAGTACAAATCGGCATAATTTGCAGAATTCATATACAAATCCTCAGCATTAAAAGAAGCATAATATTTTAAATCAGCAAATAATGCTTCAACGGCATGCACATCCCAATCGTCAGAATGAATATTACTTTTTACTACATCACCCATCGAAACTCGAAGGACATTTGGTACATTAATAATTTCTGTCGGACCATGGATTTGAAAGTTTACCGCATCCCATACGATGCCATCAGCAACTGGAAACGCTGAAATGTTCACAAATGTGTGGTCATGCTTCATGATGTGAGAGGAGGAATGTGGAGCCAAAGTTCCAGCAACACTGTTCACAGCAGAGCGTTCAGGTAAATAGTGACCATTGATGAGTAGAAAAACACTGTGACAAAGCCAATGGACATGAACAAAAAAATCAAGAAAAGCACCAACCAGAGATATGTCCAGGGTGGAACCAAAAATTGTCTCTAAACCAGGATACAAAAAGACTGAACTTGGACGGGACATTTGAAGAGGTGGAATCCGAGTCAAAGGAAAACGTGTCGGACTCAGTGGCGTTGTTGGTTGGTGTGCCACCGACTCTGTTGCGGGATAGGTATACTCGTCCTCGTCAATGCAGGGGGATGCAGGGGTTCGAATATATTTTCAGGCAAATCAACCATCTCCATGGTAACACCAGTGACCGTTCGGGCAGGAGTGCCTCGAACACATGTCCGATAAATGGCAGGACAAGAGACCGCTGGCGTAACACTATTCAGGATCGGCCAGATGTTGTAGCTTGACATTTTCCACTGAGATGTATCTGTTCTCCTTGCGACCAGGAAGCGGTGGTAAGATTACTGTACGTGTTCCCTTCAAGCCCAGAACTGGAACCGGTGCACGAAAAGAGGGGCCGAATTCTTTTGTTCTCCACCTTCTCTCGAACCAGGTCGCCAATCTTCGGAAGCCAGCCGGCAACCGGAATCTGCAGAGCGGGGTCTGTGGCTGAAGGCAAATGTGCAATTGCAAGTTTGTCTCAGGCTTCTTGTAAGTCCTGTAACATAGCAGAATGGTTATCTACATCAAACTTGGCGGATTGCGCCGCCATGTCTAGACCATCAAGGTCAGGCACAAACATTCGTATGCCAAAAAGCATTTCGTATGGGGTCCGCCCACCCAGAGGTCTTCTAGGGAGATTATTAAGTGCACGTTGTACGGTATACAAGTGGGCCAGCCAGTTCCTGCCAGTACCTATAACTCTAGCTGTCAAGGATAGCTTTAAGTCACGGTTCATTCGTTAAACGATAGAATTGCCCTCAGGCCTATACGGAGACGAAAATTTCACCCGCACCCCCAATGAACCCATTGCGTCCTTGTAAGCCTTAGAGGCAAACGCCGGACCTTGGTCAGAATGGAAGGTGCCGCATGCGAAAATTCCCACAAAGACACGCAAATCCCTGATGACATTTCGAGCGTCAGCACTCCGTTGTGGCCAGACCCAGATGAACCGTGTGCACGAGTCCACTGCCACTAAGATATATATCTGAAAGAGACACGTTAGTGATAGATTCCTTACCTTAGAATATCCCCAGGCGTCAGGCTGGATCCGGAAAGTTTTGCGTAGCAGTACCCTTGCGCGTCGGTAGGCGGCGTCGTGCGGCTCCGCGTCCGTCGTCGGCGTCGTGATCGCCGGGATGACGTCGCGGGCAGTACTTAGACGCCGCCCCTGCGCGCTGACGTCAGTTCTTCTTTTTCCGCGCCAGCAAGCGCAGATCCGGGAAGAGCAGTGCCCTGGTCAATTTTTGACCATACTTTTTGGTGATTTTTCACTGTTTTTTCCATCTTTAAGGTGTCGTAGGGATGCCCGGCTTCAAGCGATGCGGCGCCTGTGCGCGGATGATGTCCGTCACCGACCCGCATTGGGAGTGTCTCTTCTGCCTCGGCCGAGGCCACGACACCGAGTCTTGTCCCGAATGCCAGGCCCTCAACCCGAAAGCTTTGCGAGAGCGGTCTCGAAAGCTCCTCGAGGCCCGGCATTCGGCTCCACGGAGGCCCCGGTCGCGTGAGAGGTCCAGGGGTCGCTCGCGGAGTGCACACCGGTCGTCGGCGTCGAAGTCTTCTTCGTCCGGTAAGTCTAAGCACAAGAAGTCCAAGAAGCATCGTCGCTCTCGGACCTCGCCTCGCCGGTCTCGCGACTCGGCTGAGGCCCCTCCCGGCACCGTCCCCGCCCCGCGGCCCCGGACTTGCCTGTGGAGTCGCCCCCGTCATACCCGCCCTTCCCGGGTTCGGGGCGGATCCGGCCAAGGTACAGGAGTTCCTGTCGGCCATGGCCCGCCTCTTCGGGCCTTCAGGCCCCTCCGGTGCGCCTTCGGGCCCCGCGGGCCCTGATGGGGTTGCTCCGGCGTCGCCGGCGGCTCCGGCCCCGGCGTCGCCCGGGACTCCAGCCTCGATCCCGGCTCCGGCTTCGGCCCCGGCCTCGATCCCGGCTCCACAACCCCCATCGACGCCGGTCGACCTCACGACACCTCCGCCGGCGCCGATGTCTCCGGTGCCGTTCTCGACGCCGCCCTGGGCTCCGGGCGGCGTCGTCCCCCAGTTCCTTCCGGCTCCGGACATGGACCCGGAGCGACGCCGCTCGACGCCGGCTCCGGCGCCGATGGGCCCTTGGGTCCCAAATGTCCCTCCTCCTCCTTATTTTGAACCAGAGGAGGACCAGGAGGACTGGGAGGGGTCTGATGACCCTCTGACTCGCAACTGTCAGTATGATGAGGACTGGACAGAGAGTCTAGGGGAGGCCAGTGGTCTGGATACTTCTCCTGACACTGGCATGCTGTCTCCTCCCGTGGCTACGGAGGAGGGGGCCAATTTTGGTACGGTGTTGCGTAGGGCTGCTGGGGCCTTACGTCTCCAGCTCCCTACTTTGACGGTCAAGCCTAACATCTTGACAGAGGTGCTTCAGCCGGCAGCCTCCTCTGCGGAGACTGTGCTGCCGTTTAACGACGCCCTCACAGACGTTCTTTGGGCGCCTGGTCCAAGCCCAACACAGGGGCTCCTGTGGATCGGAACGTGTCACGACGCCATCGCCCAGCTCCGGGCGACCCCTGTTTCTTTCTGTCCACCCCACTCCTGAGAGCTTGGTTGTCCAAGCCTCCGCTTCCCAAACCGCCTTCCCTACCGCTCCTCCGGATAGGGAATCCAAACGCCTGGATCAGTTTGGGAAGAAAGGTTTTTCTTCCTCCAGTGCTGGCTTGCGGTCCGTTAACACCGCTTGTCTTTTGGGCCGCTATACCCACTCTCTGTGGGATTCGGTGGCGGATGTTTTGCCCCAGTGCCCTGAGGAGGTCCAGGCACTGCTTTCCCGCGCCATTGCGGAAGGAAGGGATGCGGCCAAATACACTATCCGTTGTGGCCTTGACACCGCCGACTCGCTGGGCAGGTCGATTGCAACGACGGTGGCGCTCCGCCGCCACGCCTGGCTGAGAACCACTGGTTTTCAGGGGATGTCCAGAATACTCTCATGGACATGCCCTTTGATGGAGTCGGTCTTTTGGGTCCAAAGCAGACCATGCGTTGGAGCGCTTTAAGGACTCACGGGCTACTGCCAAGTCCCTGGGCCTTTCTGCTACACGCCTCCGCTGCCTTCTGCTTTTCGCCCCTATCGTGGCCACGGTAGGGGCGCCCTTCACGTCAGCAGCCCAGCCACCGGCCCGCGCAGCAGGCGTCTTCGCGTGGCCGAGGACGTGGATTCCGCCGTGGCGGATCGGGCAACCAGCGTGCGGGTCAGGCCACCACCTCCAACCCGTCCGCGGCCTCCAAGCCCTCCTAGTCCCTCCTTTCAGGTGCACGGCACGCCAGTAGGGGCAGGGTCCGCCATCACCTTCCCCACTGGCGCACCATCACCTCGGACAGGTGGGTCTTGGACATTGTCCGAAGGGGCTACTCCCTCCCCTTCGAGACCACCCCCAGCCATGCCACCTCAACTCCACCGCATGTCAGGGGATCACTTGGTGCTTCTACAGAAGGAAGTCACGGCCCTCTTGACCAAGAGGGCCATCGAGCATGTTCCGACCCCAGAAGTAGGGCGTGGTTGCTACTCCCACTACTTTCTGGTGCCCAAAAGGACAGGGAGGACATGCGTCCTATCTTGGACCTCCGGAACGTCCAATCGCTTCCTCCGGAAGGAGAAGTTCAAGATGCTCACCCTAGCTCAGGTCTTGACTGCCCTCGACCCTGGAGACTGGTTGGTAGCGTTGGACTTGCAGGACGCATATTTCCACATCCCCGTCCTGCCGGCCCACCGGCGTTACCTTCGGTTCACGGTAGGCCACGAGCATTTTCAGTTCACCGTGCTCCCCTTGGCCTTACAAGTGCCCCTCGGGTGTTCACGAAAGTGATGGCGGTGGTCGCGGCTCATCTGCGCCGGGCAGGGGTTTCAGTCTTCCCCTACCTCGACGACTGGCTGCTGAAGGCGGGCTCGTCCCAGGCAGTCGTCTCCCACCTCCAGACTACGGCCGAACTCCTGCACTCGCTGGGGTTCTCCATCAATGTGCCGAAGTCGCATCTGATTCCTTCTCCACAGCTCCTTTTCATCGGAGCAGTTCTGGACACGACGCAGTTTCGGGCCTATCCTCCCGAACGGCGAGTCCGGGATATTCAGGCTATGATTCCGATCTTTCGGCCTTTATCCTGGGTTTCGGTAAGGATGACCCTGAGGCTGCTGGGCCTCATGGCCTCCTGCATCCTGCTGGTCAATCATGCCAGATGGCATATGCGGGCTCTGCAGTGGGACCTGAAGTTCCAGTGGGCGCAGCACCAGGGCAACCTGTCCGATCACGTCCAGATCTCGGAGGGGACTGCAAAACAGTTGCAGTGGTGGCTCTCGAACCGGCAATGGGTCATGGGCAGATCCCTCTCCCTTCCCCAGCCAGAGCATACAGTTGTGACGGACGCGTCCCTTCTGGGATGGGGCGGTCACTTGGGAGAGGCGGAGATCAGAGGCCTCTGGTCTCCGGCGGAGTCCCGGCTCCATATCAACCTTCTGGAGCTCCGGGCGATCCGGCTTGCACTCAAGGCATTCCTTCCCTCTGTCAAAGGGAAGGTAGTGCAGGTGTTCACAGACAACACCACCGCCATGTGGTACTGCAACAAACAGGGCGGGGTGGGGTCTTGGACCCTTTGTCAGGAGGCTCTGCGCCTCTGGACATGGCTGGAACATCAGGGCATGTTCCTGATGGTTCAACACCTGGCAGGTTCTCTGAACGCCAGGGCGGACGAACTCAGCCGCAGGTGCATGATGGATCACGAATGGCGTCTTCACTCGGAAGTGGCGCAAGGACTCTTTCTACAGTGGGGAGAGCCTTGGTTAGATCTATTCGCCACCGAAGAGAACGCGCAATGTCATCAGTTCTGCGCGTTGGAATTTCCAAGGCGGCACTCGCTCGGCGACGCTTTTCGTCGCGAGTGGAGTTGCGGTCTGTTGTACGCCTTTCCGCCTATACCACTTCTACCCAGAGTGTTGAAGAAGATTCGGCACGACCGGGCCCAAGTCATTCTTGTGGCTCCGGACTGGGCTCGAAGAGTTTGGTATCCCGAGCTACTCAATATGAGCATAGATCCCCCGATCCGTCTGCCTCTTCGGGAGGATCTTCTGTCGCAGCAGCAGGGGACGGTCCTCCACCCGAACCTGTCCAGTCTACACCTGCTTGCGTGGAGATTGAGCGGCGGCAGTTGATTCCTTTCGACTTGCCTCCCGAAGTTTGTGATGTGATTCTGGCAGCCAGGCGTCCCTCCACTAAGGTGGTATACGCCTGCAGGTGGAACAAATTTGTGGCATGGTGCACAGCAAAGGCTGTGGATCCCCTTTCTGCCCCTCTTTCTGAGGTCCTTCTGTTCCTTCTCTCTCTGGCCCAACAGGGTTCTGCCCTGGGTACCATCAAGGGTTATCTTTGTGCTATCTCGGCCTTCCTCAGGCTCCCTGATCAGCCCTCCCTTTTCAAGTCCCCTGTTGTTAACAGGTTCTTAAAAGGCATTACTCACCTCTTCCCTCCTGTTCCGTTTGTAATGCCTCAGTGGGACTTGAACTTGGTTCTTACCTTTTTAATGTGCGCTCCCTTTGAGCCTCTGCATAACTGTCCTCTTCGTCTTCTGACTCTAAAGGCAGCCTTTCTGGTGGCCATCACCTCCGCTCGGCGGGTGAGTGAGCTCCAGGCTCTTTCTTGCAAACCTCCCTTTCTGTCTGTTCATCCAGACAAGGTTGTTCTTCGGACGCGTCCGTCCTTCTTGCCAAAGGTGGTTACTGCTTTCCACATTGGGCAGACCATCACTTTGCCCACCTTCTTTCCGCCTCCGCATCCTTCCAGAGAGGAAGAGAGGCTCCACCGTCTGGACCCAAAACGTGCGCTCTCCTTCTATATCGACCGCACAAAACACTTCCGGGTGGATGACCAGCTCTTTGTTGGCTACGTGGGCGCCAAAAAGGTCGGGCGGTGCACAAGAGGACCATCTCCCGCTGGGTTACCTTGTGCATCAAGACCTGCTATTCTTTGGCTAAGAAGGAGCCTCCTGTTGGGCTGCGTGCCCATTCCACCAGGGCAACGGCTGCTACCACGGCCTTGGGCCGCGGAGTTCCGCTGCCGGTTATCTGTCAGGCAGCTACGTGGGCCTCGCTGCACACGTTTACTAAGCATTACTGCCTTGACAGTCAGGTCCGGAGGGACGGCTTCTTGGCCGTTCTGTCCTCCAGGACTTCCTTGTCTGATCTTTGTTCGCAGACCCACCACCGGGGTTGGTATTGCTGGGGTATCTATTCTAAGGTAAGGAATCTATCACTAACGTGTCTCTTTCAGATGCACAAGTTACTAACTTGTGTAACGATATATCTGTAAGAGACAGTAGTTAGTGATAGATTCCTTACCGCCCCACCCATCCTCCCCGTTCTGCGAACTGATTTCTAGGGTTAAGGACATCCCTTTCAGGGCCCTAGTATTTTTCAGACACCTGTGTCAGCTTCTTGCATGGCTCTGCGTTCCTGGCGCGGAAAGTCGTGTACAGAACTGACGTCAGCGCGCAGGGGCGGCGTCTAAGTACTGCCCGCGACGTCATCCCGGCGATCACGACGCCGACGACGGACGCGGAGCCGCACGACGCCGCCTACCGACGCGCAAGGGTACTGCTACGCAAAACTTTTCCGGATCCAGCCTGACGCCTGGGGATATTCTAAGGTAAGGAATCTATCACTAACTACTGTCTCTTACAGATATATCGTTACACAAGTTAGTAACTTGTGCTTATAGGCAGTGTCTGAAGAAAATGGACCGCAGTGATCCAGGTAAACACACCCAAAGGGTCTGTTAGAAATGCCTAGCGAGGTCTGAGGTGGTCGTGTAACCGTGGAAGGCTTGATCTGTTGACAAATGTCACAGGAAAGCACATAAGTACGGGTGTCTTCATATAAACCACGCCACCAGTAACGCTGCTGTAAGATGGAAACTGTCGCAGACACACCCGCATGAGCCGAAGCCATGCCTTTGTGTGCTGCCGTTATCAAGGAAAGCCTGCGGTCCGCGTTGGGGATCAGCCGATCCCCAACGCCGGGTATTGTTACATAAGGAGCCTGTTCGGGACCTAACTGATAAACATATTTGGAAGGAAAACCCCTAGTGTAATTAGCACCTTCCTTGGTCGCAGCAATAGCTGCTAAGATATCGGTGTCAATTTTAGACATGGATCTAGTAACTGCTGCTACTGAACACGTGACTACTGCTGATTTGGCAGCTTCATCTGCCAAACTGTTACCAACAGCATGTGCGCCCACCCGCTGATGGCCTAGGGTGTGAACCACCTGTGTGAGCGGCAGACGTTGTTGTAATTCTGCCACTCGAACCCAAAGCGTTTTATGCTTGATTGTGTTGCCTTTAGCGTCTCTATAGTCGTTTTGCGACCAAAAGAACAGATTGTCATTGTATGATTGAACACAGTAGTAAGAGTCGCACACAATTAGAGTGGTCACTTCAGGATTAACAAACTCAAGTGCAAGCACCAAAGCGCGCAGCTCGGCCAATTGTGCGGTACTATCCCCGAGTGTCTGAGTGTGCACTACAGTGGATTTGAACTCTCCGTTCACAAAGGTACCTGCAACAATAGCACATGCGGCTGAATAAGCATGCTTGGACCCTGTGGCTGGTTGTGCCGAACCATCAGTGTAGATCACACAGTCGTAATCCTCAAGCGGCAGTAAAGACAGAGGAGGAGGATGAACGAATTCATACTGTAAAAACTCCTGAGTCTGAAGAGAAGAATCGAAAATGAAAGTGACATCCGGAGACGTCAAAGATGTTGCCCATTGAATCCAACGGGGTGCAAAGCTTTAGAGTTCGGTACACTTGCTTTGGTCACTGCCTCTAAGGCAGGATATGGTGTTACCACCAGAATGCGTTTTCCCTGTGCCAGTGCGCGCTCCTTTAGAATCGCTATTTGCACTGCCGTTAGAACTTTTTCTACAGAGGAAAACCGCATTTCCGCGGAAGTGTACAGATGTGACTTGTATGCGATGGGTACTGTATCACCTTCGTTAAAGGTTAAGTACGTGAAACCCACTGCCCCTGGTATGATTCTAATCACCAGGTTTGTGTGGTTATCACGCGTCAAAAGATATTTAGACTCAAGAAGGTCAGTCTGCAAAGACTGTAGAATGGAGGTATGCTCCGGAAGCCAACAAAGACTTCGAAAAAGTAGGTTGTATCAATGCATACAGTGGCTTGATACGCTGGGCGTATTCGGGAATGTATGTACGTCCGAAGTTCAAAAACCCAGCAAGGACTGAAGCTTCTTCAGATTAGTAGGAGGGCACAGAAGTGCACATTTCTCTAGGAAATGGGGGCTAAGCCCTTACCTTCATTGTTGAGCTCATAGCCCAAGAACAAAACGGTAAATTCAGCAATATGAGATTTAGCAAAGTTAAATTTGTAACCTTGAACCGCAAATTCAAGAATAATGCGGTCTACTCGGGTCAGATGCGGAAACAATTCGTCATCTGTCAGATAAATGTCATCTACGTACGAACATGCGTCTGGATCTATGCCGTCTAACAAAGAGACAACACGAGCGGCGAATACGCCTGGACTATTCTTGTAGCCCATAGGAAGACGCCTGAATTTGAACATTTTACCACCGGAAGTAAAAGCACACCATTGGCCACTCTCCGGGGCTAAGTTGTGCGTGTAGAATCCATTTGAAAGGTCAAGTGTCGTTTTATATTTTTACGAACAAGACTGTCTACAAGCGCAGAACTATGGGTATTTTGCACCGCAAAGGTCCGACAATGAGAGTTCAAATGCCGGTAATCCAAAACTAAGCGGTACGATCCATCGGGTTTAGAAACCGTGAAAAGGGGATTGTTCATAGGTGATACGCAGGTTTCGATTACTCCCTGATATTCCAACTGAGTCAGGATTTCGGAAACGGGGCCTTTGGCTTCACGTTTTATGGGATATTGGGATTGTGGCTGCGGTAGTGACCGCAAAGGTATTTCATGGGGGAGAATCTTCGTCCCAACCCACGTGGTTGCGGTATAACGCAGGAGCCAGGGACACAGCCCACTCAGCTGCCAGAGCCTCCGCTTTGTCCTTTGGGACATGTCGAGAAAAGCTCGGAAGGATTACCTCCTCCCCTGTACGTGCAGCAATAATGAATGGGGGTGGCCAATCCACCTCCGCTAATAAAATGTCATATGAAGAGGTTAGATTTTCCCAAAAATCCCTTTAATAATGCGCTGTATATCACCTTCAATTTGAATGACAATATTAAAAAGTCTATCAGGGGGTGCCACTCTGGTGTCAGCTGTCTCGACAGTAATGAATGTTTCAGTTGCTGTCGCCTCCATATGAGGACGTAGCGCCTCCCGCACTATGGTAACTTCCGCGGCGCTGTCTAGGAGGGTTACTGCCCACGTCCAATTCAGGAGTCTCATTCTCACCGTCTGTGGCATATTTCGCTGTTACAGCGGCAACTTTCTTCTTCTGAAATTGTGGTCGAAAACGTTGAAAGTCTTCTGCTTTTCCTCTGACTTGTTGTCGAGGTTGGTCTCGTCCCTGGGGAGCCTCTCGGTCCCTCCCTCTATCCTGGCGGTCTCCTCCACCGGCCTGTGACGAAGTCTGTGCCTGTGAAGAACGAGGAGAACACGCATCAGGGATTTGAAACCTATCCGGTGATTTAATTCTCGCTCTATCGCGTAAATCATAAGTGCGTTCAGAAGAGACTGAAACCGGGGATGCGCCTCTCGACCCCGGCTTCTTTTGTTGCTTACCCTGTTTTTTCAGCCTCCAACTCTTTTAGTGAAGACTGGTTTCTCATCTTTCTCAGGCTGAGATTTGGTTTGTTGTTGTTGTTGCGATTGTGTTTGCTGTTTTGCAAAAGGCTTGTTGCCCAGGCTATTTCTGCCAATAGTTTTATAAGCCTGGGTAATAATTTCGGTAATTCGCGAGGCCTGTCCAATTCTGGGACCAAAGCCAAAGCATTCGCTACTTGAAAGTTCACTGCATCGCCCTTGACATTCGCAAGGATCAGCTCCGCTACTACTTCAAACACTCCCACCAGTCTCATCCCTAATTCCACAGCCGCTTCAGGGCCATGTTCATCCTGTACTTTTTTAATTACTGAGGGGAGAACTGTCATGGAAGGAGTACCAAA
Organism: Calotriton arnoldi; assembly: GCA_963921515.1. Taxonomy (NCBI): domain Eukaryota; kingdom Metazoa; phylum Chordata; class Amphibia; order Caudata; family Salamandridae; genus Calotriton; species Calotriton arnoldi. Next base: position 1,111,620 of record CAWUFW010006394.1, on the reverse strand, counting down.
ACACTTAGAATATACTGCTGCGAATACCTTACCCCAGTTGTCACATGCTGTCAACTCGGGAATTAAGTCTTTTGGCAAACTAATCGTAAGAATGCGGTGTTTATCCACCGGGGTTGTGTGTGGAAAAACTGCCTCCAACTGGTCAAATTTTTCTGCAAGCCAATAAGGAAAATCATCCTTATTTTGTGGACGTTTGCCCATCACCGAGTTCACCATGACAGGACTTATGGTCACTCCGCTTGCACCAGCTGGTTGGCCGGCAACTCCAGGAGCGGTGCCATGGATGTTGCCTGTAACATATCGCACTAAGGCTCGATGCACTTGCACCAAAGCCGCATACATAGTGCGCAGTTCCGCGACTGGTATAGTCATATAGCGCGGATGTGGGGTGTACCCGGCCAAAACAGGCCAAGTGGCCCCCTCAATAGATAAGGGGCCTAAACGAACCGTGGTAGTCGGTTGTGGGAGGGCGCCATTAAACCAAACACGGTGCTGCCAAGCCGTGAGCGGTACTTCAAGAGTAGTATAAGGTCGATAGACAGCAGGAACAGTAGTGGGTTCATATTCATGGAACAGATTATCGTTCGCGTCCACCGCTGGAAAAGTGATCCAAGAGTAGAACACCTCAAAGTGGAAAGCCGGATCGGCTTGAACCACAAAGACTAGTTCGACTCCCGTGTCTGGCACTCCATACACCCGTAAGTGATCCCGGAGTGCTTTGCGGCTATGCGCCGCTATGTCTATACCCGCCATTACTAACGGGATTATTCGACAACCTTACAAGAGGCAGCACAAAAGGGTTATGATTAAGAAACCTTTTAACAACTTCAAGCTTGAAAGAACCTACAAAGACTTCAATATAGGAGGTATCGCCGTCACACACGCTTCCGGAAGCGTATGTGAGGGGGTCGTGGACAAGCACAAGTACTACTCAAGCGTCTCGCAGATAAGCAGCCCCACTCGTTGGTCGCGCCATGTCATAGGGATTCTGCACACACAGAGCTATGCACAGGATAATAGAACCTCGGTATATAGTGGTGAGCCAACCATAGCCCTTAGCACCTAAAACCCCAACCCAACTAGCCTTAGCGTCCCATTGGCACCAATGTACCAATGATTGGACAACCCAGAACACGGTATCTCTATCTCAGGACTCGCAGAAGCAAGAACACTCTTTCGTCACTCACTCGTACCTGTCCACAACATGCGTAAGAAGAGACACTGTATAGGTTAAAATGTTTATTTCAACTTACGTGCTCTAAGATACAGTACACGTGTCAGTACTACTAGCATAATACATATGAATAATATAATCAGCATAGTTACAACTCCATTGAATACGAACGGGGAAAGCATCTCATAAAGCAGTGGATATATGTCTAACTAACATTACCACCCTCCCCGTGCTGGAAGCCAGTTTATTATAAAAATAGAAGACCTCTGGGCTTTGACTAGTGAACCCCCATACCTCAGTCTCTAGATGCAAAACTACATCAGCAGACAATCACAGCTCTTCTCCCTGGAAAGGTTGTCTCCAAGTGTCTCTAGAGCGGACCAACCGCAATATTAAAAGCACACTAATTTTTCCATGGCAGCTGTACCTAGTGTTATGTCTAGGTGTGAGGGACTGGCCAAATCAGCAAGACAAGGAAACGTTGTTATTCGACCTTGTACATGTTGTGCAGTCTGAGCCCAAGTGAACAGGAGAAAAGGTGAAAGATAGAAAATGCAGACAGTGCAAAAAAGAACTTGGCAAGAGCAGAGGTCGATAGAACAACGGCCCAGAGTAACGAAAAGCACTATGGCAGCCAGGCCCAAGACAACTTAGCAAGGCAGGCCAGGGCCAGGATGCCACAAACCACAAGACAGCATAGAGTCTCTCTGTCACCTAGTCAAGCAGCTACAGAAGCACATATATATTTAGTCACTTAGCAGAAACGATTTATGTATGCAGGAGACTCCAAGGCAGGTGCAGACACACCTACATAGCCCTCTATTTCCTAACAATGGCACTGACGTATTTGTTCAGCCACTTACATATACATTTAGAGAGCCGTAAAGGTAGTAAAACAGACAGTCAAATAGTTGCACATTTACTTAAACATCTCATGGCACTGCTACAAGTGTACTCCTACACTCACTCAGATATGTGGGCAAGTGTTGACCGAGCCTTCTCATCCATGGAGACAGCCCCTCAAACATGAGTGATACCTACTAGTGCACAACTTGTCTGTGCAGTCTCACTGCAAGCTTTACTTGGCATGTGATAGATGTTTCTGGCGTGTCAAACCCATGTTTTAGTAAACATAACACACCTCTGAGATGTGCTATAGGTAGGCCATAAAGCCTGGTGCGTTGTGTTTAAAAGATGAGACATTTCCTTTTGAGTTCATTAAGTTACTTGTGCAGTTGCAGGCCCTTATCCCAAGTACTACATAGAGTATGCCACCCCTAAAGCAACTGACATACATGTTCACAAAAGCATAGAGTCTCTCTGTCACTTAGGCAGTTACAGAAGCGCATATACATTTAGTCACTTAGCAGAAACTACTTATGTATGCAGATGAATCAAAGGCATGTGCAAACACAACTACATAGCCACTTACGTATATATTTAGAGAGCGATAGTGGTAATAAAACAGTCACATACTGGCACATTTACTTAAAAAATCTCATGGCACTGCTACAAGTGTACTCCGACACTCACTCAGATATGTAGGCAAGTGCTGGCAGAACCTTCTCATCCATGGAGACAGATAGTCCTTCAAACATGCGTTTTACCTACTAGTGCACATCTTGTCTGTGCAGTCTCACTGCAAGCTTCACTTGGCATGTGATAGGTGTTTCTCAAGTGTCAACCCCACATATTAGTATACATAACACACCTCTGAGATATGCTGTAGTTAGGCCATAAAGCATGGTTCTTTGTGTTTAAAAGATGAGATGTTCTTTTGAGATTAAGTTAATTGTGCAATTTCAGGCCCCTATCCTACATTGAGTATGCCACCCCTAAAGCAAGTGACATACATGTTCCCAGAACCATAGGCCTCTGTCTCACCTACTGAGGCAGCTACAGAAGCACTTATACATTCAGTCACTTACCAGAAAGTAGTTATACATGCAGCACACTCAAAGTTAGTTGCAGTAACACCTACATAGCTTTGTTTTCCCTAGCACGGGCACTGAGGTATCTGTACAGCCACTTACATACACATTTAGTTACCCTTAAACAGACAGTCACGTACCAGCACATTTAATTAAACATCTCTTGGCACTGCTACAAGTGTACTCCTACACTCATTCAGATTTGTAGGCAAGCACTAACACAACTTTATCATCGATCCAGAGAAATAGTCCTTCAAACATGGGTGATATCTAGTAGTGCAGACCCTCTCTGCACTTTCACTGCAAGGTTCACTTGGCATGTAATTGGTGTGATTGGAGTTTCTCAAGTGTCAAACACACTGGCATATACATTTAGAGAGTCATAGAGGTAGTAAAACAGGCAGTCACATACTGGCACATTTACTTAAACATCTCATAGTGTTGCTACAAGTGTACTCCTACAATCACTCAGATATATTGGCAAGTAGTGACACTACCTTCTTATCCATGCAGAGAAATAGTCCTACAAACATGGGTGATGCCTACTAATGCAGACCCTGTGTGAGCACTTTCATTTGAAGCTATATAATATGATAGTACTTAATGAAAAGCTAAATGTGCTTATTTTTTTTCTCCCTTCTTAGGCATTAATTTCTACTTAACTACAAACAGTTAAAATTCCATAAAAAATGAGACAAGAAGAAACAAAAGCAAATATACTATGTCCTCACAACTGAGAAACAAAAGGGGCAAAATGCGAAAAAAGTGGTGAAAGAGAAAGGAGCTGCTGGTAAGAGGACAAAGACACTGAAAAACCGGATAGAGCAGAAAATCAACTACATAAAAAACAATGTTTAAGACCAACTAAAAAAGGTGAAAAAGTCAATGATATGAAGAGTAAAAAATCGTACAAAAAAGCACAGAGTTTAACCAGAAGGCAGACCCAGTTTAGGGAAATCAGAGTTAGAATGTTCCGTACAAGAGTAATTCACAATCTAATGACGACTATGAAAAAATATAAAAGAAGAAGAGAAGCTGTAGGACAAAAGGAACGTGTTGAGGATGTAGTTCATAAAGCATTTGCTCTGAAGAGGAAGCTATTTATTTTGATTCTAAACAGAATGAAGGCAATGGATAAAATAGTGTTGACGATGAGGAGAATAAGCCAAAAGAAAAAACTTGTCAATAGAAGTAACTTTTGCAAAGTTTTTAGCGGTGAATGGATACATACTTCTAGTACTGAGCCTTTCTTTAACAAAGAAAGCTACTTCCAAGAGAACACATTAGTGCATGCAGCTGAAGAATCTGGACGATGTTATGAGATGAAGAATGGTAGTTGTATTCCTAATGAGGGGATGGCACCTAGAAATGCAGAGGAAGTGATAGCTGAAGAGGTACAGGGAAAGCATAGATAGGCCCCTGTTTAAAAATGGAACTGTAGCAGTATTTGTAGTATTAAATGTAGAGTAAGGGTTAATACATGGTGCAATGGGCAAAGTAATTGATTTTATTAATTTCCCAACTAGAGATGAGGTTGAATACTTGGCTATAAAATTTGATCAGATTGATGGTATGACCCAGATTTGCCGTTGCGTTATTTTTTTTGCTAGTAAAAGACTTATATGTGCGCCGCCAGCAGTTCTCACTGTCTCTAACGTATGCTGTAACTGTCCATAAATCACAAGGTTTAAATGTAGATACAGCCTTTGTTAATATCGGAAGTACTGTATTTAAAAAAGGAATGTCGTATGTAGCATTGTCGTGAGTTAGAACATTGGCTGGTTTGTTTTAATTGATTTTGATGATAAGAAATTAGTGCTGATGCTAGAGAATATAAGAGAATATAATCTGTTAAGAAGTGTATATGTTCCTCAATCAGGCCAATACCCTGTTTATGAGAAACGGATAGTCTGTCCAAAATGGAAGATTACAAAAGAGTGTACAGATATTGAAGAAAAGAAAGGTCAGAAGGACAAAGTAGAAGCTGTCAAAAAGAGAAAACTGGAAAATGACGGAGATATTGTAGGTTACAAGTTGGAAAATAGTTAAGGTGTCAACTGTTATGAAAATGTTGTTCTCAGCATACTGTTTCATTTACCACATCTAGTTAACCAAATTCATCAAAAAACAGATAAGAGATTGTGTGCTGCAGTGTATCACTTGCTCCAACGTTTAATAACTGACCTAACTGTGACACATTCTGCTTCAGGTATTCAATACCTTTTAGATATATGTAGTGGATCAGTAATGTTTACTCTCAAATGCTAACAAGGCGCACAAGAATTTATTATGGTTATGTTTGGCGTTTTAAAGGAAGATGATGTAAATACAGATGATTTATTCGGACGGAGTTACACATGGAACCGTAACTGTGAAGATTGTGATTATTCATCTACCACTCACATTCTGAGCATTTTCTTAATTTAACATTACCAGATTCCAAAACTGTGCCTTTTGACAAATTGTTGAAGAATGCTAACCAAAATATGACCTGCCCAAACTGCAGATCAGATGTTATCTCTACGTTAATCCTAGGAAGAACTGGAAACACATTATAGTAATGCTGCAACGATGCAGAGCAGATGGTTCCAAATTGGAAACTCAAATTACAAACTTCAAAGCTGTACAAATATCGATTTTGGGAAGAACTTTCACAACTTCAGCTGTCATCTTTCATGAAGGAATTAATACAAGCTCTGGACACTACACTGTCTATTTAAAGAGTGAAACTGGATGTACGGAATGTAATGACATCAACCTAAGATTCAAACCAAGACTTCCCTCCAAATTACCAAACTCTTATCTTTTCTTTCTTCAACCAAAGTTCTAAGGAGAAATTGTGGATAAAAAAGTGGTGTACGGCGTTTCTTTTATGTGGTTCATCAGTCTATTAGACATTATTTGGCCTATTGGAGGTAATGTCTTTATATCCTTCTTCAAAATTCAACAGTTGTTGTATCTTCCACAAAGGAGTTAATACCACATCTAAATACTACACTGTGTAATTGAAGTCAGAAACTGAATGGACATGATCCATTTACAACAGCTTTAACTTGAAAGTAAAAACTGTCTTTGTAACTAAAAAATAACCCCTTTTGTTTCATCAGCCAAACATCTACATACTATTTCTGGAATTAAAACTACACTATGGGATGTTGTCTATATGGAGGACCATTTCTTAAACATCATTTGGCCTACCAGGGATGATGTTTTCAAAAAGATCTCTAAAATGGAACACTACTTTGTATTTATTTGTAATATCGTACCAGATATAATAATTTTAGAAATATTTTTTACTTATGTTTGTTTATATTACTGAAGCACTTAAAAGAATTGTAGTGACTGCAATGCAAGGCTTCACTTAATTTTAGTGTTGTACTGTGCATGTTTGTTTTTTTCCTTCAATCCATTAATTATTTTCTCAAAGTTTGAAGATGATGCTTCCTTCAGACCACTGTTTATGGTAAAGAAGTATGAAAGCTGAGAACAGCAAAAAAGGGAATATTATATTTTCACTATGTTGTAATACAATGTTACAGTATAAGTAATGTATGTTGGTGTGATTCTGTAATAATGAAGATCAGATGCTAATTTACTTTGTTCTTTTCCTTTTTCCATACCAGGTGCTGTTGAATGTCATTAGATGTCTCAAAACATTTTTCCTACCACAGACATTTTTGCTTATACATAACCACGGTAAATGATTTCAAATGTAAAGTGCTCTTTTGTTAAATTTCTATTACTTTGTTTTGCCTATTTTATAATAGAAATGTATTCTCACAGCCACTCAGTCACACTTACAGACCTTCACATAGCCACTGACTCACCCATACAACTATTCACACACCCACTTATTCACTCATACAGCCAATCATACACCCATTGTCATCCATTCAACTACTATTACTACCACTCACTTATTCATACAGCTACTCAATCACCCTCTCCCTATTTCATACAACAACTCACACTAGGAGTCACTGACCAATACACCCACTCATAGTAGTGGTCAGTCTCCTAAACAGCCACCCACCCTGCTACTTTCTGACTCATACAGCTACTGACACTACCACTCACTTACCCATACAACCACTTATACATGCACTCCCTCACTTATACAGCTACTCACACACCCATTCTCAGTCATACAGCCACTGGTCCTAGCAGTGACTCACCTATACTGCTACTCACACACTCACTTATTCACGCTTTCAGCCACTCACACCCACTCACTCACCTATGCATCTACCCGCCCACACACCCACTCACTCATAGTCACTCATCAGCCTTCTCAGTCATTCAGAGAACCACTGACACACCCATTCACTAACCCATTGAGCTAGTTCTACACCCACTCACTCACCCATACTGGCACTTACACACACACACACACACACACACTCACTTACACATACAGCACTCACAGAGCCAGTTACTTCCCATACACCTACTAACACAGGCACTCACTCACCCATACAGACACTTACAGGCCCACTTAGTCACCCACTCAAGCACTCACACGTGTGCTCACTCACCCATACAGCTACTCGCATAGATATTCACTTTCCAATAGAACCACCCACACAACCAGTCAGTTAACCAAACACTCACACAAACAGCTACTCAGTCACTCATACAGTCACTCACCCATACAGCTACTGATGCATCTGTTAACTCACCCTTACAGGCACTCACACAACCAGTCACTCTCCCATACAGCCACTCCCAGAACCACTCACTCTCTCATACAGCCACTCACATAACCACTCAGTCACCCATACAAGCACTCACGCTAACACGGACTCATTCATACAGCCTCTCACACAGGCACTCACTGACCAATACAGCCACTCACACACCCATAGAGCTACTTACACACCCATTCACTCACCCACACAGGGACTTGCACAGGCACTCACTCACCTATAGTTCCACTCACACGATTCACTCACCCATACAGTCACTCACACAGTCACATACTCACCCATACAGTCCCTACTACAACCATTCACTCATACATACAGCCACTTCCACAACCACTCATTTTTCCACAAGTCCTGTCACACAGAAACTTACTCACCCATACAGCCACTTACACAGGTAATCACTCACACATACAGTCGCTCACACTATCATACATCCACTCACAGAACCACTCACTCTCCTATATGGCCACTCATGAAGCCACTCACTCAACCAAACAGCCACTCTCACAGGCACTCGGTCACCCGTGCAGCCACTAACACACTCAGTCAAACACTTATACAACCACTCCTCTTTATATTTACACAGACATACACTTTATCTTTTTTTAACCATGAAAGGCGGTTCTGACAAACTTATTTTCTTCTTTTTTCTGGAGTTGGTTTTCAATTTTTTTTCTAACATTTTGTATTTTCTTTTTTTTCTTGAAACAAAATGGCAACAAGGGGAGACAATAAGTCTAACCAGTAACAGAAAAACTGTGCATATACTGCACAAAAGTAAAAATACAAAAACTAGCAAGTGTGTTTTCTTTCTGCCTCCAAAATAACTTCAACACTCCGCTCTCAAGCTGTCAGAGTAGTACTGCAATCTAAGCAGTAAGATCCAACACAGCATAATTCTGGACAGATTTGAGGGCATTGTCTTTCAACTTCTGATGGCACTCTCTCTCCAGGAGCAGGTAATGCAGCCTTGGAAGTAGATGGTTGCTTTCCATCTCTGCTCTTTTGTGCCCTCTTCAGATCCGTTTGGTGGTAAGCTTTAAGTTGATATAGCATGCTAGTAGTGCAGCATGAATATTTCTTCACCATCCCCCTTCAAAGGGTCTTATCACAGAGGCTGCACTTCACAAACTTTGCCACAGTTTTGCCCCCCCTCCCCCCCACCCCCCCATGAAATAGTGAAGACCTTTTGCTCGGTGGTGCATCATCTTCAGCCTCTTCTCTTTGCACCGCTACCTCCTGCTCCTCTAGTTGCTGTGGCAGCTGGTCTTCATCATTTCCTCCTGTGGCCATTTTTGTAGTCGGAAATCACACAAAAAATCAGTACAGGAAAAATCTGTACTCACAGCACACCTCCAAAGGAGAAGTAAGAACCCACTGGAAGCTTCAAGAAAAAAGAAACCGGTGGGAACTTCTTATCCAGCTTAATGAAAAGTGTCTCCTCCAGTCATATCTCTTTGTTTCCGGATCACATGATCTTCACAATTACCGACGTCATCACGCTGACGCAAAATTTAATTTAAAAGTACTATACATTAATATTAATAACATGCTAGTAGTGCTGCATGAATATTTCTTCGCCATCCCCTTTCAAAGGGTCTTATCACAAAGGCTGCACTTCACAAACTTTGCCACAGTTTTGGACCCCCCATTCCCCCAATGAAATAGTGAAGACCTTTTTCTCAGTGGTGCATCATCTTCAGCCTCTTCTCTTTGCACCTCTACCTCCTGCTCCTCTAGTTGCTGTGGCAGCTGGTCCTCATCATTTCCTCCTGTGGCCATTTTGTAGTCGGCAATCACAAAAAAACTCAGTACAGGAAAAATCTGTACTAACAGCACAGCACAGTTATAGTTCGCTCACTATATGCTGAAATTCCTTGGTTTTGTACGAGTGAAATCTGAGCCTAACTATGATGTCCCTGTGACCTTTGTTTTTTTTTCAGTATGTATATATATATATATTTATATATATATATATATCGCGCAGCCAGTGACGCGCACAGGGGACCCTTCCACTTGGAGGTCGTGGACAACATTGGCAACGGGTGGACTCACTCTTTCTTTTCGCCGAGGTATCGACCGCCCACGACCCGCCACTCGAACCCTGAAAGCGGAGCATCTGCTGCCATCAGGCGGACCATGACTGCATGGTGATACGCAGTCACTGCACAGACGTATCCAGAACTCGGCTTCAGCCAGTAGGTAGGCTGGAAGTAGGGGGCAAAGACAATTTATTTTTCGGATTTTACCAGGACTCTTCCTGAACCACGAAACAATTCCAGCATTTACCTGAGCTATTGTTTGCTTGTTGAATACACTGCATGATGGGACCGATAGTTTAATCCTAAACTGCCGGAGTACTCTGCATGGTAACGTGGGCCAGGTGTGCGCCTCACCACTTTGGAGGGAGCAGCATATAAACAGAACAATCAAGAATACCTGGGTTGAACTGCGGCATCAGAGGAAGGCTTAGCGCCGAAACGCGTCATGCCGAAATCTCTCAATAAATTGCTTTTGAATCCCCGCTGTGTCCCTTGATCTGCTCGAATTGGAGAAGATTTTGTATATATATATATATATATATATATATATATATATATATATATATATATATATATATATATATACACACATATATATATACACACACATATATATATACACACACATATATATATATATATATATATATATATATATATATATATATATATATATACACACACACACACACACACCCAGTTTAACTCGAATTTGTGAGGCTTTACAACTTCACACACCCAATCCTGAATCAGGGATTTGGGTTTGACTATTTCTGTATGTCCATTTTAAGATTTAGAAACACTATTAAGAAAGTCTGTATTCTGCACATATGTGAAAAGTCGAACAAGGATACACATTATTCCACATCTGCAGCTGGTCTGTGAATCTGCCCATTTGTCTTTTCCCGGAAGTATAGGCCGGACCAAGACAAACACAACTCCAAACCGTGAGCTTGGACAACCAACATATCAGAGGGGAGGGATGGCTTCTTCTTTGGGCGTTGCAGCGAGCCCTTGCCCCAGCAGTAATTCGCATTATTGCCAATGGCCTCAACATCTGCCTTGGGTATTTGCGGGCTGCAGTTCAAAAACTGGTGAAAGAAAAAGGTGACGCTAGTCAAGCAGAACATTGGAAGAGGTAATGCTCATCTGTCAAGAGTAAGGCAAACAGTGTCAGCTAAGAGATGCCAACTTGCTTTCCACGGTGAGTTCGCTTTCCTTTTTTGAACTAAGTCGGAAAGATGCAGCTGCAAGGTGTCGAGTCAGCCCGATATGTGTTTAAAGTAGAGGGACGGCTGCTGCCCTTCATCTTGGGCCAGCTGCGTTCCAAGACACGTGCAAGAGGGCTGCGGCATTCCTTGGTTCCAGGAAACATTCTTAATGCTGGTAGCACTACATATTTACAGCAGACAATGGCCGCAGGCAGGAGCGCAGCCAGACTCAACCTCTGGGGCAGGGAGGTGTCACTTTTTTTTTTTATTTGGAGTCATTTTCAGTGCCTGTGTTAAAATTACTCATTGGGGGCTCTAGTTTAGCACTGTTAACTGCTGCATTTTAATGCACATTGGGGAAGTAGACGACGCAGGATGTTGAATTTCATGTTCCCGTGTCTGGGATAATCCGTGACAAATGGTGTAGTCTAAGCCATGCTGTACCCAGTTGAAATGGTTTTAGCATAATAAGGCTTACCATTATTTTGCAAGCTATTTGGCCCATCCTCTTCGCATCACAATGCTTTAGACAGCTGTTCTTAACCTTTAGACTTCTGCGCACCCTAAAGAATCACAACTGGATGCCAGGGACCCCCCAAGACATTTTTACAATTTGATCTGCAAGAACAATATACAAAAAATCGACAAACAAGTGTTTGTGTATTTAAATATGAGAACTGCTACCTGTTATAAGACCAAGGTCGAATTCCCAAATCAATACGTAATTATGTGAAATCAGAGCTCTTGGCACTAGTGGTTGGACAGAGATAGCACCCTGATGTACAATGGTCTCGGACAGGCAGAGGAAAGCAACCAAGCTTGGTATAGACAACGCTAGAGACCATGTAGGGTCTGTGTGTTGAAAGGTGACAAAGACTGTGATTGCATCAAAGTTCGAAGACCAGATGCCCATTATGCCAGAATACTTTTGGCCTATTGGGAAGCTACCCTCTTCCTGGTCTGCCAGTATGGGAGTATTTAAGCTGAAAAATGCAGGCATGCCCCCTTTCCAATACATAAGGTATCAGTGCTTGGAGTTTGTAGGTGTCTGCCCATGTAAAGCAGTGGATGAGAAACCATGCAGCCTAGAAGAGCCTTTTCGACTGTCTACCTGTGTATACAGTTATTTAGCTCAAAATGCTGATGATTATTGACAGAAAATAATGGTTAAGGTCATATGGGTTCGCGGACCCCCTGAACAGGCTCCACGGACCACAAGTTAAGAGCCGATGCTTTCGAAAATTAGTGGCTCATGGTATAGTTGAAGCACATATGATGAGTTGCTTATACTGGGTTTATCAGAGAATACCTTTATCGTATTTGCAGGAGAGGATGTTAGTACACAAGACATCTCTCTTGATGTGATGCCTCATGTCCATTATAACTCATAAGGTGCTAAATCTGCGTCCCTGGTCATACATCATAAGCTCACATCAAATGTTCTTGGTTTTGATACGCACTGGATACTCCCATAGCCCGCAAAGCAACTCACATTGGACAAGATGTTGGTTGTACAATAACATGAACCACTGAAATCAAGCACCAGGCGTGAGTATCAGTGATGCTGGCTAAACAATGAACAGATGCCCCAAATTTGCCATATACCCACTTGCAGTTGTAGCAGCAGATCATAAAGTCGTAACAACCTTTGTGAAAATATTCTCCACTGTTACATGAAGAATACCCAAGCTACAACTTAAATCTGTAGATGTTTTACAACTGTTTCCGTCCACTGATTGCATTGTAAGTGTGTTTTACTTTGAGTCTTGGATTAGTGGCTTAACAAACTTCTTACAGAACAAAATGGTAAATGCATAAAGCTGTCTTCTATTATGAGAGGTGGAACTAAGTAACAAAAATAATTGTTAGAGATTTTGGCTAAACAGGAGTAATCTATGTGTGGAAAAAGGAGTTGAAGTCCTACTATGGTCTACCATGTTGCAGTATGCAGGGGAGTGTGTGCAATAAATGTACCCAACAATCCTAATTCAAATATTGTTTAATTTTCAGCTGTTGAGGACTGTTTCTTCGGAGAAGGGAGGATGTACTCCAAGACAGTAAAAAGCTGCACTTAGTATTTTCTATTTTCACCACTCTCTTGTTACCTTTACCTGCTCCCAATAACCCTGTTAATCCATGTTTTAAGAGCTGATATTACCACATCTTGCTGGCAGTGGTGGCTGGCATCTACGGGGAGGGAGGGGGCGTGCGCGCAAACATTTTAATAAAAATTTAAAAACCTACCTTTACCGACGTCCTCTGACTTTCAACTCCGGACCTCTTCTCAACCACAACCGGATGCTACAGTGCGGGCACCAATCCTGGTGCTGCTCTCACTCTGATTGGAGGGAGTTGCCTCTCTCGCCGCTCCCGAGGGCACTGGATGCCTGCACTTACTCTGACCCAGCTGTCTGAAGGCAGCTGGGTTACAGATTTCAAAGCGCACATGTGTGGCTGGCCGTCATAAGAAGGCCGGCAAAAAAGACATGCGCACCACTTTGAAAAGTGCAAACACAGCCCACCCTCCTCTCTGCGGCTGTCATTTTAGCAGCGGCCCCACCCCTGTCATTACCATTTTATTTTTCCATTCTTTGGGGGTAACTTAAGTGGGACAATGCTCCTCCGCTCCAATGGAGGAGACGCCCCTGCCTGCTGGTCTCTGTCTTTCCACTACCTCAGGTCTCCTTCCCACCCTCCTTTTCACTTTCCCTGCTTAATCTTGCTCAGTTGTAGGCACACAGCACAATGTACGTCATGGACGGAATCTTGAGAAGTCTCACTGACACTGTGGAGTAGTTTACCTTCTTGTGACTCTCTATGCCTTCTTGAACCGATTTCTAAATCTCTCTCATCCTCTGATCTCTCTCACAGTCACCCTACACATCTACCTATTTCTCTCTTCTTCTTCCTGAACTCTCCTGCTCTCCATTGTTCCTCATTTACCAGCTCTCCCTACTTGTTGGTAAAATGCCTACGGCCAGATACCCATGAATCACTGTTTATTCTGTCTTAAGGAAGAGCACTCCATCCACAAGGCTCATTTGTCATTCTCTCTAGTCTCCAATCCCTCCTTTACTCCTCATCGTGCACCCACATATCTCATCCATTTCTTTAAGCATTTCTCCAAAAAGCCCTAAAACGAATCTGATTGAAGTGAACAAGATCGAATACAGATCCTTATGTAGTTTAGAGCCATGTGAAGAGAACCCATATAAAATAGCCAGAAAGAATTTTGCTCTGAATATTGCCAGGATAGAATCTCCGGATGGGTTGTTTAATTTTAGATACAGCTGACCTAGTTGGTACCGTAGATGGCATTCCTTGTTTATCATTGCCTTGTACTGAGTTCTGTGACACAGATTTTCAACTTGCCAGACCCCCAAGTATTTACACGTCTTGTCGACTTCTATGGGGTCCCTGCTAATCGGCCAATTGTATGAGCTTTTAGATGTACCAAAGGAGATGATTTTAGTTTTGGACACATTTAGTTTTAGATCGTTGCTGGCAATGTAGTTGTATAGACAGGCAAGGGAGCGCGAAGGACCGATGGGGGGGGGGATAGTCCAGAAGGACCATGTCCTCTGCGTACTGTACAGCTGGAACATGTACAGTATCCACTTTATTTAGTATACTTTATCGAAGATGGCACTGCAGTCTAAGCAGCACACGTAGAGGTTAGATCCACTGTCAGTTGCCTTTTTTCCATTAGATTGGTCGCAAACACATTGTCTAGAGTTTCAGAGCTCTTCTGAAATACGGTCCGGAACACTGGCATCCGATCCGCCACTCCTGCCCATTTCTCTAGGTGAGAGAGCAAAATGCGGGCAAAGATTTTTGCCTTGCTGTCAATTAGATCAATGGTTCTATCATTTTTTGGGTCTTGTAGATTTCCCTTTTTAGGCAGCGGGTGTAAACAACTTTAGCCCCTCTCAGAATCAGGGATTGTATGTACTGCCAAAATATAATCGTACAGAAGGGAGAAGGGACAGTTTCAGAACTCCTGATTCGATTTGAATATTGAACTGATGATTGCATTTGGGCCAGGGGCATTATTGCCTCTGCTTTCCTCCTCGATCTTCTTTGCAGTGAAGTTTAGTGATCCGACGAGAATTAAATTTATTGGGGCGAGTCAGATGTTTATTTTAATAGACCTTGGATATGAACTTAATCCACGTTTCAGCATCAGTGCTATTAGAGTCAACCTTGTTATATTGTAATGATCGTGCTAATCCCCAAAACTTATGTAGATCTGTCCCTTGCTTAATCTTTTACCGTCTTTCCAGCTCAAAAGCATTTTTCTTATTCTAGCATTGGTGCTTTTAGTTAAATGTTAGCTTCTTCAGTTCTGGCAGGTACAATATATTTCTAGTCTTAGTATACCTCCCCTTCAGACTGTTCTACTGACTTTTCAGAGCACCCAACTATACGCTGTACCAGCTGTTGCTCTGGACTCAGAGACCTCCCTGACCATTTTGTTGATGGCTTGTAAAATTATTGAGTAGGATAGAGAGAACACTGGGCCGTCGCTGATAGTTGTAGGGCCTGTTTTTCAGAGTGTCATGTTGATAATGACTATTTCCTAAAGAAGTTGTCTAGTTTTCATGTAGCCTGGCTAAGTGTGCATTCCATTTAATTTTATTCAGTCTTTACCCCCCCTCCTTCTCTGCAATTGTGTCGAAGTCAGAATTTTTCTTGATCACCCAGTTTATTTGATCACCTGTGGATGGTGATCGTTCTCCGTTCTATTTACGATTTCAAAGATGCCAATTTGTTGAAATAAGGAACGAGTTACCAAAGTGTAGTTCAATTGATTTTTTATTGATGCCACAAACTGTGATGAATTAGCTGGGATGTCTGGTAGAATAAGTCCATTCAGGTTAATTACTGGAATTCTGAAAAGCCTTTGCTAAAATGTACGGTGGCTGTGAAAGGATGATTTATGATTGGATTCCATGGGTTGTATTGCCCATAGGCTTAGGGATTTCTCTTTATGGGATCAGGGAGAGGTGTTTATGTTCAAGTTATCATTAGCTCTGTATTGGCTAGCCGAGGTAGCTGTTTTTCTAAATTGCTGAATAAGTCACTCTGAACAGAGCGTTTACGTAACATCTGGGGGGGTTATAGATATTGTATACCAATAGAGTAGGAAGTTTCATGGGCACCAAAGAATTTACACTCGGATATTAATATGTGGTTCCTGAAAAAAGGGAGAAGCTGATACTTGATTTAATAGACCTCTCACCTACTGAGATTCGTAGAATGGTCAGGAGGGCATACAGACCTGACCTCCCCAAATAAAAACAAACAAATCAGGGATGAGTAGAGGATGCACGGTGTTAGTAGTGTTGGAATCTATGGCTTGGAGAGAGAGGATTTTAAGGCAGGCAATCCTAAAGAAAACAGTTCTGCTGGTGGCAAATCTTTTGGGTTTTTTCAAGGACCTACATGCCACTACAATGACCAGCAAGAGGCCCTGATGGAGGTTTAATGAGACATGGAGGCAAGAGGGCTTACAGCTTTACTGCCTTTCCTTGTACAATTGAGGGTGGACCCCGGAATAAAGAGGGTTATCCTTTCAGAGGTTGCAAGTGCCTTTCTGGAGAGATTAGGGCTAGAAACTGGATGGTGCGTTGTGAATTACTGCAACTGAAGATTGGGGTCCAGATGGCTGATGTCCTCTTACAGTGAGGGAGCTTCTAATTGCCCATCCCTAGATGTAATTGGATTTACATTGCGCTATACAAAATAACAGCTAAAGAAATATTTCTTAGAGTGACCTGGCCGAAGAGTCTTACGTCTCCTCCACCCCTCCCTGCCACTCTGTGAGATATAATGATCCGAGGTAGAATTACCAAGTGCCAGGAGTAGGAAGATGTATCCTTGCAGACAGGTCTAGCAACAGCAGCAGGGGAAGTTGGAGTCATCTGTTCAGAAGTTCATTTTTAGGCTGAATTCTACCACAGTAGAAATATAACCATGGTCGCTGCCCATCATCAAGCTAAGCCTCTTAGAGTATTGAATACTGTATGGAAAGTGCAAGGTTACACTGAAGTGTTGCCGCATTGGAAACTAAATCTCCTGGGTACTCCGTTTAGCCTACTCTCCGGAAAAACATGCAGTTTGAAGATTAGTGTCCTCGGTTGGTCATGGCTACCTTAAAGAAAAGAAGATGTCTTCAGCAAAAGATACCCATGTGCATTGTTTCATATACGCACATAATATATGTGAGAGTTGTGAAATATGACTTTTGTGTCTTGGCCTGTCTCCCACTCTCTTTCTACTTTTCAACCAAGCTATGTTATGTAATTAATTTTGCTGTGCTCAATATATAAATGTAATGGTAAATCAGGGCAAAACATGTACTTTGGTTTTTTTTATTTCAGAGGCAACATCCTTCTCGGTATATTTCCGTCTAATTACCATCTCCTTCTCTCAATTGAATTCTGATTAGAGCAGGTACCAATCTTTTGTTTGTAGGTAAAGTGTTGGAGGGCATCCCTGCGATGTAGTTTTGGACGAAGTGAGGATGTGGTAATAGCAGCTTTCAACCATACTTCTACGTTTAACACATGACACTTTAAGTAGCCCATCTTGCTGATGGTTCCTCCACATGTATATGTGTTCCGTGTGAAAGAGCAGCAATGACTGAAGTGTGCATAAGAATAATGTCAATGGCACAATAACAGACCAATGAATGAAGAGGATTGGTGGAAAGCCCCTGTATATGGAGGGTTGTGCGTCAGCCCTGTATTCCAGTGGTTGTGGTGCACCTGAGGGAGATAATATGGCCAATAAAAAAATAATCAGACGTGAACTCTATGGAAATGGGTAGACTTCAGCAGCAGGAAGGTGTTTCCTTGTGTTTCTTAGTGTTAAAATTAACAACAGTAATGTTAACCATTTATATAGCGCACAAACACAAGTTATTTCGTGACACTTAAGACAGGATTGCCTTTAGAAAGGTTTAATTAATTTGCATACAACGTGATCCATCGGTGATGCTTAGAGCAATGAGCATCACAGCGCAGTGTACTCTAATGGAAGCACACTTTAGTGATATCAGCGGCGGCTCCTCCGCTAAAGCAGAGGAGCATTGCCCCACAGGAAAAATTAAATGATAACAACACAATGTTATTATCATTTTATTTATTCCATACTTACCCAGTTTTGTTTTAGGTGCGGGGCAGGGCAGGGCTGGGCTGTCATCCAGCAGAGGGAGGAGTGCTGGGCACTTCCTAAGTGCGCATGACGGTTTGACCGGCCGTCTTGCTGGTGGCCAGCAGGTAAGTGCAATTTTTTTAACCCCCCGCCTCACCACTACTGCCCCGTAGCAGCCGCCACAGAGTAGTATGCATCTAATTTGTAGTTTCTTGTAACTTTCTGCCTGGTGTTATGTTACTCAGACCTCTATAGTGCACGATCTGCCCTGTACTTTTCACGGGAGGTGCAACATGGGCTGTAGCAGCAATGCAAGATCCACACACCGGAGAGGGAGACATGCCAGGCATAACAGATGCAGGAGCACCATAAGGTTTCCTCACCAAAACAGGTACAGCCAGTGTTGCACTAGTGCAAGATTCTATCACACACACAAAACAGTTACAGCAAAGGCAGCAGAATGGCAGCTGTGGGCGTCCCCTTCCTGGCAGGTGAGAGTTGCCTACAGCACTTGAAGCAGGCCCAGCAGTGGCAAATGCCAGAGTTGGGGAATGCAGCTGAGGAAGCATCCAGGCAGGAGAAACACAGGTCCCCCTGAGGGGTAAACAGCCCTCACAACGAAGCCGTCACCCCGCATGCAATTACAACGCGGTCGTTACAACGACCGCGTTGTAACAACACATACCATTACCCCGCAAGTCGAAACAACGACTTGCGGACGTGGCAGTCCGAGCGCAGAGCCTTGCATTGGCGGAGAGATGTTAACCTAAGGATTCTTCTTGCGCCTAGTTGACAGCATGAGTTGGAAGAACGAATGGCCCTTTCCAATATGTTGTGCTCTCCAAAGATTACTGCTTGAAGTTCCCATTTCAAGATTAAGTTGTCTTTTCCTGTCATGTTGGTTCCTGTTTGAATCATGTATAGAAGAGGAATTGATGGGGGATGGATGCATAGCAACTAATTTTTTCGTTGTGTTAATAGCCACTTAGCTAGCATTTTCATGATTACCTCTGGTTTTTGCTCTTTGATAGCCACATCCCCTTGGGTTTTCTTCTGGAACTTCTTGTCCGGATCTTTTCTCTGCCCTGATGCCAGGGAGAGCTGTGGTGCCTTGCTTATCTACTTCTGCATAAATCATCTTCAATCAAGATCTATAAGACTGCCATGAAGGTTATTTGACCTTTGAGACGTTTTCTTTCTATATGGGACATTCTTAAAGAGACACTTGACACCGTTTGCATGTATTGTTAAGTGCAGGGTGGCACCGTGGCTAATAGGAAGAGTCATTATTTCCTATGGCAACCAAGAAGGAAAAGTGACAGACTTGCACAATGTCCAGTTATTGACAGTGTTACAAAGTTCATGAGCACCCTGATTTTACCAGTGTCTGTAGGCAAATTGCATTTACCCCTGGCGCAAAGGACGTTCAGATTGTACCAGTTCCAGAGAATGCCATGTTTTGCCAAATTGTAAAGAATGACATCACAACTGGGTTGGAGAACATATGTTGCCTACATATACAACATAGTGCTCTTCAGCACTAGCTGTACGAATGACCTGAAACACCTAAACAAGGTTCTGCAGGTGCTGCCGAGAGCTAAGTTGGTGATGAAGGAAGCAAGTGCCAGATTCGTCACAGCTTAGTGATCTACCTTAGGCACCAGGTAGGCAGAGGGGAGCTCAATCATGTAGAGGCCAAAGTCCAAGCTAAATTGTAATGGAAGGTTCCTCTACGGCAGACCCAGGGGAAGGTCTTTTGTTGGACTTGTGGAGCATCACCTCAATTTTATGGAGATTAATGACAGCATAATTGTTCCAGTGATGGTTTTCACTTCCAAGAATCAGCCCAGACAGACCATTTGGGCTGTGAAATGCCAAGAGGCCTTTGATAGGCTCAAGTGTCTGAGCTGAGGTAAGCCCCTGTGCTATTAGCTTAGTTTGGGGTTTTGTAAAGCACATTGTTCACTCTCAAGGGGTTATCATGGCGCTAAGAATTACCTCTACCGTGAAAAGAAAATCACCTACTGATGCCATGAACGTTTTTTTGCCATTGTGGTTTATTCCTTCTAACCGGGACCCTCATAAGGAGACAATTAACTCCATTCACATGTTCTACTAAGTGCAGTATGAAAAGAGCTCTACAGATAACTTTTCAACAACAAGTTGTTAAATTCCTTCTAAAAAGTTAATTAATCAGAAATTGTTTACGGTGGAGAGGTAGGAATTCCTGTGCAGCTAACACTGAAAAAGCCCCTAGCCTCCAAAAATGTGATGGCCGGCTTTAGGGACAGAAAGAATAAATGTGCTGTGTTCCTGTTATATGCATTACATTGGGGGCCCTTTAAGTATATCGCCTGTAAGGTTGTACGGTGCTCTATATGGTTCAGTGGTAGTGAGGACTGCTACCTTTACTTTTCCCCGCAAGTCCCCCTGCACTGCTCCTTTGATTTTCCCCCTCATGTACAATTCATTGTGAAGACACCTGTGTGTGGGTTTGGATACACACACAGTTAATGGAGCGCAGGGGATCTTTTTTTGCTTGCTGGTCATAGATGAAGCCCGTTCAAGTAAGCCATCCCATGACACAACAAGTGCAACTCCTGAACTTTGAAGTGACTAACGGTATGTGCAGGTCAGCATCTGGAATACACAGGAGGTGAGCCGTCTGCTCAACCGTACATTAAGTGTTCTGTCAGGCAGAAGACCCTAACAACAGCACATAACTGGCCAGAGACTTGTCTCAAAGCCAGTACACAAAATGAGAGTGACAGCAACTTTAGGCTTGGGTTCCATGGAATTATGACATGCCTGTAAAGAAAAGGCAATCTGTAAGGATTGATTTGCCTCAAAGAGTTGGGGCTAGGTTTTAATAGAAGTCTACATTTGGATTCAGGCCAGCTGGCACTAGCGGGCCCTTTATGGTTATACATTGCTGAGCTTTTACTCAAGTAGTTCTGCACATCTTACTTTAGAAAGGCAAAGACCAGAGGTACTTCTTGAGGAGTAAGTATTATACCCCTACTGGACGGAGGGAAATATGTATCTTCTGCTGTTGAGGAGACACAGTGGTAGACTGCTGCAGGAATTTGCTCAACATACATATCTGGATGAGGTGCAAACAGTATTTGAGGCAATGGATGTCTGGAATGGAAGAGACTTTCACGTAAAATAGAGTCTCGTCAGTGTATTGATGAATTTGATGCTGGTATCAGTGTATAGAATCTCAAGGCCTCCATGTTGGTTGAGGTTGAAGATGGGGGGAGGGGAGGGGGCAAGAGAGAGCCCTGGGGAACTCTTCTTCTGATGGATCGTTTGATGCCTGAAGATGTTTTTCCCCACGCGCTTCAGACACATCTTACTCACTTGATGAAACAATGGAATACGCTATTGGTGCCTTGTGGTCCCGTGTCATGTATTGTGTAGTTTCTGGCTTTGCCTTTTTAGGTAAACGCATGTTGCATTCTATTATATGTCGTTTCACTTTTAAGGTTGTAAGCAAAGCCTTAAAAATAGCATGCAAAGGGCTGTTGATTAAAACGCTGAGCCTGGCTGGATGTTATGATATGAAGCAACTTGGCACGCGTGAATATGCTCAGAAATTGAAATATTTATGGATTATAAAAAAAATACATAGCGTGTCAAACAAATATGGCAGCTCCCACTAAAATAACATTGTACCCAGCTAGGAATCTCTAGATTACGAAAGAAAACGCCGTATTCTCGGGTTGTTTTCATTGGTGTCTTGCTTGCGCGATGCCCTGCCCTCTGACACATTCCATTTCCCTGAGGCAGGAAATGAGGTAACGTGGTTCGCAGCAGTTTGGCAGACGAAGAGGCGAGGCTACGTTCACTCCGTGGGAACTGTAGTAAAGAGTGCCCGCGACAAGCTTCCTAAAAAGGAATATTGAATCCCCGCCGACTCTATTTTTGGACAAATGCGTCAAAGTGGCCTCAAGTTGAATATGCATCACCTTTTTTACTTCCGTAAAATCTATAGAGAAGAACATTGAACGCGAATGTGTTTTCTGCAGGGATGACAAACCACGTGACGGTATGCTGGTCGGACTGTGAGACTTCCTATCAACAGGGACGCCTATTTTGTACAGTTTTGTATAGAGGTGGGCGAGCCAACAAATTAACAAGGAGAAGCGAGCCAAGAGAGTCTGGCTTGGCTCTAAGAGCACAAGCCGAACCTTAAAAATATTTTACATGTAAATCATGCAAAAAATATCATGTAAAATTATGATAAAGTCTCTTCAAACGTCAAGAAAGTGTATTTATTTAACACACGGATGCGTTTCACTTTAGTAACATCAGATTCTATCACTGGATTGAGAGGTATTGATTAAAAGCCATTCTTTGCGGCTGTAATTTGTTGGAGGGGGGGGGGGCGTTGCCAATGGTGTTGCTATGCGGCTGTCCGAGGCCCCCGCAGGGGGCCACTAAGGAGGGCAGCCCTCTAGCAACATCTGGGCACCCCCCCCCCCTCTCTCGGGGGGCAGGGACTCGGGGGAGGAGTCCCTCAGCCCGGGGGTGACGCGAGAGGCAGCGTCACTTCCGGGGAGCGCGAGGACAGGGGAGGGTATATAGCCTCCCCCCCACCACTGGTCTTCCTCTTTTCGCCCTGGACACGCCGTCTCCCTGGACCGCTGCCCGCCTTGCTGCCCGTCTTGCTGCCCGTCGCCCTCTGAGCACTCCCGGTGAGTCTAATCCTCCCCCCCAGTCCCCCTATGCAAGGCGCCAGGCCATCCCGGCTTCGGCACCCGCTCTAGGGGGGGGAGGACAGCTCCTCGAGGGCTCAGGCAACGATGGGGCGCTTGGGGCCGCAGGGTCTGGTTGTCCCTGGGCACGACACAGCGTGCTCGGTCCGCGGTCCCCGCCCAGTTACCACTGGCGGGGTCGCACGGCCTTTCCACGGGCCGGAAAAATTTCGTGCATCTTCCCCTCCCCTTTGGGCTCCCCGCTGGAAGGGGGCGGGAGGGGCCTCCGACTGCTGGCCACGCGGAGCACGGGGTCCGGGCCTCACCGGGCCCGCGGGCTGCCGACCACCGGCATTTGTCTCCCGGGCGCCTGGCCTGGCGGGCCACGCCGAGATGCACAGCCTCCCCCTCCCAGCTCACGGGGCCGTCGAGGGCCAGTTGGCGAGGCAGGTGGTGCGCGGCATGCTGGGGGCCGTCCCCGGGGCACGGGGGGTCTCCAACAACAGCACTGGGAGAAGCGCTCGCCTCCGAGGCGCCCGGCTGTCCCCAGCGCTGCAGGGATATCAATCCCATCGAGCCCACGCACCCCGCCGACAGCCCATGCTTCGCCGCTGTCGGCGGAGCACCCCGCCACTGTCTTCGAGGCTGCTGCCTCTAATTCGGGGACATCTATTTAGGGCGGTACCACGCCACTCTCCCACTAGGGGGGCAGTCCCGGCCTGCTCCGGCGGGCCGCTGAGGGGAGGCGGCGGGGGGCAGCAGTGCCATCGGCGCCGGGGGAGTCTTCATCAGTGTCAGGAGGGCCTCCGGCCATGGCGCTCCATGAGGCGGCTCGGGCGGTGCTTTCACCGCGAGGGCCTGTGGGGCAGGGCCACTGACAAGCGCTTGCGCCTGGCCTCGCCTGCCTCACACTCAGTTGCCCCCCCCCACCGCCACCACCCGGGAGCATTGATCAGGGTCAACCCCTGCGCCTTACCTGCCATAGGTTCCTGCAGGACAAGGCTCCGATCCTGCCAGTGCTGCCCAGTCTCCGTTGCGCAGGGCCCTGAGCGCTGCTTGTTCTCCTCCAGGGGCACGATTTCCAGGGCGGTGAGCGCTGCCCTGTCCCACATGACTCCAGGGCAGGGGGCGCTGCACCAGCTCACCAGGGCAGTGGGTCCTGCACCAGTCTCCCTCTGGTTCTCAGGGCAGTAGGTCTGCCTGGACACCCTGCGCGGTTCTACTGCTGCCCCACGGGAGGCAAGGCAGGCCCTCAGCCGGCGGGCGGGGAGGTGGCGTGGCCCAGCGAGTCCCCGTGTGGCTCCGCCGCTCCGCCCGGTGTGCCCGGCAGGCGCGTGCTGGGGGTGCACCCCCCGGGCCCTTCCAGTAGATGCGGGGGGCCACAGCACGGACAGCTCTAGATGGCTCATCCGGGGAGATGTGAAAGGAGTGAGCTCCAGTGGCGCAATTGGTTAGCGCGCGGTTGATGGCGTCCCCTGCGCCTGCACATGGGGGCCCTGCGGGGGACGCGACAACCCGACGGGGGAGCTTCCCTAGGGCACCAAACTGTGCGGGGGCCTGCGGCTGTAACACCGATGGGCCACCCCTCCCCGCTTAGTATTGTGTAGTGCTTGCCTGCTATGCCTCACTCCGCGCCCTTTGTTTTTCAGCGGCACGCTTCGCCCCCCCCGAGGCACTGCCCACACACTAGGGACAAGCGGCCCGCGCAGTCGGACGACGTGGGATAAAGGTAACAAAGATCTGGACCACCAGGGGCACGAGGGGCGTTTTGGGAGGGAGTCCTCAACAGGAGGGCCTGAGGGGTTGGGTGCCTCTAGGGAGTTGGCACTGGCACTGACAACAGGGAAGGTCAGCAAGGCGACCGAACACTCCTCACCCAATTTTGTTTCCACAAGCAGGACAGAAGTTTGACGTTCGGCGCAGCCAGGAAGCGATTGCCCAGGGGGAAACGATCACGTAGCAGGTATGGGTGCATGGGGGGACCCAGGAGGAGCAAGCAGCAGCGTAAGTTAGGTACAACTAGTAGGACGGCGGACCATTGATCATGGCTAAGCGGCTGCGGAAGTGGGTGCTTCCCCGCTCCACGGGGCTGGGGAGGGTGCCGGGGCCCAGAGGACAGGGGCACGGGGGGCCCAGGGGAGAGTTACTCACCTCTACCTTCATCTCCACTCACAGAGTCCAGTGCGTCACCCATCCGAGCGTCGCCACCAAAAGATTGATAGCCTACCGGGTTGAAGTAAGTACGATACCGAGGGGGACGCAGTGGCTGCGCATCTGCATGGAGGCAGGTCAGGCCTGGCAACCAGAGTTGGGCAGAGTGTCTTAAAATATTAAATTTTCTTCCAGATTGAGCCGTCAGTCGCAGGAGGCAGGATGGATAGCCAGGGTTCCCCCGTCTATTCTCGCAGATGTCCCAAGTCGACGAAACCCAGCCAGGCACCTCACAAGAAGCGCAGATCGCAGCTTTCCTCGCCATGGCCAAGACCAAGGGATTGGCTTGGGCCACAGAACTTCTGAAGGCCAATAACCCGGAGGACTCTGGATTCGCCAGTGCGTCCTTGACCACAGAGCAGGAGCACATCGAAGAGGCAGGCCCCACTAGGTCCAAGAGGACACGCAGGCCCACAGTAAAGGACTTTCCGGCAGACCCGCTGCCAACCAGGAGTCGGGCCATGACCACCCCCGGATCCCTGCCACCCCGCTGCCCCTCCCTCCGCCCCCGGCACCTGGGCCAGCCATTCCCCCAGCCAGCATCCCGCTCCCTGCGAGCTACGCAACAACCGAGGACTTGGGTAAGCTCACAGACTCTTTGAGGAGCTTTATGGCCGAGGTCAGAGCAGGCATTGCGGGGGCCAGCTCGAACAGTGGGGGTGGAGGGGCGGTGCCGGCTCCTCCGGGGGTGCGCTTGGGGTCCCGTCCATCACGCAGGTTTGGGGAGGGGCGCCAGCACGGCAAGCGAAGCTCTTCCCCAGGGCGACAAAGCGTCAACCAGCAGCCCAGCAGAACCAGTGGGGCAGCACCCGGCGGTGGGTGCCACTCCGTCTACAGCAAGTCCCCCCGCCAGCACGGTACCACTCCCGGTGGTGATCCCGCCCGCCGCACCTCAGGCAGTCAGCGCTCCCACACGTTCCCCAGAGCTGCCCAACGCAGCCGGGGTGTCCAAGCCACTAGTCACAATGGCGCCTATGGTCTCGGGCGGTGCTCATTGGGGTGGGAGGTTCCCACAGCGGCCAAAGAGGGGATCTGGAGGCGAGAGTTCATAGATATATTTACCCTGCTCATGCACGGGGCGGAGGGCGTTGACACAAGAAAGATGGGGGTAAGGAGGAGGATAAAAAGGTACGATTCCAAGCTTGGCCGGAGAAGAACATTGTAACATGGGGACAAGCTTTCGCCATCCTGGCTGCAGTGATAATGGAAAAATTCCCAGAACAGGGGCCGGGGTTGTTTCAGTATGCCAGCATCATCACCAACGAGGCTGGGACAAGCGGGGGATGGGATGGTACCACTATGACTGCGAATTTCGAAAAAGATGGCCATGTGTCCAGAACTGGAGTGGGACCAAATGGAGGTGAGGCTCTGGGTTAAGCACATGGGAAAGGGCACAGTTGAAGGGAAGGACAAGACCAACACAAACAACAGTGGGGGTGACAAGCCCAAGGGTCAGAAGCAGGAGTCGAAGGGTCAGTCCAACAAGTCTTTTCGGGGTGGCCGAGGAGGTGGCCGAAAGAATGGAGGTAAAACAGTGTACAATGGAACCTGCAGGTTATATAACGCAGGGTCCTGCTCCTGGGGCAAAGCATGCAGGTTCTCCCATACCTGTAGCAAATGCGGGGCCACACATCCTGCCTCCTCTTGTAACAAGCGGGAGGGCCCCGCACCCCCGCCGGGAAGGCAAGATAAATAGACAATTTCCGCCGTCCTGCCCTCCCTTTCCGCCCCCCCCTCCCCCTCCCAGCAGTGTTGTCCCCAGGTCGCCTGCCAGGGGCAGATCTTCCAACCCACACTTGGCCAAGGGTCCGTCCCCCATCATCATTGCAAACCTCCTCCCCCTCATCCGCGAGTATCCGAACACCAAGGATAGACTGCTCCTAGCGGAGGGGTTCATGGAAGGATTCAGAATACCTTACCGGGGCCCATTAGCAAGCAGGGACGCGGGCAACCTCAAATCGGCCAGGGAGCAACCGGAAGTTGTGCAGGGGAAGATTAATAAGGAATCGGCCCTGGGTAGGGTGGCGGGCCCCTTCAATCAGCCACCACTCACGAACTTTGTGGTATCCCCTCTGGGGGTAGTACCCAAGAAAGAGCCAGGGGCCTTCAGGTTGATCCAGCACCTGTCTTACCCAGAAGGTGACTCAGTGAACTTCTGGTTAGAAGAGGGAACGTGCTCGGTGTCTTACTGCTCCCTGGACATGGCGGTGGACATGGTCAGGAGAGGCGGGCAAGGGGCTTGGTTGGCAAAATCAGACATAGAGGCTGCTTTCCGCCTGCTGCCGGTCCACCCGGATAGCCAGCATCTCCTGGGGTTCAAGTGGCAGGGAGAATTCTTCTTCGATAAATGCATGCCCATGGGATGCTCCGTGTCCTGTGCCTACTTTGAGGCTTTTAGCTCTTTCCTGCAGTGGGTGCTCGGGCACAGGTTCAAGGTGGAAGGGGTGACGCACTACCTGGATGACTTCTTGTTCATCGGGGGCGGGCACGCGTGAGTGCAGCAGAGGCTTGCAGTGCTTCCAGGACATGGCCAGGCACCTAGGGGTTCCGTTAGCACCTGGCAAGACTGAGGGTCCGGCGCAAGTCTTGACTTTTTAGGCATCGAACTGGACACTGTTAAGGGCGAGTCCAGGCTCCCTGCAGACAAGGTACAGGCGCTGCGTCAGGACATTCAAGCATTGCTGGGGAAAGACAAAGCCCCCTGGGTGCCATACAATGCCTCCTGGGAAAGCTCAATTTCGCAGTCAGAGTTATCCCCGCGGGGAGAGTCTTCGCCAGGAGGTTAGCTAGGGCAACAGCTAACGTCAAAAGAAACACCACCTGGTTAGGCTGGCAAAGGGCTTGAAGGAAGACCTTGCCATGTGGTGCGAGTTCCTCACGCAGTTCAATGGGACGGTGATTTGGAGGGCACCGTGGGCAGACAGTCCTGAGCTCTGCCTCTTCACGGACGCATCAGGCAGGGAGGGCTTTGGGGCAATCCTGGGGGCAGAATGGTGCGCCCAGGAGTGGCCCAACGCCTGGCGCAGGCGCAACATCACAGCCAACATCTCGGTCCTGGAGCTATTCCCAATCGTCATTGCACTACACCTGTGGCCGGGGTCGCTTTCAGACAGAAAGGTGCTATTCTGGTCTGACAACATGGGAGTGGTGCAGGCCATCAATGGGCAAACAGCCAAGTGCCCGTTGGTCCTCTGTCTTCTCAGAGAGTTAGTCAGGGCATGTCTGCGCTGCAATGTTGAATTCAGGGCGAGGCATATCGAGGGGGTCAAGAACGTGGCAGCTGACGCTCTTTCTCGTTTTCAGTGGCTCCGTTTCCGGGAGGCCTGGCCGCAAGCGAGAGCGGAGATGACCCCCTTCCCGGCGCACCTCTGGAGAATCCTACAGTGGAGCAACGATTGAGAGCACTGGGTGAATGCTCATTGGCCCCAGGTACCAGGACACGATACAGGGCCCACCTGGCCACCTTCAAGAAAGTGTCTCAATCCCTGGGACTTTCCCCGCTCCCGAGGGAGGGCACAGTGCAGGCATTCGTAGTGTGGGCTAAGGAACAGGGGAAGAGCCATTCCTGGGTTTGCGGCCACCTGGCGGCAGTGAGCCACGACGCCAAACTCACGGGGGGAGCGACCCCACCAAGTCCTTCATTATCAGGGCGGCCCTCAAGGGTTGGGCTAGAGAGGAACCCAGAGTACCAGACAACAGGGCCCCCATCGAATTTGACACCCTCAAGGGCATGCTGGACGTATTAGAAGGGGTCACCTACTCGCAGTACGAGGCGTCGCTCTTTGCGGCCGCCTTCTGCCTAGCGTTTTTGGCGCATTTCGGATAAGTGAACTGGTGGCCAGGTCCAAGTCGGACCGGTCGGGCAATGCCTTAAGCATCAAGGATGTCAGCCTGGTGGGCACCCTGTCCATCCACCTCAGGAGGTCCAAAACGGACCAGGCAGGGCGGGGGGTAGATGTGGAGTTAAGGCCGCTGGGGGACCACAGGTACTGCCCGGTCGCCAAGGTCAGGGAGTACTTGGCGCTACGCCCCAACGCCCCCGGGTATCTGCTGATCCATGCTGATCAGGGTCCCCTGACGAAGTACCAGATGGAACGATTGATGAGGACTAGCTTAACTCGGGCGGGCCTCGCCCAGCAAGGGAAAAAATACACCAGCCATTCCTTCAGAATAGGGGCGGCCACGGCGGCGTTCAAAGCAGGAATGGAGCCAGAGGGGGTAAAAAGGTGGGGCGTTGGGAGTCTGAATGCTACAAACGGTACGTCCGCCCTTGAAGCAATTTGTTTGTATTCACAGTGTGCAGTGATTTTGAGTGTACCACATGTCATAATTCTTGTGTGAAATTGAACATTAAAAGTACAGAGTATGTAAATGGTGTCCTTTACTCTACTAGGTTTCCAGGTATGGGTGATCGGGCATTCTTTCATCACCAGGGTGGCCCAGTGGGCGGCGCGCCGGAATTGGACGCGGGGATTTTCAAAGACACAGTTTGAGTGGATGGGTTTCCCTGGAATGAGATGGAGCACCCTCAGGAACAGATTGGAACAGAGACTAGCCGCCCAGGGGGCCATGCCAAGAATATTGGTGATACACCTGGGGGAAATGACCTCATTGCCATGGGGAGAAGGCTACTCTTGCAGGCCATGAAAAGTGACTTGGGTGAAATCGTCAAACGCATGGGGCAATGTGAGGTATGTTGGTCAGAGATGATTCCACGCAGAGTATGGCAAGGGGCGAAGTCTGGGGAGGCAGTGGAGCACTCCCGTAAGCGAGTGAACGGGGCAATGCGCAAGTTCACTGAGCAGAGGGGCCTGGGATTCATCAGACATGAGCTGATTCAAGAAAAGGTGAAAGGTTACTTTGCGGCGGATGGGATTCACCTATCGCCAGTGGGGATGGACCTCTTCCTGTTAGACCTGCGGGAGGCCTTGGAAATGAGAGGTTGCAGGTAGGACCATAGGGGCTGGGTGGGGGGCCCTGGCGGTGACGGGGGCCACCTCCAGAGCTGTGGCGGAGTTACAGGGCGATCTGGAAGCAAAGGGGGACAGAAGGGTACCCCTCCCTGCGCAGCACCAAAGGGGGTGCTAGAGCCAAATCCTAAGAGCCTCATGGGAGGTGACTGGAAAACCGTGTCGGCGCCCCGTTAGTCCTTCGGGCGGTTGTGGGCCTGAACAACTGGGGGTTTGCTATGCTACGCTCCGCCCTGAAAGGGGCGTGAGTAGGAAGGGACCATGTGTCAGGTGATCAGGGAGAAGGATCACCAGAAGTGGCAGCACAGATGGGGTTCGTCCAGTGCTGCTTGGCTCATCAGGCGGGCAGGCGGCCCAGATGGTTGCCTGCCCTTGGATCGCCCGTAAGATAACCCACCTTGTTACATAACGGTGTATGTAATAAACCTGCAGCAATTTTACCCAAACAAGTAACGTGTTGTGTGTTTATTGTCAGCATGCATAATTTGTTGGAGGGGGGGCGTTGCCAATGGTGTTGCTATGCGGCTGTCCGAGGCCCCCGCAGGGGGCCACTAAGGAGGGCAGCCCTCTAGCAACATCTGGGCACCCCCTCTCTCGGGGGCAGGGACTCTGGGGAGGAGTCCCTCAGCCCGGGGGTGACGCGAGAGGCAGCGTCACTTCCGGGGAGCGCGAGGACAGGGGAGGGTATATAGCCTCCCCCCACCACTGGTCTTCCTCTTTTCGCCCTGGACACGCCGTCTCCCACCCTACCGCTTACCCGGCGTGGTTATGGGCTGATGGGAGGCAGAGAATGTTGTAATGTTGTCTTTTCGTTGCAGGCGGAGTTACAGGGCGATCTGGAAGCAAAGGGGGACAGAAGGGTACCCCTCCCTGCGCAGCACCAAAGGGGGTGCTAGAGCCAAATCCTAAGAGCCTCATGGGAGGTGACTGGAAAACCGTGTCGGCGCCCCGTTAGTCCTTCGGGCGGTTGTGGGCCTGAACAACTGGGGGTTTGCTATGCTACGCTCCGCCCTGAAAGGGGCGTGAGTAGGAAGGGACCATGTGTCAGGTGATCAGGGAGAAGGATCACCAGAAGTGGCAGCACAGATGGGGTTCGTCCAGTGCTGCTTGGCTCATCAGGCGGGCAGGCGGCCCAGATGGTTGCCTGCCCTTGGATCGCCCGTAAGATAACCCACCTTGTTACATAACGGTGTATGTAATAAACCTGCAGCAATTTTACCCAAACAAGTAACGTGTTGTGTGTTTATTGTCAGCATGCATAATTTGTTGGAGGGGGGGCGTTGCCAATGGTGTTGCTATTTAAACATGACCGTAAGAGACATTTCCCTCCCCGGACAACAATGCCCTTTGTGAACTAAGAGGCATAGATTCTTATTACAGTTGAAGCAACATTAAATTCTAATAAATTAACCCCCAGATGTTTTTGTACCGCACTCATCCGGTACTCTCATGTATTTTAAGATGTGATAATGAGGAAAAAGATGGCTCAGTGAAATAAAATATTTGCCTAGGATCACACAATTTGCGATCTGGGCAGCTTGGATTGATCACAGACTTTCTTGTTTGACAATGTGTACTTGAGCCAGTCTTTTTTAGTCACCAGTTTTATGTCAAACGTTAATATTTTATCTTCAATTTTTGGACATGAGATGACAGCGTGTTGGCAAGTAGAAGCCACATTCAAGCTCGCCTCATTTTGGGCTCAAACGTCCAAAAGGACCTTGAGCTGAGCCAGAGTCAGGCATCTGGCTTGTCCACCTCTAGTTTTGTACGAATGATGATATATTCCCATCCATTATAGATTGTAAATGCCACATAGAAGGGGAGTATGTTATCCTAATACGTTTTTCAAGCTCTTGATTGTCGATGGATTCTTGGAGCGGAGTGATGCGATAGAGGTTGAAACATTAAAATTACATTGAGAATAAACACCTATTTAACAGTGGTGCAATAGGACAAATGTTAGAAGCATGGGGTGGAGGGAGTCATTGCCTGAGGAGGAGACCAGAGCCTGAAATGGAACAAAATTTTGTGGTAGTCGGGTGGTGAGAGAAAGAATGTGTGTGTGCTTCTGATAGAGACTTCTAGCCTCAGATTCCTCAACTAGTGAATTTCCCATAGGCGCCAGTCTAGATTTATGTTTTTTCAGCAATTCCCTTGTGCATCTACAGGTGGTGTCATGCAGCTTCCCGTCTGATCTGTCCGCTCCAGATATGACTTCAGGGCCTTCATATAAACGCCACCTCTCTGCACTGGTGTCTGTTCCTTTCTTTCTGCGTATTCCAACGTGTATCTGGAGCTAGCAGTGTTGTCTTTGACAGACAGTTTTCCCTCAGGAAAAAATATCTAAATTCTCTTCATTGTGCAATTATGGACCCTTAAATGATAGGTATCAAGCCTTGTAGTGACTGTCACTGACAGATGTTGGTGAAGGACAAGCACCACATCTGTCTCTGGTGCATCAGCACCTCGCACAACACAGTTGTGCAGTGCTCTTGTTGTGCGAAAATGAACCAAAAAAGTGATTCGAGACCAGAAAGCTACACTTGATAATGGCAAACTCTAGAAGAAGTCACAGAACCGGTATTGGTTCCAATTGAGAGAGCAAATACGCTCCCATTCCCGGGGCCGATCTCAATACTGCTCCCCATAGAGGTCCAGGTAAGTCATAAAAGTTGCACAAGAAACACAAGAAGTCCAAACAGGGGTTGTCAACGTCCACACACTTACACCGCTCGGAGTCAATCAATGCCCTAGGTACCTCCTGGTCATGGAGACGGCTCCCAAAGTGGCTCTGCTTGACTTCCTGCCTGAACGGACAGCCACATCAGATGAAATGCTACATCTGAAGGAGGCCGTATGCACCGTAGCTGTCATTTTTAGTACCCCATCGAATCTCACTGGAGTGCTTTCGAGCCCGAAGGCCTTGAGGTGGTAGCCTGTCTGAGGCCTGTCAGCAGATTCGTCCCCGATGCCAACCATGGCACTTGACCTCCACCCGAGGTCACCCCTGGCAATGAGCTCAGTGCCACCAGCTCCTGCCCCGCCACAATGTCTGATGCAGTCTGCGGCACTACAA
Organism: Calotriton arnoldi; assembly: GCA_963921515.1. NCBI lineage: Eukaryota > Metazoa > Chordata > Amphibia > Caudata > Salamandridae > Calotriton > Calotriton arnoldi. Next base: position 1,078,438 of record CAWUFW010006394.1, on the reverse strand, counting down.
CCAATGCCACAGGCCTGAGCAATGGACTCGCTCCATGGGCTTTTCATCAGAACTGCAGCAGTCCCTTTGGACATGCCCTTTGATGGCTCGAAACTTTTCGGAGTGAAGGCTGACTCTGCTTCTTTTTATCGGACCATCCTATACACTGTACTTTTCCAAGCCATCCTTCCACCTCAGCAAGTCGAGGACATTCAGGCTATGATCTCAATGTTTGACCTAGGTCTCAGTGAGAGTGACTCTGAGGCTTCTGGGTCTCTTGACCTCCTGCACCCTGCTTGTAGACCATGCCAGGTAGCACATGCAGGCTCTGCAATGGGATCTGAATTCCCAGTGGGCTTCGCACCAAGGCAGCTTCTCAGACTCCATCCACGTGTCCAATGAGAAAGAACACTCAGTGTCAAAACTTTTGGGTGTTTGAATTGTGAAGGCAGTCTTCCCTCGGAGATGCCTTCTGTCAGCATTGGGGACCAGGACTCCTGTACGCTTTTCCGCCCCTCCCTCTCCTGCCCAGCGTACTCTAGAAGACCAGGAGAGACCAGTGCCCAGTCATTGTAGTGGCATGGCCTGGGCGAAGAGAGTGTGGTAGCAGGAACTTCTGACCTTGAGCATAAGTCCTCCACTCTGACTGCCCCTTCCGGAAAACCTCCTGTCGCAGCAGAAGAGTCGAGTTTTGCACTCAAGCCTCCACAATCTACACCTCCATGCATATAAATTGAGCTGTGAAAATTGCTGGCTTCCGATCTTACTGCCAAAGGATTGGTATCATTCCAGCAGCTAGGTGTCCATCAACCAAATCAATTTATGCAGAACACTGGAAGAAGTTTTCTGTCTGCTGCTCTTCCCAAAGCATACTACCACTGAATGCACAGTTATCAGATGTTCTCCTGTTCTGTTTGTCATTGGGCCAGCAAGGCCTCGCTACGGCAGAAGTTAAAGGTTACCTCTCAGCCCTTTTGGCCTTTATCTGACAAGCCATCCCTCTTCAAGTCACCTGTTGTGATACATTTTTTGAAGGGGTTGGCCCATATGTTCCCACTGATTCCATTTTCACTCTGCAGTGAGTGGGGCTTTAATTTGATAATCACATACTTGATGTGCACTCCTTTCAACTCCATGCACAGTTCTCTCTGCCTTCTTACCATCAAGACAGCATTTCTCATCACCATAACATCTGCTAGGCAAGTGAGTGAGGAATCTGAAGTTGGATAGAGTCTTTAGTAGAAAAGTGTTGCCAGAGATAAGTAACTTGTTTGTATGTTTGTTTGCCTTTCTATGTCTCTAGGTGTGGATTAGTGGAGAGCGCTTTTGCTGCTGCTGGCGAGAAAGATCAGACAAGAGAGGGTCCCTTTTGTGTTCACAGGTCACAATCTAGCTGTAGTCCCTAGCCTTTGAACACAAACATTTCTTATCCTCCCCCAACTTGCCTGAATCACCTACATCTTGGCTCCCTCATGCGGGTGCCAAGTTGCTGGTGAGGTGTGCACAGGGGTGAGAGGGAGAAAAAAGGTTTCATGGGGTGCTAAAAACAACACACGCAGCGTGTAGAAAATACGATTGAAAGCGGTTAAGCAGAATCACCGGAGTACGATCAGAGGGAGACTGCTGCATACATGACCTTAATGCAGTCAGATCTGCATGCGTTTCTGAAGATTGGCGCCCTAGGGGTGGGCCCAGCTCGCCTCTTCTAAAGTCTGGGCTCTGGAGAAGCTAAGGGGAAATTGGAAACTGAAACCTCTTTCCCCTCTGACAGGGTAAACACCCAAAAGGTGATGGGAGGAATGCTTGCAATAAGTCTAACCACTGGCAATCACTTGGGGTAGCATTACAATACATAGTTTTTTTGCCCACCATGCCACTTTCAGATTGGACCCAACCACATGCTAATCAGTCTTGACCCTGCTCCAATAGGTACATTCCAGCCCAAACTGCCAGGCCAAGTCCTTCCTGAACAGGAAAACAAGTGTCCCAAGACCAGTTTCGCCCTAATTGGGGCTCTTAGTTTGGTTCCAATGATGCAGTGAGCATGGGACTCACCTCTGGGCATACCTATGCCACTTAGGGCAGTACATGAAATGCACAAAAGGTGATGGGAGGAATGCCTGTAATTAGTCTAACCACTGGCCATTGCAGGGCAAACCCAGTCCTAGGTTGCTTGTGTTCCAGGTTTGAAGGCAGAGTGCTCCTCAGGGATCTGAAGATAATGCCCTGGCACTTACCTAGCCAACAGTCACCTGGAGTCAGCAACTGGAACTTAGGACCACAGCCTAGATTGCCAAATGACTTCCATAGTGAAGCCCCTCTATTCCTGGCCTGAAGTTGGCTTCAATTCGTAGTTAGGCATGTATGAGATACAAGGAAGAACTCAGGTTGTAGAATTATTCCCACTCTACGATGACTGGATCTTGGACTATTAAAGGAGAGTGAGTGGGTGAATGAGTGATATGTATTTTGGGGGGACAGCAAAAAAAGGAACAGTATTGCGGAAGTACCCATAGGGCAGAGCATAGAGGACTATTTAAGTGAATGAATAAATAAGCGATTGAGTGAGTAGATAAATGAGTTCAGTGTGGCTGTGAGGCAGCAGTAGGTAGAACATTAGGGTGGTGGTGCCTTTAGGAAGGAGCATAGAGGAACATTATTCCTCTTCAAAAATGAGGAATCGCTAGTAATATTGAATGTTCTGGAACGTAGTGTACGAGCTGGAGTTAATATATGAAAACAATCAGTACATATGGATGCTTGGGCCAACCTCATAGGGGGCTTTGAGCACAAAACTCAGGCCCACATTTCCTAAAGTTGTGTACCAATGCCTGCACAATGTAACACAACACAAAAGATAGCAGCTATTTATTTGCCACTGAAAAGCTAAAAAGACCTGCATACATACGGCTAAATTGTGTTGGGTGTGCAAGCTCTTGTGTAAACTTTAGTAAATTTCAACACAAGAGACCTGAACTCAATGCAGTGATGACTCATGAGTCAGCACAGCTTTAATAAAAAAGAAAGACGGGTGCTGATGAAACCCAGCCGTAGTCCCCAGTCAAGCTCCCGAATTCTGTAGCCTTTGCAGTTGACTGCTCAGAAGTGTTAGCAAGCATAAAAATAAGCTGTTGCAAAATATAAACATTGTGAAATGATAGATAATTTCCCTGTGATATGTTCTGAATCAGGAATTAGAGGTGGGGCTTTTAAAGTATTTTCAATTGACTACGATATGATTTGGAGACTGCATCAGTCTTGACCTATAGAGAGTGATCTTCAGCAAGTTGGAATCACAGTTTGCAAACAACCTTGCCTGTTTGGGGGGGGGGGGGGCTAGGAGGGGTGCTGATTCCCAAGCACATCAGGGCAGGACTCTGATGTCCAAAACTCTATTTTACCCACCACACATCAGGACCTCAGGTTTATCGCCATGAGGCTAACGATAATAGGCCTCTTTCCAAAGATGTATGGCTACTAAGCAGGACTAGTTGTGGAGAGAGATTGAGAGACCCCAATCAACCCCACCATGAGGCAAAACAGAATGTTGCTGTCCAACCCCTCAAACATCAGCACGCTGAAAAACTGCATTTAGCAGATCATTGATTGTGCTTCTGCCTTCTCCCTGAAATTGAATCCAGAAAGACTGAACTCATACTTCCAACCAATCCTCACCCATCAATACGGAGATGGTTGAATGATTTAGCTACCTTAGGTAGAACACCCAATCTCTTGCTAGTAAACAAACCTCTTGGGTGCTCACCTGGTGGCTCTCTGAACGTCACCAGTTACATCAAAAATCTAATGAAAGTGGCAACTTACCATCTGCACCTTCTTAAGAAAACGAAGAACTCCATTCCACTAGAAGACTTCAGACCTGCGGCACTAGCACTAGTTATCTCATATATTGACAGTGGGAATACTATTCTAGCCAGTCTGCCTAAACCACCAATCTCAACCCTCAAAGCCACTCTCCACGCCACAGCTTGGTTGGAAAAAAATGCTAGGACCATGTTTTGCCAGTTCCAAATCTACTATGTTGGCTCTCATTATAAACACACATCACCTTCAAAATCAACTGTATAACACACAAAGCCTCCACGCAGTGCTTCTATAATATCTAAAGGATAAATGGCACATATATGGAAGCCTAAGAGGGGAAGAATGTCTAATTGTAGAGGTTCCTGCAGCTAAAGGCCGTAATCTGCCTAGGACCTTAAATCGGGAACCAAACATTGGAGTATATATGAATCACCACTAACCTAGTTACTCTCCACAAGAAGCTCAAAGCACACCACTTTAAGTTCAACCCCGCTATAGCTTTCATGAGTCCTCCTGGTTGTATGTCATAATGACTGCCATTACCCTTGGACTCCCTTGCACAATTTACACATAAATCTCCGAGGAGAGGGACCATTTGGACTTTGTGATGACAAGTTCGTTCCTTATTTATATTTAATTTACTCTCCAGGCTTTTAAGTCATTCACATCTGCCAGGAGCTGTGTCGACATTGTTTTTACTACAAGCGCTTTGCAAATCGGCCTGCATGAGAGGTGAGGATACTCGGTCGTTCTCCTGCCTCAGGGCTCCTCCTCCAAATTCCAAAGATTGTTACCTGGAAACTTCGCCAAAACAGAATAAAAACAAAAGATAAGAGTCAGAGGAATCCCCACATGTCAGGTCTTGCACACGAGGCTCCCTGCGTGAGCTCCGTTTTCAGGAGCCTTGAATGGCCCCTATTGTGAAACTAAATTGAAAGTTTCAAATAATAAATTTGAAAATTAATAAGTTCGAAACAGAAAGCAGGAAAATATAGTTAAACAAGATTGCAGTCTATGTGATTGTCAATTAGTTTGTAACCCCAAATGTTTCTATTTTCCAGTAATACATTTTGTTCCTGATGTACTAATTACTGATCACAAAAACCTGGATGCAGTTTGCCATCAGTATGTTTACAACCTGCAAAGAGTTTAAAGCATCCCCTTCCCTTCGTGAGTGCATTACCTTCCCAACTCAGGAGTTGTTAATTTTTCAATGTTTTGCAAACTGGTTTCAGTCACGAAATATTGATACATTACATACTAATTGGTATTTGGAAAGGACGCCTACAACACGCCCCTTCCAAATACCGAATCGGTATGGAGTTGTAATTCCATTTTAGCAGTCGGTAAAAGTTTACCGGTTCCCAAAATGGGATTAGTACATTTATTTAAAAAAAATTGCAGTCGCAAACCGTGAATGAAAAATGGTTTGTACATCGGGCCCTTTGTTGTTAAAAGTACCTCCACATATAATCATTAGGTGTGTGGACTGTAATATGTGATGTATGTCTAGGGTGATCAACACTTTCCTTATTTACAGTCTTGGAATTTTTAAAGACAGCTTAATGCATTTTCGGTGTTGTGGTCTTGTTTAACTTCCATTGAGCTAATTAGAATAAAACATCTGAAATAACTTATTTTCAAGTGAAATGTTCAAGACTACAGACCAGGTCTATAGTGACCTGCAGTGAGGTGGTCACTGTATGCATGCCATCTTATTGTCTCACTCACCACCCTTCGAATTTCTCATCTAACTCTTTATGTAGCCACCCAAACTGCTCTGCATTACTATACACCATCCCGCTGATCTTAATTTAAACCCTTTCTCTGTCCAATGTCCCTGACACTAAGCTTAACTCTAGGCCTCGCCCTACCACAACAAGTCTTAACCCTCAACCTACCCTAGCGCTAACCGTTACACTTAACCTTTGCTAACTAAAATTACACTTACAAAAATGTTAAAATGGAAATGTTTGTGAAACTGGCACTACTTTTTTTTGCTTTCAAACTAATGGTTTTCCAAACAACAACTTTAAAACTTATGGTCTAACTATATGATTCAGACTTTTTTGTTTGTTTCAGAAGTTGTATTAGGCTGAAACATAGATAACAGAGGAGCAAGTATGCATTGATAATACATTTACACATGAGAATCATACGTATTAAGATCAGTCATGGACAATCTGGATACAAAGTATAAAAGTAATAGCTACAGATGTTTCCACTAAATATAGTGATGCATGTATCAGACACATACTTGTTTTCCAAAGAGCAACCTAGCGTGCCATTTATGGCTATAAAGGAAAAGGAGAAGAGAGGTGTATCAGCATGGTGGGAGAAGGGATGGGAGAAGTGAAAGAATAGAAATGAGACCGAACAAATTGTGTAAAGCCATGGTGGTCAAGGGAGAAGCTCATAACACTCTCTATGAGGAGCGTCTGCTTTCATGAGAAGAGGAGTCAGAGGGTTAGGCGTGAGATGATTGCGGTGGTTTGTTTTTTGTCAGTATACACCCAAGGAGTTCTAGAGTGAGGAGGAAAGGTTATGAGATTTCTGAAAACATATTTTGTCTGCACTTCTAGTGAAGCACAGCCAAGCCCACCACGTACGGAAGGAAATATTAGTAGCTCTTTTCCATTCTGAGAGGATTAGCTTTATACCTAAGACAAGCATGAGATCATAAGTAGGAGGCTATTGTGCCATCAATGGTTAAATGAATGTTGAGGATATTCCTAATTAGGTTTTGTATTTGGGTGCACATGTATGCAATTGAATTGCCTGTGCATTAAATCCCCAGGTACTGTCTTACAATTCCAACAGAGTTGTGAGTTGATGAGACCTAGTTTGCTAAGTTTGTTTGTAGTCCAAAGGGCATTATGTAGAATCTAGTATCTGCATTATGTGACTGCAGGCATGATTTTACTTTTGAAAAGAGAGGACTAAATTTTCCCCCAGTGGGCACTGGGGATAAGGTGACCTTAGGAATTATGTTTATGTTCGAAATAGAAATAGCTTTACGAGTAAGGTTTGGCGGTGAGGCAAGTGAGTATATATTTGAAAGCTATATGGCCCGAGCTTGTAAGCCTGTCTAGCAATATAGCAGCAATATATCTAGGTATATGAGCTGACCCCAGCTTCCATAGCACAGCTTTCATTTTTAGAAAATTGTAAAAATGTATGTTGGAAAGACTTAAGTGATGCAAAGAGTGCTGGGTTGTCTTTGGGGCCCAGATCTTTAATTTGATTTAGGCCTTGAGAGGCCTAGTTTTCCCATACGATTGTGTTCCTTTCAATCTTGCTATGTTTGTTGTGCCACAGGGAAGCGAAAATACATTTAGGCATTTGGACTGGAGCTTTTTGTCTAACTTGCGTAGAGGTTCCAGTGTACTATTGATGATAGTGTAGGAGTGCTCAATTTTTAAGAGAAATAAACATTTAGTTGTGATCAGTGCTTGTGGGGGTAGAGGCTGCAAGAGATCAGACTTAATAGGGAGCTATCCTCGAAACCTCAGTACATCGGAAGAAAACCACCAGGCTCCTTGGCTGGCCAGAAAGGCAGATTGGAATCTTGTGTAGTCGGGTAGTGTAACACCACCTTTGGTTTTATCCAACATAAGTTTTTTAGGGGGAGATAATCGTTTTTTTTTTTTTTATTGGACCAAAGAAATTCAGATATTAGTTTGCCAATTATTCTATAGAACGGCTCAGAGAATTGTAGGAGCATGCTAAGTAAGATGTTAATTATGGGAGGAAGCATCATCTTGATGGCCTCCAGCCTAACCCACCACGAGATGAATTTTGGCGACCATTGAGATACGAGTTCTTTACTCTTAGATATAGTTTTATTTTCATTAGTGTACAGTGAGTCCTTAGGATCTTTCCCGATCCAGATACCAAGATATTTGATGGTTATTTCTTTGCCATTTCAGTCCAGTCTGTTGTATTACTTCAGGGAAACTGTAAATATTTAGAGGGAAAAATTCAGCTTTTTTCTTTGTTAATGGAAAAACCTGAGACCTCTAAAAATCTCTGATAAACACCATAATGTGTGTAACTGCCCTGTCTGCCTCTTCTCTTAATAAAAGGACATCATTTGCGTATGCAGCAGGTTTATTGGACCAGCAAAGAAGGGGATACCTTTTATGGTATCATGGTTCTAAACTAAGCCAAGAGCAATGGTTAATAGAAAATGGAGAGGGGGCAACCCTGCCTTGTGCCCGGTTTTAATTTAAAAGGATTAGATAGGCATCCATTAATTCTAACTGAGGCTTCTAGATTAGAGTAGAGGGCCAATGTCATTTTGATAAAATTGTCTCCCAGGTAAAATTTATTTAGAACGGCCTTCAAGAAAGACCACAATTCTTTTTCAAAAGCCATTTATGTGTCGAAGGCTGTGGCTCGGCAGGGGAATTGAGTATTTTGGCTCTTTCTAAGACATGACAAAAAGGTCTAATGTTGTCAGAGGCTAGTCGGGCTTTAAGAAATCTCAATTGTGCCAGATAAATTAATTGAGGAATGCCCTAATGCATTATGCTGAGTGTACTATGTCGGTGTTTGCTGAACTATAATATAGGCCAGTCAGCAATAAGCACATAATCAGTGACAGTGACGCTTGCCTCTGCCACAGTGCGTAGCTGTCACCTGCACACGTCATGAGAGTGACTTTCTACCAGTCCTGATTTTTCAGCTGTTAGGAGTAAGGGGCTTTTTTAGCATTTGATGGAGCTGGAGCCTGGATGTGACTTGGCGTAGCTCCTGCTCCGCCAAACCTGTGTCACCCGCACCATTTAGACGTGGGGGAACTGTTAGGTTTCCAATAGTGGAGTCTTAGTTGGCTGAGCTGTCCGAATCCTATCAGGCAAGCTCATCAACCACAGGGCTGTCAGGTTAATGCTTGGAAGTACATCACACCCTCATCCAAACCTTGAAGTCTTGATTGAGATTCACTGGAAAAATCCTTACGTATCCAGCTGATGCCAGTTTGTTCACACAGGCACCTCCGAGTCCCCCACTGTTCCATCTTGTTCTTGGTTAACTTCAACCTTTACATTGGAGGCCCTCAAGACCCTACTCAACAATAACATAAAAGGCCACCAATATGGTAAAGACTCTCAGCTGGCATTGAATGTCCGGAGCGAAGGAGGCTTTGAAAGCTTCCTCCGCTCCGGACATTAAATGCCTCCGCTCCGGACATTCAGTGACTCAAACACTGATTGCCACTCATCTAGTCCTTGAATATCCAGTATCTACCTGAAGCTTGACCTCACCAAAACAAAAATCCTGCTATTTGTTAAGTACAGCAAGCAACAAATAGTCCAAGCCTGGCTCAAGAATATTTATCTAGATGGATTCAAACCCCAACTTTCATGCAGTGCTAAGTCACTTGAATTCACCCTTGACACTGATCTCCCCCTCAAAGAATATATCACCAAGAAAACTAAGATGTCCAGATATCGGCTTTCTCTATTAAAGAAAGTGAAACCATTCCTTCCAGGAAGAAACTTAAGAACTACAGTCGGAGGCCTCATACTCTCACATCTGGATGGTGGCATTGCTCCATGGCCTCCTAGACTCAACACTTGCCCCCTGTAAGGCTCATCCTACATGCCGCAGCATGCCTCTTCCAGAACCTGAAGTAATAGGACCATATGTCCCCCACTATGATTAAACTCCACTGGCTCCCTTTGCTGGGTTGCACCATCTTCAAAACTAGATGAATTGTCTACAAAACCATCACGACCGGCACCCCTGCCTTTCTGGCTGGCAAGCTCATCATCTACAGTGGCTCACGGCACACCAGCAGCCCGGGCATTCTCAGATGTAAGACGAAAAAGTGCAAAAATGAAAACAGTTGCAGGAGGCCTTCTCCTTCTGTGCACCTAGGATCTGGAACCATATTCCCATATCTGTCAGGGCTGCTGCAACCCTACTCCAATATATAAAAGGGTTGAAAATACACGTCTTAAGGAACCATACATCATGATTCAGTAACAATCCTTTTTTAGGTCGAGCCTCGAGTAGCGCGCAAGCGCTGCTCTGGCAAGACTTTATGTTAGGGGGTTTGAAAAGCTGACCACACGCTCATGCGTCATGGCCTTTTCCGTGCGGTTACGCGCAAGCAAAAGGCCATGGTGCACGAGCGTGTGGTCAGCTCAGCAGGCTGCCGCGCTCGCTCGCCCCGCTCCTCTCTTCCCTGTAGTTGCTTTCACTTTCGCGGCCGCATTCTTACAGCGCGCGCAGGGGCCATCTGGGTTTAATTATTTTCTTGTTTTTTTCTGTAGGCGGACACGTGCACAGAGACCACAACTGATAGAACTTCCGGCAGCAAGGGGACCAAGAATTTATTTGCCGTGATTTCGAAGATACCAGGTTTTGCCAAAGCGCAATATGCACATCGCGTATAGTTTTCAACCCGATAACTAAGGAATTGACAGGCTTATCTCCCACCGCTTATCGCTGCTCAAAATCATCCCCCAGGGCAGAAAGAAAACCATATCCTGCGGAATACTGGGGAGGAGGCAGGGCTGACCCTGAGGGCACAGTCCACAATGCCGCAGATCACAGGCAGTTATGGGGGAGGGACAAATGGTTGTAAGAAGGCTGAGGGCTAATTTGGCACGAAAAAAGTTTGAGTTCCTACCCATGCCAGGCGCACCCAACCCTCCCTCCCCAAGGTGCCGCGGTACTCACAGGGATGTCTGCCATGGCCAGCATCATCTCTTCCATCAACTTGTCTTCTTCCTCCATAGCCGCTCCCACGGGTGCAGGCACTCACACGCCCCGGCAGCAGGGATTCCGTGGGCGGGGCTTGAGGCAGGGAGGAGCGGCCACGCGCCGGGACTCAAGCGATTCTTATGTTTTCTAAAGTTGCTTCCTTGCTTTCAGCTGTGTGCCTCTTGTGCCAGGGCCTGGATCACCTTCTGTATTGTGGCAGGGAATAAATAGGTGTGGGAGTCTCTCAGCCTGCCCAGAGTGCTTAATGTAAACAAGCATTGGCATAGCCAATAGGTCTCGCGTTTGGGATCTTATAAGTGTTTAGCGATTGTGCTGCATAACTAAATACTTATAAGGTCCCAAAAGCGAGACCTATTGGCTATGCCAATGCTTGTTTCTCTTAGAAAATAGCTTCCCCTTTACTGACAAATCACACACTGACTGCGTCTTTGACACTGTACAGCACTACTCTGACTTGCGGCTAGGTTTTAGACAAATGCATAATTACCATATTTAGGGCGCTGCTTCCAATGTATATTAACCCTGCCCAAGCCTGTCATGCGAGGCATGATGATCCCAGACAGGAAAAGTAAGCAGTGGCCCTCATGTAAAGGAAATGTGTTCTACTACAATCTCCCTCTACACTTGTATTGACTCAATAGTATTGGCTACCAAAATATAATCGAGGAAAGCAGATGTGAAATTAAGAATAGCATCTCTATGCTTTCCTGTATATGCTTACACTGAAGATATATTGGGAGTCGATATTTTGGAGCGGATATATGTGCAGGTCAATATTCTTGAACTTGATATTATGCCATACACTACTGGAGAAAGCTCACAGTGCATCAGGTCCATTGATGTTTTGCAGAAAAAACACTCACCTTGGGAGGTTTTTTGTGGAAAACAAAGACAATGCAGACTGAGCGCCATGACATGTCACCTGCCGAGCATTTGACAGGAGTGTTCCAGCTGTACTGGTGGGAGCGCTTTCACTAAAGCAATACCTGCCATCGCGACGAGGATCTCTAATGATGGCGTGCAGTCCTTGGTTGGGCGCGTGGAGGTGAGGCCCTCTGCCACACCTGTGGGCAGGCTGCCAGAGTCTAGATGACATTTCAGAGTCAATATAAGGAAAGTGAAACTAGAAATGTTATACGCATGCTTGGGGCTATGAATGTACTGGTAGGACTGACTGGCATGGCGGCTGTGAGTGTCGAGGTGTAGGCGAAGGTTCATAGTAGAGATGCTAAATTACTGATAGCTGAGGCATATTATGTAGGTGGTCACCCTGAAACTCCATGCTGTTGGCTCTAATGGCCAGATATACAAGCCTTTTTTGCGCTCGCAAAAGGGAGATTGGCCTGTTTGCGACCGCAAAAAAGGGTAATGGCATGTACAAACGCTATTTTGCGAGTCATGGACTCGCAAAATAGCGTTTGCGACTCTTGCTATTAGGAAGGGGCGTCCCTTCCTAATAGCGAGACTCACTGCCATGTACTATTGTTTTGCGACCGCAAAAGACTTGTAGTTTACCACCTACTTCAGGTAGGTTATAAACCACTGGCAAACGGGAAGGGGTCCCCAGGGGACCCCTTCCTCTTTGTGAGTGTGAGAATTTTTTTTTTTAAGAGCAGGCAGTGGTCCCAGTGACCACTGCCTGCCCTTAAAAAATGAAACTGTAAAGTTTCATTTTTCTTTTTTAAATGCAGTCCGTTTTCCTTTAAGGAAAACGGGCTGCATTAAAAAAAAAAAAACAGCTTTATTTAAAAAGCAGTCCCAGACATGGTGGTCTGCTGACCCAAACAGGCCACCATCCCTGGGAGTGCTAGCCATTCCCAATGGGTTCGCAAATTGCACTTGCCTCATGAATATTGATGAGGCATGCAATTTGCGACCCCATTGGGAATCGCTAACACTGTGACACTGTTGTACATTGCATTTTGCAAGTCACAAATTGCGAGTCGCAAAATGTAAGGGTCGTACATCTGGCCCTAAATGCCCTAATAAAGATTTCCCACTTAGAGGTTACAACCCTTTGCTTTGGTTCAACATTGCACACCAGAAGTTGCAAGTCATAGCAGGCTTTCGTTGCAAGATCCGACCTCTTGTTAAGAGATTTGGGACCGTGATGCAGGCAGTTGAGGCCAGTACAGGTTTTCACATGGCACAAAGGTCTCGACCCGCAGACTTTCCTAGAATGCACTTCGGCTCTTGTGTCTTGTGATAGTTTCTAGTAACACTTACATTTAACCAGTGATTTCAGAAGGCATGTTTGTGCATATCTGACTATCTTTTTCCCTCTAGAAGGTGTAGAAATACATAGTTCTTTTAACATCTCACTACAAAGAGGGTTTATTTCGCATAAACTGGTGTTCTTGTGTTGTCCTCCAGTGTTGATTATGTGTATTGCTTGGCAAATTTATCAGGTAAATGGTTATCTCCTCTTTTACGGATTCTCTGACCACAGCCCTGTCTAAATGTTTGTCTGTCTAACTCTCATCTCTATCCCAAGTTCTCATAATCTTTCAACTTTCTCTTTCTCTCCCATTCTCCTGGCCTCTCTCTCTCTTACTCTCTCAGTGTTTCTCTGTGTCTCTTGTTCACCACCTATCTTTGTCTCTCACTTCTGTTGTTACTAGACGATGTACACCAACCCACTTTCCACATTTTAGTTTGAGGAACCCGATTATTAACCCCCTGAGGAACATCATCCTGTACCTGAAAGCGAGGTTTGGGGGGTCTATCACTTTTCAGCCCCTAGGATGATGTCGGGGGGCTTCTGCTTTGCCAGTAACCCATTGAAGCAGTTCTGGCTTTCCTATCCTATATTGTTGTCTATGTTCTAGCCTAGCCCCTCCCAGTGTTTCTACTTGAGGCCCCGTTACCAGTACCCCAATAATACCTTTGGTAACACCCCCTCCTAGACTTACTAATACTGGGGTTATGGTAACTCTGGTGGGGAGAAATTACCAGTTCAATAAGTATTTATTCGGTAGATAAAATCACCATAAAAGAATACAAATCCTTGAAGATAAAATAAAATTCATGAGATGACAATAAAAACAAAGAATACAATTAATTGTAAATCAAGGAACACATAAAACAGTTAGTCAGGTCTCTATTCCCTCGACGTCCAGACAGCTCGTAAAAAGATAAAACAGTAAGAATCACCTGGACCGTGGGTAACATCTTTAAGTACATCAAGGCAGGCCTAACTTGTTTAAAATGCAATGGTTTCAGTAAAGGTATTAGAAAACGCTTCCTCTGCCAGCTAAAATAAGAGCAAAACATTGTAAAATGAAGCAAATACTGTGAAGACACATTGTCGCAGCCACAGGGTGCCCTTTCCTCAGGCCGAACCCACCCACGCGAGGTAGCCAAAAAATGGTGCAATTGATTAAATCTAAACCTTCCCAGTAAGAACCTGTCATGTTGTGAACGAACGAAGCCCAGGTATGGCTCCAACCCCTGTACAGTCTTTAAAAGCATATGGCCCCTTACTACTGGCTTCTGAAGTTCTAAGCTTTCTCTCTCCAAGCGGGAACGTTCCAGAAACAATCTTTTAACACACCCCAGCTCATGGGCGGAGAGATCAGTTGGATTAATAAAAATGTCAGGCCTGCCTAAGGAAAGAAAAGATGCCTTGACATGGGCAAACCATGGAATACTCAGTACCCGATCCAGAGACAGACAGTCCTCAATAATCAGCCGACTCAGCTTCAGCTCCTCCCTACTCCAAACCTTTATCCAGCACAGTAACGGACTTAGGGCGATTAGGTCAGAAACATAATCAAGACCTAATTCCGCATGCACAGAAAATACCAGGGTGGACTGAGGGACCTGGACCAGCTTACGCAGAAAGTTATTCTCCATAATCTGAATCCGATCCACCTTAATGTACCCCCAAACCTCGCTACCATATCGCAGCTGTGCAATGTACTTAGCTTGATAGATTTTTAGGTGGTCCCTTGGTACCCTAGACCCAAGCCTAAATGTGAAACTAAAAACCGCCCCCATAGTTTTTACGGCCTCTGATCTTTTTGCCTCCAACAGGGGTTTCCAGCATATTTTGGCATCAAATAAAACACCCAAATAAGGAAAGGCATTAACTTTGGACAGAGTAAAATTAGATACCTTAAAGATTTTACTGCGGGTTGATTTGGGGCCCACTACCATTACATAGGACTTCCAGAAATTGACAGAGAGGTCCAAAAGTCCCATAAAAGGCACGTACCTGGCCAACAATAAGTCCAGCCCCTGTGCGGTCTGAGCCATCAGGACCTCACCGTCCGCGTATAGCAGAACGGGGAGAAATCTATTCCTAATTTTAGGGCAGTCGGCCGTCACTGATAGGAGCTCTGACTCTAACCCGTTCACATACACAGTGAATAAAAAAGGTGCAAGTATGCACCCCCGGCGGACCACACAGCTTGAGGAAAATGAACGAGTGCATGCTTCTCTCTGGGAGAAGCGAACCGAAGCTGAGGTCGTTGAGTGCAGATCAGATAATAGTGCCACAATACTAGGATCGACCCCCAGCTCGCTAATAGGTGCCCACAGTTTAGCTTGGTTAACCTTGTCAAAAGCAGACGTCAAATCCATAAACACAAGATGTAGGGAGTCAGGCTGAGCCACCGTATATTTATTGATAATTAGATGGAGGTTGAGGCATTGGTCTGCTGTCGACCTCCCCGCCCTGAATCCATACTGGACGTTGCTCAAGATATTATTCGCTTCTGCCCAGTCAGACAGCCTATTTAGGACCTCCCTCCCAGAACCTTAACCGTAGCATCCAATAATAAGATTGGCCGATAGCATTGTGGGTTCTCTTTGTCCCCCTTAAATATGGGGACAATCATGGCGGTAGACCAGGAGGGTAGCAACCGCTCCTGTACAGCCGCATTTAAGACCTGGGTTAAATGCGGGGCCCAAACATCCATATTAGCTTTTAACAGATCTAGAGGTATATTATCTGGGCACGGGGCCTTATTTCTAGACAAGGCAAGAATTCCTTGATGGATTTCATCTAATGTGAACACCACCTCTGGTTGCCGGTTTTAACAGATGCCCGGGTATTGTATCTCCCACCCATCCCCATGATTATTAATACTCCCAAAATGAGCCACCCACTGTTGCTCTGGGATATGATGACATAAAAGCGAGCCAGAACCGTCAGAGAAACAAGGCCTATTTACAACACTCCACAAAAGACAACTATCCCCCGTTTCACAGGCTTGACATAGCTCCTCCCAGGCTGACTCCTATAAAATTATATCTACACTCCTTTTGAGCCAACTTGTAGGCCCGCCTGCAATTTCTGATCAGTTGCCCATCCCTCGGGGACTTCTTCAAGGCTGCCTTCAGATGGCGCAGAGTTTTTGAGCAATCCCTGTCAAACCATTTTGGGATTTGTGTCTCCCGAGTGCTAGTGGTTGTGGCCAGTTGATTACAAGTGCAGCCCTTAACGTCCCAGGAAAAAGGGGAAAATGTTGGGGAAATTCCTTACTTTTACCTGGTATTTTGCCTAGAGACTCCACTGTCTTCCCGAACTCTCCACCTGCCTCCAGAAGGTGGAGTCTGCAGGGGAAACACCTCAGATTTGCGGAGTTATGGCGTATCTCGTTATTTTGTTATTCCAATGTGGTCACTAAATCCTGTTACCGTGTCTATTGGAATTTAAAGGTCACTTGTAATGAGGACGTTAGAGTAATATATTTGGTCATAAACGGTGGGGATGTTGTATGGGACATGGAAAGGCATTGTTCCAAGGTTTGCAATTCCAGGGGTGCAACTAGGAAAGTAAATGTTAACCATGCAGGGAAACTTGAACAGTTTATTTAAAAACAAAAAAATCTTCTTGGGGGGGGGTGTTTATGAATCACTCTAGCACACCCATTATCCTTGCGGATTCATTTAACTAGCCGACCCCGCATTTGCCCTCTGCCTTCCTTCTGTGAACTTTGGAGAGAAAAGTAACAGGGGACTCACTGACCTGCCATATTTGAACAATAAATATGTGTTTAATAGAAAACAACGTTTTTTTAAAAAACAAGAAGTCTGCTTTATGACAGGCCCTCTAAATGAGAAAAGCATCAGCATTTCTAGTGGAAAGGCCCTTCCCAACTGGTCTTTCTACTATTCCACAGAAAAGAACATTGACTCATCACAGGGCTATCTGATGGCCACCTGTTGTGCCTCGGGGCCTTTTCACCATTGGAGGAATTTTAGTAATGACAGGGCCATATTTCCGACAAAGGTAAAGAATGTTTTTAATAGTACCTTTTGTAGAGTGGCATGGCATTCTATGTATTCGCAACGTCTGTGACGCCAAAATGTCAGATTTCAGTTGTAAATGAGCACTGTCAGACAGAGCCGTTCTTAAGAACCCGCTAGTAAAAGAATGCAAAAGATATGGCTTTAAATACCGGAAAACCCCACCTACCACCACCAGCCGGCTGCTACCTGCACAGGCTCCAAATCAGTGATCCAAAGGAGGAGCATATGATACCGATGACAGAGAATGTGGACAAGCTCATCTAGTCTGCCTGGATTCTCTCTGAATGCACACCATAGACTCCAGAGGCCCAGATTCTTAGGGCCAGACTCTCTGTGTAGCACAGCGTGAAAAACGCAGATGTAGCAGTACTTTGTGTGTATTTTAGCCCAGGAATGTATACCAGTCGGGTACAAAACACATGCACAGGACAGCTTGTGGTACGTTTCCGTTAATGCCGTAGCCCCTGCTATGACATGAACGGAGGGTACGGCTGGCCGCAAATCGCGCGCATCGACTCAAACTGCCGCAACACCACAGAGAGTCAGTTCACGCCGGGGTGACTGGCCCCTGTTGATCTGAGTACCTGGGTTTTTCCCTGAAGGTACACTACAGATCTCTATGTGACGTTTGAGAGGGTATGGATAACGCACTTGCACCAACCACACCTCGGTGAGTAGATAACGGTTTACTGGTCCTGAAGAAATTCCACGATAACATAACATGTGTATTTGTAAAGCGCACGTTCACCCCAGCGACAGGGCATCTTGGCGCTGAATAACAGATGTTTATTGTTACCCAACTCAATGGTACTCATTTTATCGACCTCAAATGGATGAAAGGCTGAGTGGCCCGCCAGGATTCGAACCTGTGACCATGAGGTCGAACACAGGCCCCTGCAGTGGATGCATTAGTCCACTGAGCCACCAGACCCGGCCCGGACGATAAGAGGCATGAAACATGTAGACCCCCACCAAAGAAACGCCAGAAAGGACCATTAAATCCATATCTTGCGATTTTGAAGGTTTTTAACCATAACATGAGAACCCAGCAATTAAATTAGTTTAATTGGGCTTATTATAGCTATTAATATACAGCACTTCCCCTACACTCTACTCACCATCCACACACACCACACTTATCACACCCCATATTCATCATCGGCAAAAAGAAAAGATCTCTGGCAAAGAGCCCCCTTGCGGGCCCGTTGGTCAATGCAGCGCGGCCCAACGATGAGCTGCCCAATGATGAAGCATGCCATCCTCCAGGGTGTGTGAGGGCCCTTGCTCCTCATTGGAGCACTCCCCTCTAGTACTTTCCTGGTAAGAACCCCCCTCTCATCTTCATAGGACCTGCATACCTCTTACTTCACAGTTAACCCTTGGGCACGTATGCTGGACCTTTCTTGCCCCCGGTCCCCCCCTTATTGTGTCTAACATGTCCTGATAACCATTGTGTCTCAGATGGGGACTAAATTAACATGTCCAAGTTATTTTAGGGCCCAACTGCAACACACCAAGGAACGCACGGCTCACCTATATGTATATGACATTTATGGGTCCCGTAATTATACTTTAGAGAACATTAATTTAGTGCCAAATTATGCTCCTTTCTGGTTCAGAGAGAAATTTACAGGGATACTAGGCACCATCCTCTGCTGGATCTTTTTCCTCCTCCTCAGCATTTGACACAGTCTCACACCCCATTCTCATCAGGCACCTGCACGAGATTGGAATCCAAGAGCCCAGAATCAGCTGCATCTGCTCCTTCCTTATGGATAGAACACAAGCTGTCAGGCTGGCACCTTACTCATTGGAAGTCCACAAATGCCTCTGTGGAGTGCCTCAAGGTTCTTCAGTCAACCCCACCCCCTTCAACGCATATGTGATTCCTCTGGCAACTGTCATCCGCGCACATGACATCAACATCCTCTCCTACACCAACATCACGCCACTCGTACTCTCCCTCTCAGACAAGACCCACAAAACAAGAAACAAGTTCACCACCTACGTGACTGAAGTCACTAACTGGATGAATGAATGAATGAATGAAGCAACATTTATAAAGCGCATCGCTACCCGTAGGCATCCCAGCGCTGGCGGATAACAGAAGCTTCAAGGAATCACTTAGGGAAGAGCCATGTTTTCAGCAGCTTGCGGAAGACAAAGTGATTAGGTTCCCCACGTGGCTGAAGAGGAAGGTGTAGGAGAGTAGGATCTGCTTCACATGGGTACCCCCACTTTTTTGCTGATGCTTCACTGTTTTTCGACCTTAGTCTGGCTGGGGCCCTGCTAATCAGAACCCCAGCCTAGCTGCTTCCTCTTTAAAATGGTTTCCATGTGCCTTAGGCACATCTCTGATTGGAATCTGGAATGCCCTTATAAGTCCCTAGTATATGGTATACTATGTACCCAGGGCATAGGTACCTCAGAGGCCTACCAGGGGCTGCAGCATGTATTGTGCCACCCCTGGAAGGCCATCCAAACTGACACCACAGGTCTGCTACTGCAGCCTGGGTAAGGTGGTGCATGCACCCCTTACTGTGATATAGGCTACCTATATCACTATATACATACACACATATAAACCTATAAGTCACTCCTATGGCAGGCCTTATCAATCCTGAAGGCAGAGTGCGTGGTTCCTATGTGAGAGGGTGCCCCTGCATGAGCTGGGCCCCACTGCAGCGTTCGGAGACCCTTCTCTGATGCTGTTTGTAGTGCAGCCTGACCATATACTCTTAAGCGCATTATAACCTCGCGTTAAATGCTAACTTTGGGATGGCTGCACGGAAACATGTCGTGTTTGGTGTCAAACATCTTGGAATACTACCCCCCGCCAGTTCTGGCGGCGGGGGTAGCATTCCACCCTTCTAGAGGGAGAGACATGTACACACCGGTATACCCGGTACTGAATTTCCAGAGCCCTGGCATCACAAAATGGATGCCGCTGCCACAGACACGAGTCTGGCCTCCTGCTGGTGACCGAAACTCCAGCAGGGGAGGCCTGGACAATAGGTTTCCTGTCCCAGGGAGGTGTGACCACCTCCCCAGACAGGATAGTGTGTATTGGGGCTGGGCGGGAGCACTCTCGGGTGCTTTGAAATCCTGCACTGGGGGCACACTTGGTGTCCCTGTGCATACCCCAGTTCAAACCGGCTCAGGGGCTTCCAGCCCCTGCTCTGGCGCGAAACTGGACAAAGGGAAAGGGGTGTAACCACCCCTCTGCCCTGGCCCTCCCATAGGTGGGGCCACAGAGTATGTCCAACCCCCTACCTTAGTATAAGTAGGGGAACCCAGTCCTTAGGACTTTAGATTTACCTGGACGAAACTCTGACACAGAATCCTGGACCTTCGACGCTCTACTTTAAGATTAGAGGACTGAAGAATCTCCCTTGGGGTCAAGGAGTGACTCCCCTGCTTGGCAGGCACCAAATAAGCAATTGTCCGGTCTGCATCGCTGAAGCTCCCGTCGGACGCCGAAGTCTTTGCATCACCAGAGGTGGATTTCCAGACTTCCCCGAGGCTGCCCTGAGTCCCCAGCAAAGCTGAGGCCCGTAGCTGTCGTGGGTAACGTGGAACCGTGACCCCTGGACACCGAACGCATTTGCAAGTGCATCCTCTTCTGGGTCTTCCACAAAGTCGTGCTTTGAGCTCCGAGTAGCCCCAGCCTCCAGCACCAACTGCACCGAAGATCACTGGCCTCCACTCCACGAGTGTCCTGTGAGCCAGCTCCACGTGCATCGTCTCGAGGCTCCTTCGCGGTCGCTAGTCCGTTGGCTAATAGGCCCTCCCGAAGGCCAATCTTTTTCTGCTTGGGCTCCCTGGTTGCTCCAGGTGTGCCCTGACTTATCGTCGCTGGGTGAGTTCTCCAGACCTTGCTGGTCTGCAACATCGTCCTTCTTCTATTTCCGCGAGACTTGCCGTTGCCAAGGCTTGTTGGGTCCAATCCGGTCGCCGACACCCCTGCAATCGACAGACGTCGTGGGACAGCTCGAATCCAGCTCCTGGTCATCATCGACGCCTCCTGGACCTCATGGCTGAAGAGTCAAGACGACCGTCAACCTACCTGAAGCACTCGACATCGGTGGGCATCTGCTCATCGCCTTCCTGGTCACTGGCTAGTGACCCAGACTCTGTCCCCTCTGCTTTCAGGTTCTTCAGATCTTCGATCCACCTTTGGATCCACCCGAACACTTTCGACTTGGCCGCCAGCAGCACTTTGCAGCAGATCGCCATTGAAAGCGACGACGAAACCCGACCCCCGAAAGACACCTATGCGCCCGGGCCCCCGGGTGAGGTAACTCGAGTACTCCGGTGCTCCCGTGGGTATTGACACTAGAACAGCCTAGTTCTCAAAGGGTTTGCTCCAAGTCCTCCTCTAAGTGTCCCTTTTCTTTTAAATTCTAATCGCGACTTTCCCCATAGAAGTTAACGGTGGTTCGCGGTTGTGTTCATACACTGCACGCGTCCCCCGTGGGTCCCCTGTGTCACTGCCTTGGGTGGTTCCTTGTGGTCCAAGCACTTCTACAGGCTCTAGGCCTTGTGTCTAGCTCAGTCGTGGTTCTTATACCACTTTATTGGTATATGGTTTGGTACGCCCCTGGGGCTCAAACGTGTATTTGTGCTATTACTGTAGATAACTAACTCGTAACGTATGTACTTCGAACTCTAGCCTCATAAAGAGACTAGAGGGGTGTGTTTAGTAATAAATACATATATTTTGAATATATACCTGGTGTGGTCCTCTTTCATTTGGTCACTCAAGAGATTATAGACTGGTAAAACAAGCTGCTTTACATTCCTTCAAGACTTAGCCTGAAGGCTGCTCTCCATAGCTACCACTAGGATAGCTTTCAATAAAGGTTGTCTTTAACCTATCTCCAATAAGGGGTTGTTTGGACTGGTGCAAGGTGCCCACTATAATTAGTGGACAGCATATGCCAGGCCAACTTCTCACATTGGTGTGCAGCGTGTGGGATTCCAGCTTGCTATTGTTTTACCAGATAATCTCAATTGAATTGATCAACTGAAAACCACTAAGGGTACCTAAGGTACATATAAATCAAGCTTAGTAATACAGTAAGTTCTACTGAACTTAGAGTTGTGTGTTAAGGGACAGCACACCCTTTCTACAACTCAAGAGAGTTTAGTAGGCCACACTAGAGTAGGTAGTGCATACACCACACCTCACTAGTGATGTCTTCAAAGCCAGGACCCAGTGAGTCCTTGCCAGAAGCCAGTGGGCTTCTTCCCTCCAAGTATGATAAACTCCCATTCTTGGAATTGAGAGCATTATGCAATACTAGGAAGTTGAAGGCAGGCAAAAGTGCCAGCACCCAACACCTCAGGGAGGTGTTACTAGCTGATGATCTTAGCAGGCCCCTAGGGTCTGAAGGGGTAGGCAAAGAGGGTGGGGCAGAAGATGAGGAAGGGGCCAGGGGTGAAGAAACCCAGGCCCCCCTCTGAAACTGGCCAGGAAGGTGAAAATGACCTTGTCCTGGAAAACCCAATTCCTCCTGTGGAGGAGGAGGAGGAGGATCAGACTGACCTCCCCTTTGTCCCCCCAGGAAGAGTTCTGAGTGTGCCCAGAAGGTCTAGGTCTCCTTCTCAGGAGTCTAACCACTCTGACACCTCAATAGGGACCTCTGTCTCCTCTCATAGGAGGGAATCCTCTCATGAGAGGAGAAAGAGACTGATTCAATATGAGCAAGCTCAGCTTGAACTCAGGAAACAGCAATTGGCTATAGACAGGGAGTCCCTAGATCTCTATAGAGAGAGACAAAAGTTGGGACTAGAGTCCCATGGTGGCAGCAGTTTCCCCAAAGATAGGGAAAGGTCTTATGACCATAGAAACCTGAGCAAGATTGTCCCTCCCTACCAGAGTGGGGATGATATCCACAAATGGATAACTGCTCTAGAGAGGGCCTGTAAAGTACAGAGGGTCCCTCAGGAGCAGTGGGCAGCAATCTTGTGGCTCTCCTTTGCAGACAAAGGTAGAGACAAGCTCCTCACTGTTAGAGAGGAGGATGCTGATAATTACAAAGTCTTGAAGAGTGCTCTAATTGATGGGTTTGGCCTAACCACTGAACAATACAGGTTAAAGTTCAGGGATACCCAAAAAGCACAGACTCAAGACTGGGTGGACTTTGTTGATTGTTCTGCCAAGGCTCTGGAAGGTTGGTTATTGGGCAGTAAGGTATGTGACTTCACAGGATTGTACAATCTGATAATGAGGGAGCAGATTCTTAATAACTGTCAAAATCAGCTGTTGCATCAGCACCTGGTAGACTCTGATCTGACCTCTCCCCAAGAATTGGGAAAGAAGGCAGACAAATGGGTCAGAACCAGGGTGAAGCAGAAGGTACAGAACCAAGGTGGTGACCCTAAGAAGCAAGATTCGAAAACCTCTGATAAGGGTGGGGAGAAGGGTAAAGATCAAAAGTCTTCACAAGGCCCCCAAAAATCTTCTTCAGGTGGGGATTCACAGTCTACCAAAGGGAAAGGCCAAAGAAAACCATGGTGCAAGGTCTGTAAGCAAAAGACCCACTGGACCAGTGATTGCACCAAGTCCAAAGACTCTACTCCAGCCCCCACCAATGCCCCTAAGGCACCTGCTCCCCCTAGTGCAGTTACAGTTGGTGGTGGGACTACACAAGCCAAGGGTTTAGTAGGGTTGACCCTGGGTAAAGAGATGAGCTCTGACCTAGTCAGAGAACTCACTCAGGCTGTCCTAGTCTGTGATGGAGGCATGGATATGACCTCCTCTGTGAGTCCCAGTAATCTGGGCAAGTACAGACAACAGCCTTTAATCAATGGAAGAGAGGCTTTGGCATTTAGGGACACAGGGGCAAGTGTCACCATGGTGACACAAGACCTTGTGAATCCTGGGCAGATAATACTTGGTGAAATGTACCAAGTGACCAATGCTAGCAACGTCAGAACAGACCATACTCTGGCAGTTGTTAACTTCTCCTGGGGAGGGGTAACTGGCCTTAAGAAGGTTGTGGTAAGTGCAGACCTACCCGTTGAATGCTTGCTTGGCAATGACTTAGAAACTTCAGCTTGGGCAGAAGTGGAGCTCAGGACCCATGCAGAAATGCTGGGGATCCCTGCAGATGTGTTTGCTGTGACCAGGTCACAAGCCAAAATGTCTAGCACTGAACAGGCCTTGGATTCTGGAATAATGGACCAAGTGCCCTCCAAGAAGAGGAGTAGTAGGGTAAAGGCAGTGCCTTCCCCTTGGCTCAGAAGGAAGATCAGTCCCTTGAGGGGGATGATCTCAGTCCTGAGGAAGGAACTGTCCCAGAGGAGCTTGAACCTGAACAGGTTGAGTTCTTGGGGACAGGGGGACCTTCCAGGGCAGATCTGAGCCAGGAGCAGCAGAGCTGCCCCTCTCTTGAACCCCTCAGACAGCAAGCTGCTGCTGAGGCTGCTGGGAAAGCTAGTGGTCCCCATACTGTGTATTGGGATGATGGACTCTTGTACTCAGAGTGTAGAGACCCCAAGCCTGGTGCTACCAGGAGGTTGGTTATACCTTTGAAGTTCAGGGGCTTCCTATTGACCCTAGCCCATGATATTCCCTTAGCAGGTCACCTGGGCCAGAACAAGACTTGGGACAGAATTGTCCCTCACTTTCACTGGCCCCACATGTCTGAAGACACCAAGGAGTTTTGTCGCTCCTGTGTAACCTGCCAGGCCAGTGGCAAGGCAGGTGGCACTACAAAGGCCCCCTGATACCACTACCTGTGGTGGGGGTTCCCTTTGAAAGGGTGGGGATTGACATTGTTGGTCCCATGGATCCCCAAACAGCATCTGGGCACAGGTTTATCCTGGTGGTAGTGGATCATGCCACCAGGTACCCAGAGGCTATTCCCCTTAGGACCACTACAGCACCTGTGGTGGCAAGGGCCCTCCTGGGAATTTTCTCAAGAGTGGGCTTCCCTAAGGAGGTTGTATCAGACAGGGGTGCAAACTTTATGTCTGGATACTTAAAAGCAATGTGGAAGGAGTGTGGAGTGACTTACAAGTTCACCACACCCTATCACCCACAATGCAATGGTTTAGTTGAGAGATTCAACAAAACCTTGAAGGGCATGATTAAAGGGCTCCCAGAAAAGCTTAGGCGAAGATGGGACATACTCTTGCCCTGCCTTTTATTTGCGTACAGGGAGGTGCCTCAAAAGGGGTTGGCTACAGCCCTTTTGAACTTTTGTTTGGTCACCCTGTCAGGGGTCCACTGTGCTTGGTGAAGGAAGGATGGGAGTTACCTCTCAAGCCCCCAAAGCAAGACATAGTGGACTACGTACTTGGTCTCCGCTCCCGGATGGCTGAGTATATGAAAAAGGCAACTAAAAACCTTGAGGCTAGCCAGGAACTTCAAAAGGCCTGGCATGACCAAAGGCTGTACTGACTGTTTACCAGCCAGGACAGAAGGTGTGGGTGTTGGAGCCAGTGGCCCCAGCAGCTCTCCAAGACAAATGGAGTGGACCCCACACCATTGTTGAACAGAAGGGTGAGGTTACCTACTTAGTAGACCTAGGAACACCCAGGAGTCCCCACAGGGTTCTCCATGTCAACAGGTTAAAACCATATGTGGACAGGGCAGACATGGGCTTGCTCATGGCTACTGATGAGGGACAGGAGGAAGAGAGTGACCCACTCCCTGACCTGCTCTCACAGAACCCTGGTGATGGGTCAGTGGATGGTGTAGCCTTGGCAGGCAGCCTCACTACCCAGCAGCAGACTGATTGCAGACAGGTGCTCAATCAGTTCAGACACATATTCTCACTGACACCCAGTCAGACTACCTGGTGCACTCATGAAGTGGACACTGGGGACAGTCTGCCTATTAAAAATAAGATTTATAGGCAACCTGACCATGTCAGGGACTGTATCAGGACAGAAGTCCAGAAGATGTTGGATTTGGGAGTTATTGAACCCTCAGATAGCCCTTGGGCTAGTCCAGTGGTCCTTGTGCCAAAACCTCACACCAATGGTGGGAAAAGAGAGATGAGGTTTTGTGTGGACTACAGGGGTCTCAATGCAGTCACTAGGACTGATGCCCATCCAATACCTAGGGCAGATGAGCTAATAGACACTTTGGCCTCAGCCAAGTATCTAAGCACATTTGACCTGACAGCTGGCTACTGGCAGATCAGACTAGCTGATGATGCAAAGCCAAAGACAGCATTCTCAACCCCTAGTGGGCATTATCAATTTGTGGTGATGCCCTTTGGTCTGAAGAATGCACCTGCCACTTTTCAGAGGTTGGTGAATACAGTCCTTACAGGTCTGGAAGCCTATAGTGCAGCATATCTAGATGATATTGCTGTCTTTAGCTCCACCTGGGAGGATCACCTGGTCCACCTCAGAAATGTTTTGCAGGCCCTGCAGAAAGCAGGCCTGACTATCAAGGCCACCAAGTGCCAGATAGGGCAGAGTCAGGTTGTGTACCTGGGCCACCTTGTGGGTGGAGGCCAGGTTCAACCACTGCAGAGCAAGATCCAGACCATCATGGACTGGACTGCTCCAACTACCCAGACTCAGGTGAGAGCCTTCTTAGGCCTGACTGGGTACTATAGGAGATTTGTCAAGGGGTATGGATCAATAGTGACACCCCTGAATGACTTAACTTCCAAGAAAATGCCCAAAAAGGTTCAGTGGACAGTTAGCTGTCAAAAGGCATTTGATGACCTGAAGCAGGCCATGTGCACTGCTCCCATTCTACAGAGTCCTGATTACTCCAAGAAGTTCATTGTTCAAACTGATGCATCTGAATTGGGGGTAGGGGCTGTACTGTCACAATTGAATGATGAAGGTCAGGATCAGCCAGTAGCTTTCATTAGCAGAAGGCTGACCCCTAGAGAGAAACGTTGGTCAGCCATTGAGAGGGAGGCCTTTGCTGTGGTCTGGGCTCTGAAGAAGTTGAGGCCATACTTGTTTGGTACTCACTTCCTTGTTCAAACAGACCATAAGCCCCTCTTATGGCTAAAACAAATGAAGGGTGAAAACCCCAAACTGCTTAGGTGGTCCATTTCCCTACAGGGGATGGACTTCACAGTGGAACATAGACCTGGGAGTAACCATGCCAATGCAGATGGACTCTCTAGGTACTTCCACTTAGAACATGAAGACTTAACTGGGCAAGGTTAGTTTAATGTCCCTACGTTTGGGGGGGTTGTGTAGGAGAGTAGGATCTGCTTCACATGGGTACCCCCACTTTTTGCTGATGCTTCACTGTTTTTCGACCTTAGTCTGGCTGGGGCCCTGCTAATCAGAACCCCAGCCTAGCTGCTTCCTCTTTAAAATGGTTTCCATGTGCCTTAGGCACATCTCTGATTGGAATCTGGAGTGCCCTTATAAGTCCCTAGTATATGGTATACTATGTACCCAGGGCATAGGTACCTCAGAGGCCTACCAGGGGCTGCAGCATGTATTGTGCCACCCCTGGAAGGCCATCCAAACTGACACCACAGGTCTGCTACTGCAGCCTGGGTAAGGTGGTGCATGCACCCCTTACTGTGATATAGGCTACCTATATCACTATATACATACACACATATAAACCTATAAGTCACTCCTATGGCAGGCCTTATCAATCCTGAAGGCAGAGTGCGTGGTTCCTATGTGAGAGGGTGCCCCTGCATGAGCTGGGCCCCTCTGCAGCGTTCGGAGACCCTTCTCTGATGCTGTTTGTAGTGCAGCCTGACCATATACTCTTAAGCGCATTATAACCTCGCGTTAAATGCTAACTTTGGGATGGCTGCACGGAAACATGTCGTGTTTGGTGTCAAACATCTTGGAATACTACCCCCCGCCAGTTCTGGCGGCGGGGGTAGCATTCCACCCTTCTAGAGGGAGAGACATGTACACACCGGTATACCCGGTACTGAATTTCCAGAGCCCTGGCATCACAAAATGGATGCCGCTGCCACAGACACGAGTCTGGCCTCCTGCTGCTGACCGAAACTCCAGCAGGGGAGGCCTGGACAATAGGTTTCCTGTCCCAGGGAGGTGTGACCACCTCCCCAGACAGGATAGTGTGTATTGGGGCTGGGCGGGAGCACTCTCGGGTGCTTTGAAATCCTGCACTGGGGGCACACTTGGTGTCCCTGTGCATACCCCAGTTCAAACCGGCTCAGGGGCTTCCAGCCCCTGCTCTGGCGCGAAACTGGACAAAGGGAAAGGGGTGTAACCACCCCTCTGCCCTGGCCCTCCCATAGGTGGGGCCACAGAGTATGTCCAACCCCCTACCTTAGTATAAGTAGGGGAACCCAGTCCTTAGGACTTTAGATTTACCTGGACGAAACTCTGACACAGAATCCTGGACCTTCGACGCTCTACTTTAAGATTAGAGGACTGAAGAATCTCCCTTGGGGTCAAGGAGTGACTCCCCTGCTTGGCAGGCACCAAAGAAGCAATTGTCCAGTCTGCATCGCTGAAGCTCCCGTCGGACGCCGAAGTCTTTGCATCACCAGAGGTGGATTTCCAGACTTCCCCGAGGCTGCCCTGAGTCCCCAGCAAAGCTGAGGCCCGTAGCTGTCGTGGGTAACGTGGAACCATGACCCCTGGACACCGAACGCATTTGCAAGTGCATCCTCTTCTGGGTCTCCCACGAAGTCGTGCTTTGGGCTCCGAGTAGCCCCAGCCTCCAGCACCAACTGCACCGAAGATCACTGGCCTCCACTCCACGAGTGTCCTGTGAGCCAGCTCCACGTGCATCGTCTCGAGGCTCATTTGCGGTCGCTAGTCCGTTGGCTAGTAGGCCCTCCCGAAGGCCAATCTTTTTCTGCTTGGGCTCCCTGGTTGCTCCAGGTGTGCCCTGACTTATCCTCGCTGGGTGAGTCCCCCAGACCTTGCTGGTCTGCAACATCGTCCTTCTTCTATTTCCACGAGACTTGCCGTTGCCAAGGCTTGTTGGGTCCAATCTGGTCGCCGACACCCCTGCAATCGACAAACGTCGTGGGACAGCTCGAATCCAGCTCCTGGTCGTCGTCGACGCCTCCTGGACCTCGTGGCTGAAGAGTCAAGACGACCGTCAACCTACCTGAAGCACTCGACATCGGTGGGCATCTGCTCATCGCCTTCCTGGTCACTGGCTAGTGACCCAGACTCTGTCCCCTCTGCTTTCAGGTTCTTCAGCTCTTCGATCCACCTTTGGATCCACCCGAACACTTTCGACTTGGCCGCCAGCAGCACTTTGCAGCAGATCGCCATTGAAAGCGACGACGAAACCCGACCCCGAAAGACACCTATGCACCCGGCTCCCCTGGGTGAGGTAACTCGAGTACTCCGGTGCTCCCGTGGGTATTGACACTAGAACAGCCTAGTTCTCAAAGGGTTTGCTCCAAGTCCTCCTCTAAGTGTCCCTTTTCTTTTAAATTCTAATCGCGACTTTCCCCATAGAAGTTAACGGTGGTTCGCGGTTGTGTTCATACACTGCACGCGTCCCCCGTGGGTCCCCTGTGTCACTGCCTTGGGTGGTTCCTTGTGGTCCAAGCACTTCTACAGGCTCTAGGCCTTGTGTCTAGCTCAGTCGTGGTTCTTATACCACTTTATTGGTATATGGTTTGGTACGCCCCTGGGGCTCAAACGTGTATTTGTGCTATTACTGTAGATAACTAACTCGTAACGTATGTACTTCGAACTCTAGCCTCATAAAGAGACTAGAGGGGTGTGTTTAGTAATAAATACATATATTTTGAATATATACCTGGTGTGGTCCTCTTTCATTTGGTCACTCAAGAGATTATAGACTGGTAAAACAAGCTGCTTTACATTCCTTCAAGACTTAGCCTGAAGGCTGCTCTCCATAGCTACCACTAGGATAGCTTTCAATAAAGGTTGTCTTTAACCTATCTCCAATAAGGGGTTGTTTGGACTGGTGCAAGGTGCCCACTATAATTAGTGGACAGCATATGCCAGGCCAACTTCTCACAGAAGGGAGTTCCAAAGTTTGGCAGCATTATATGAGAATAGCCGACCACCACTTCTGACTCTCTGAATTCGGGGGACGACTGCCAGGTGTTGCTCGTCTGAGCGTAGTCGCCTGTTAGCTCGATAGGGCTTGACCATAGAGGAGATAATCTTTGGTCCTTTCCCTCCTATCAGTTTGTGGGTAATGCATAAAGCCTTAAAGTGGACTCTCTCCCGGATAGGGAGCCAGTGGAGAGCCTTCATATCTGGTTTTGCCGACTGCCGGTTCTGAGTCCCCATGAGGATCCTTGCGGCGCAGTTCTGTACTGTTTGCAGTTTGACGAGGACCGAACTCGGGGCTCCAAGGTATAAGGCGTTGCCGTAGTCCAGGCATAAAAGAATAAGCGCCTGGACCATGAGCTTTCTTGCCTGAAAGGAGAGCAGGGGGAGTACTTTACGAAGCATCCTTATGATGCCAAAGCAAGAGGCCACCACCTTTCTGGCCTGGACTTTAAAGCTGAGGTCAGAGTCCAGCCAAAAACACAAGCTTTTTATTTCTGACTTGGGGACAGGTGCCGCGCCCATCGAGGCTGGCCACATGGTGTCTGCCTTGAAAAAAGAGGGGTTGCCAAGGAGCATAAGCTCGGTTTTGTCACCATTCAATTTCAGATAAGAGTGTTTCATCCACCTGGCTACTTCTTCAAGGCAGGTACATAGGGAGGTGGAGGCCCTGTCTGAGTGGTTAAGTGCAACAACCAGTTGGGTGTCATCGGCATAGGTCACAATGTGCACCCCGTAGGGAAGGACAATTTCCGCTAGGGGGGCCATGTAGGCATTAAAAAGTGTGGGACTCAGGGAAGATCCCTGAGGGACTCCGCAGTGGAGGGGCCAGGATTTAGAAATGGCCTCACCCTCGAACACCTGAAAAGATCTTCCCTCCAGGAAGGATTGCAGCCACGTCAAGGCTACTCCGGACACACCCAGGTTTCTGAGTCGTTGAACCAAAATGGGGTGGTTGACCGTGTCAAAGGCCGCGCTGAGATCTAAAAGGATCACGGCAGAGGAGCCTCCTGCATCGATAATCTTTCTAGATTCTTCCACGACTGCTAATAGAGCAGTTTCTGTGCCTTGACGGGGGCGAAAGCCAGTCTGAGAGGGATGGAGAAAATTATTAGATTCGAGATGAGCCGAGAGCGCCAAATTGACATGTTTCTCCAGTATTTTACTAATTCCTGGGAGGAGCGAAATAGGTCGATAGTTGCCCAGACAGTCTGGGTCCAAGCTAGGCTTCTTCAGAAGGGACCTGACCATGGCTTTTTTCCATAGGGGGGGGACCACCCCTGCGGCTATGGAGGAGTTCATCAAGTCCAGAATGACTGGAGCAACTGATTCTGCCACCTGGTTCAGCATCTTAGGTGGAGCAGGGTCTCTGGGAGACCCGCTCTTGACGAGTGCAGAGATTGTCTGAAGTGATTCATAGTTCATTAAGGGGAAGTTCTTTAACGAGTGTTCCTTACTCCCTGTATGTGGGTCCTCTGAGTGGGGGATAGTGTGGCTATCGGGAGGGGCGAAGGATTCATAGATAGATTGAATTTTATTATAAAAATATTCCGCAAGTTCGTTACAACGTTGGTCCGTGGCTAAGGGGGTATCAGGGAGAGAAGGAGCTCTTAGTAATTTCTTTGCAATTCGGAATGTTTCACGGGGGGAGTTGGCTGCTAAAGAAATATTTTCCTCGAAGTAAGAGGCCTGGGCTTTTTTAATTTTGAGCTTATAGGTTTTGATAGCCTCCCTATATTCCTTTTTCTTGATCAGGGAGAAGTCCTTTCTCCAGACTCTTTCAATTTTTTTACATGTTTGTTTTAGTTCTCGGAGTTTGGGGTTATACCAGGCCGATCTATTGGGCCCTTTATGCGACTGATTGATTGTTTTTGGAAGGACCTGGTCTAGCGTCCCCTCAATCCAATTGTTGAATCTCTCATTAGCCACCACCGGATTGGTGTCAGGGAAAGGCTTGGAGTTTTCCAATGCCGGTACCCACTTTTCTATGGAAAGTTTTGACCAGCGGCAGGACTTAATTTGCGTTGGCCGGGTAGGGGGGGTAGCATTGGTGGGAGACCAACTAACTGAGATGAGAAAGTGATCCGACCAGGGGATAGGGGTCGGTTTCTGACAGGAAAGCTCCTCCAGATTAGAAAAAATTGGATCTAGGAGGTGCCCTTTTGAGTGTGTTACATGTAGCATCTTCTGAATGAGCTGAAAGGCCGCTAGGTCCAGGGACAGCTCAGAAGCAACTTTTAATGTTGGATCATCAAAGTGGATATTGAAGTCGCCCAGAATAGTAAAATTCGCGGCGGTGCTAGTCAGTTTGGGGACCATTTCAGAAAGTGACTGGCAGAATTGGCCTATAGGTCCAGGGGGGCGATAAATTAGGATGCCTGATAGAGTGAGCGTAGGCGTAAATCCTATTGTGAAATGGAGGTTCTCACAACCAAGTAAGGGGCTCCCAAGAGATCGGCAGGTGAGGTGGCTTTTGAAGATGATAGCAATGCCACCACCTTTGCCAGTTGCCCTATCTAGCCTCTGTATTATGTAGTCAGGAGGAAGGGCCTGGACGATGTCAGGCTCTGAACCCGCGTTCAGCCAGGTTTCAGTGAGGAATAAAACGTCAGGGCCTTCATCCATCAGCAAAATAGACAATTCTGCTGAATGTTTAGGCAAAGATCTGCAATTTAATGAGAGCACTTTAAAAACTTTGTCAGGCGATGCTGCCGCGTGGGCAGTGGTGGAGGGGGACCAAAATCTGAATGAACAGTGCACACAATTGGTGTCTAGCCTACTGGGGGCAATGGAATGAAGGCAGTTTGGTCCTGGGGGTGAGTTCAACTGTCTGAGCAGCCCCGCGCTATAACAGTACTTGTCTGGAGAGAAAAGGGCAGGGGTTCTGGCCCCTGGCCCCGTCCGGACGCGGACGGGCGCAGACGGGCTTGCCTTGGGAGCGCCTTCGGTGCGCCAGCGGCGTGCCCGCTGCGCGCGTCCGCTGCGCGGTCACGTCATCGGGATCTTAAGAAGCCAGGGCAGGTCCAGCTCTTAAGAAGCACGGGCAGGTCCAGCAACTGGATGAAAGTCAATTCTCTCAAGCTCAACACTAACAAGACAAAAGTAGTGATCTTTGGCAAGAACACCTCACCATGGGACTCACCTCACCATGGGACTCCAACTGATGGCTGGCCGAACTTGGACCCATACCCAGAACCCATGCTAGGAACCTCAGAATAATCATCAACAGCAAACTGGACATGACCACTCAAGTCAACGCTTGGAAGATCTTCAAATGGCTCCTAAGCAACACTAGGAAAACTGTCACCCACGCCCTAGTCACCAGCCAGTTGGACTACGGAAACACCTTGTACTAAGCAACTCCTTAAACGACTACAAACCATCCAGAACTCTGCAGCCAGATTCATCCTCATCCTCCCACACACAACTCGCATCACACCACACCTCAGGGAGCTTCACTGGCTCCCAATATGCAAATGCGTTCATTTCAAACTCCTCACACACACATTCAAGGCACTACACAACTTAGGCCCCACCTACCTGAACAGTCGCATCTCCTTCTACCAATCACCCAGAACCAACCATAGTGCCTTGACTACAGGAGTCCCCGAAGGATCCACCACCCCAGTTTAGAGTTCAAACCACTAGCAGAACCAATCTCCTCCTTCAAACTCCACTGCTACAACCACGAGGACATCACACACATTATACTAGAAACCTGAAGAAGCCAATCGGAGTTAGTTCTTTTGTCATTTGTCAGTGCTACTTGATGATAGAGCATTGGATGTGCACAAATTAACTCAAACTAAACACATTAAAAACAGAGATACTCGTCTCTGGTAAATGGGCCACCCACCCACCATCTTTCCAAAAAAGACTTGGCTTACCTCCGAAGCAATCACTCAAAGGAAAAAACCTAGGCATGAACAAGGGCATGAACTTCGTACTGTTTCAAGTGAACCAAATTGCAAAGGAAGCCTTTAACATGAGGAGATACTTAAGTTAATTAATCCCTCACTTAGGATTCTAACAAGAGGCGCAAGACACCGCCACCATCAACTTAGTACTCTCCTGTCTAGACTGTGCCAACAGTATATACCAAGGAGCATCCCACCAAGTAATTTGGTAGCTACAAAGAATTGAGAGCCAAGCTTTGAGATGCATCTTAAACCTTAACATCAGATCATGCATTTCACCTCTAGACATATCAAGTTCAAGACAAGAAGTGTGCATTGCTAAGAATGGCTCAGGCCTCCGCATCATTCAACAAAAACTCTGTACCTTCCACCAGTCCAGACCTCTCCGATCTTTGCTTGCTTCATTACTCTCTGTGCCCTCCTCAACAAATCACGTAGCGGGAGGAACCCCTTCTCGGTCCCGGCGCCTAAGAATTGGAATTTCATTCAGGCAAGAATGAGAGTAATTTGCAGCCATCTTGGATTCTGAAGAATACTTAAAAACTGGCTCTTAACACGTTTATAACTATTATGTTACAATTAAGCCTATATTGGATGGGTATACTCATGCTTGAATGAATCTCTTCTCTTACTATTATTAAACCCCTCATGCTTAAGTACGGCATTGACACCGCAATGTATTAAGCGCATGTCTCCAAATTTCAAGCACCTTACCTAATACCTTCCCATATAGGGCATTGTGCACCAAACTGCCTGCTCAACCTTGCCCTGCAAAAAGGATGACCAATATCACAATGCAAAGTGATTCCTAAACCCGTGAGGGGTATGAAGTGTTCTATAAATGCTACAGTATAATTAAATACAGTGTGAGTCCCATAATGTCAAAGGATGCCCAAAATTTGCACACAGTGGCCACCATGATGCTAGGGCCTCTGCATAATGTCAGAAGTGAACTTTATAAGGCTAAGGGCTACCCATAATATTCCCAGAGTGGCAATAATGTTCAAAGGCCAGAATTATGCCAGGAGTGGGCTCCATAATGCCAAAGGGTACGTGTTAAAGGCCAAGAAGGGCCACCAATTTGTAATGGGCGGGCCCGAATCGAGCCAGGACAGAGGGACTCATACACGCCACACAGACACATGTAAACAATGTCTTCTTTATACCTTTAGCACTCTGCTGTGCTGGGCACTGCCACTATCTGGTAGCAGTTTGGGAGGATAGATGGACAGTGCTCTGCTAGAGAGCTGAGGGCTGCAGTTTTGGCCCCATCTGGCCAACAAGGGCATCTGATTCACCCACTCTCGCTCCAAAAGACAAATTAATATAGGTGTGATAATTCACTTGTCTCATCACAGAAATAAGCAGTTTGAATCGAAGGTTTCTGTCTCTTGAGTGACTGGAGGTGTGCTGCGCAGTCTATTATGAGGCAACATGACTTTACTCGAAACCCTCAGAGTGTTGGCCTACATTTCTAATGGTGCTTCATCCGACTGCCATTTTGATGCACCTGAAAGATAAGTAAGTGAATGAGTAGATAGGTGGTGGGTGATACAGCGAAGGATGGTGGGTGGCATGGGGTTGGGTAGGTGGACGAGTAAGCACATGGGGCTGATAATATGTATGGGCAAGGCGGGTGAACAGGTGAGTGACTAATGAATGGATGGATAGATAAAGGAGTGGTGAGTATCAAAGATCATCGCAGCAAACTGATTTGCCTCATCAACTCACTTTAGCTTGCCATGCTGGAGTGTACAAGGGTTAAGGAATGACGGACACTGAAGCAAAGACACCATCCACAAAGTAACACGGGTGCCACTTCACTCAAGCCAACATCATTGTTTTTTCTCGTCACACCCTATGTTTATAAGGCCCCACGCATTTCTATTTATGACCTTAAAAGTAGGCCGTCCAGCTTCGATCAGGTGGTATGCTCTCACTATATCGCATACAATATATCACATGACAAACTATAAGGATCTAACCACTGCATTGCAAGATAAGTCTAGGTCAGTAGATTTGGAGTTAAGAATGGTAAATTTATACTTCCCATGATGATGCAGCGGTAGGTCATGTAGTGGGTTTCAAAGTTTAGTAGTTCGTTATAGTCAACCTCAATAGAGTGACATGCAACCAGCCAGTCCTATGCAGTTACACTCTCACCAGCTACACTTATTTTATTACTCGTGCATTTTAAACAATTTCCAGAGCCTGTGCACCTCACTGAAGGCGGAGTTTATGCTGCACACATTTAGAACAGGCCAATTGGGACCTTAGAAGCCTGCTTAATCATCATCTCTTGGAGAGTGTGAACCCCGCTGCCCATGATCGCCATTTTAAAGTGTACAGGAGATGTTAAGGTGTACAATAGATGTTAAGTTGTTGTTACAGATCAGGTAGTTCATCAGTGGATGTGTTTCTTTTTTCTTTAGTATTCTCGTACTATAGTCATGTTCTCCCTGCTATTGTAGGCCTTATGTAGAAGGAATTAGTAAAATTATATTGCCTACAACTACTTATGAGACAGAGATATTATGTGAAAAAAAAGCTAGTACACTAGATATTACATATGCGAATGTATATAGATCCCTGTTCAAGCTGCGTAAAAACACTTCCTAGGCACAAATTCGCTTAGAATTCAGGTTGACCAAACAGAAATTTGCCCAGCAAGGGGAGTTCCTCAAACTCAGTAGGAAACTAAACGACACCTAAAAGGATTTGTTAGGTAATTTAGTTTGGCAAGTAATCTCCAAAACTAAATGAAACAACAAATAGCATAACCATTTGAACATAGCCTTGGAAAGTCTCCAATTACATAATTTATAGTCTTCCACAGATACACCATCCGAATTCAGGCGAGTAGTGAATAAGCCAATTAAATGTATCTCATATCTACAGGATAAAGAGGAATTTCAAAATAAATCTCACGCATGGATGGTGATAAATACATATAATCGGAATATGCAAAAGGTTATCTGGACGTTCATTTTTCTGAGTATCTCAAACTGAACCTTCTAGATTACAGAATGGGTGCCTTCCGGGCTAAAGATTTAACTCCAAAATGGGAACAGACTTAGCCAACAAAAGTCTGTAGACTTTGTGGGTACCATAACGAATTCATTTAGCATTATCTAGGCACCTGTCCAAACTTATTGGACGCTTGTAAATCTTTGCTACCGCCATGCCTTTTAGCTTTGAAGGTCCGCACATATAGACGAGCATTAATCCCTTGCCTGAGCAGTGGTACTACTCAGGTAATTGTCGATTTGTAAAACTGATGTGCTTAGCAACAGCCAAGCTAGTTTTATTGGACCAGTTGCCACAGATGCAGGACTTTTTGACGAATATCTATTCACATCTTTGACTCAGTTCATGTATTGCAGCAATCCTAGTAACACTACTGAAAGGATACCACTACTGAAAGGATACATTAAGTACAAAGTTTTAGCCACTGTTTTAACATTATCAATTTTAGAATGTGTTTTATTTTATTATAGAAATGCAAAAAATGATGAGAATTTGTAATGATTTGAATTAATTTCACAATAAAGTTTTGTGTGTGTATGAGTAAAATTATATTTGCATAGGTCTATGCTACAGTTAGTGTAGTTTTGGACATTTGTTGTGATTCTCAAAAAAGACTTTTGTATATTTATAGAGCTCTTATTTTTCGCTCTTGTTTTATTCACGTGGAAAACAAATTCTATGAGAATAATTATCTTCCTCTACGCCCCCTGAAAAAGAGTTGCATTTTTTACACTATCCCACTCATTGCGTCACTTACGCCTACTTCATGTAGGTGTACGTCAAGAAGTGCAAAGAGTGTGAGAAAAGGCATTGCAAATCTTTATAAATAGGCACAACGGTAGTAGGACTGAGTATGTGTTCACTGCATCGGCCATGCAAAATCCAAGACTACGGAAAATCCAGCCACGCGTGTGCTTTTGCAGCTGTCAGTGCTGCTGAGACTGTAAAAATCCACAGATCTTCATTCAGTGAACCGGTATCTGTGATTTGTTTTCGCAAGAGCAAAATTATGTGCACGTAAATTTAATTTGCATGCATAAATAATTTTTATAGTCAGCCCATTTACAGCGAAGCGTACTATGTACCAGAATGTGACTCAAATACCATTTGCAATGCAGTAGGTCTCGCATTTACGAGAGTTTGAGCTGTTGGCACTGTAAATGACAATGCCTTTATTTATGTGTCGTTTTTTAAACAGATAAATAAAAGACATTGTCATTTACCATGCCAATAGCTTAAACTCTCGCAAATGCGAGACGTATTGCACTGCAAATGCTTTTTTTTGTAAAAGCGCCCTATACCGCGCTTTCACTTTAATGGCGGCTGCGCCCCTTTCTATGACGCGGCTCGTCTAAAGAAAGGGGCGTGGCCGCCATTAAAGTGAAAGCGCTATCTGGGGCACTTTTACAAAATAAAAGCATCTGTTTGTCAAGTTGACAAACAAATGCTTTTTTTTGTAAAAGCGCCCCATGTCGCGGTTTCACTTTAATAGCGACCGCACACCTTTCTTTAGATGCGGCTCGTCTAAAGAAAGGGGTGCGGCCACCATTAACATGAAAGCGCGGCATAGGGCGCTTGTAAACAAAAAAAAAGTGAAGAAATAGAAGAATAAAAACATGTGGCTGCATTCGGCGCCGCAAATAAACCAAAGTTGTGTCCGCCACTGTATCAGCGTGGCATGCCATGCTATGAAAAAAATAAAATAAAACGTTGCGGGAGAGCGTGTCCTGGCTGCAACAGCTGGCAGGTAAAAACCATTTAACAAAATAGTGCTCGGAGGCTGTAATTAAAGCCTACTGAGTAATAACACATGTAACAGGGGGTGTCCTCATGGGAGGTTACAAAATGAGCAAAGGCGGTACTAAGGAAGGACTATTAAGCCTATTGACCAATGAAAAACCACAGTTTACAAAGGACAATGACACAAGCCAATGAAAAGTATGGGCGGAGAGTGGGCAGAGCTTCAAGTCCATACCTGAATACAGCATGCCTTATAGAGCAGTGCATGCGCTGGCCAGGCTTGACCTAAAAACTGAACAGGATGAAGTCCTCTTGCCTGTAATGGGACAACATCAGGTCTCTGAATATAGTAGACGGACTCATGTCATGAACACAGAGGTCACTGTGGACTATATGCAAACATTGGGCCATCTTCTAACCTCACCACTAAATTAGTTAAATGTCTGCGGTCTAAATATTGTGAAGAACTACAAAGTTTACATGCCAAGTGCATATGTCTTTGAAGGAGAAATATACCTTCTTCCTTCCAGGATCTTCCCTAACCTTTTCTTTTTTAACTTATTTATCATCCTGACCTATAATTAATTCTGCCCTCCACTACCCTCTATGGCTCCCTTACATTTGTCTTCTGAATTTACACTGTGGTGTTGATGCCCCAATTCACTTCAAAGCGCTAGTTAGCAAGAGGTGGAGAGCAGAGAGAGAGTAAGGAGCACCTTTCAATGTTGAAATATTGCATAACATAGTGTTGCCTTTTCTTCAAATGCGGAAATACCTTGGGGTATATTTACAAAGAAATGGTGCGGTGCTGCGGCAAATATTACAGCGCCGTGCTGCGTCATTTAAAAAAACGCAGGGATGTGCCGTATTCACAAGAATATGGTGCACCCCTGTGTTTTCCCTTGCTCTAGCACTAAAAATAGCTGCCTAGCGCCAACACAGACACACTTGCGCCTTAGAGCAAGGGTGCCTGCGTTGCAGGGGTGATTTCCTGCAACACAGGCACCCTTGCACCATAGTGCACTGCACCACCGGAACGTCGAAAAAAGTGATGTTCCTGTGCGTAATCCCCTTGTAAATATGCCCCCTTGTTTTTAAGGGCATGAAATAGGAATTGAGTTGCCCCCTCCACTGTGTTTTTGGGAGCCACGCAGCCCCCAATATCCTCCTCCCCACTCGCACCCCCCCCACTTGTATTTATTCAATAGAATTTCGAATGGTTCAATTATCTTCTATTCATTACCTTCCCATAAATGATCTGAGTCGGTTGGAGTCCCCATATCCCAGTTGTCACATTGAGGACGAGCACAATCACCTCATGCACATCAATCTCGAGGGAGGGGTAACTTGTACAAGCTATTAGAGGCACTTATCATCACCCTTAAACTGACCACCCATGTCTCGGGTCATTCCCAACCTCTCTGGTCATTGTCACCAGGGCCAAACCCTGCTACATTTAACATTTAACCTTTCCATGCAATCGTGGCCTTCACCGGGTGATGAAGGGTTCTCCTTGATCTGCTCTTCCATTGAGTCCACAACCACTCAAGCTATCCTTGTAGTTTTTACGGTTGCAGAATAAGGGGGTTGTTATTAAAGCCTACTTCTCGAAGATCACACCCAAGAGCTTAGCAGGCAGCGCTGTAGTAACACAAAAAGATGATGGACAGAATGCTGAACATTGTCTAATATTCACCCACAGTCACAGATCTGGGTTAAATCCATCACTTTTCAGCACTCCGTTCATCATCTTGTTGTGCTTGCTATGTTCACCCTAAGTGGCCAAGGTTATGCCCAGACGTGGGTCCCTTGCTCGCTGTGCCACTGAATTTAAGCTTGCCTGGGGTGGGGTGATGCTCGAAACCTGTCCCAGGATGCTTGTTTCCGTTCCAGGGTGGACCTGGCCTGACAGTTCGGGCTGGACTATTCCCATTGGGAGCAGAGTCAAGATTGATTTGCATATGGCTGGGTCCAAACTGGGGTGGCGAAGTGAGCTAAAGAACGATGGATTTAACCCAGATCTCTTGGCTGGGTGTGAGTGTTTGAAAAGTATCAGTACTCTATCCATCATCTTGTTGTGTTTGGTATGTTCGCCCTAAGTGGCCAACGGTATGCCCAGACCTGGGTTCCTTGCTCGCTGTGCCACTGGATTCATGCTTGCCTAGCGGATATGGGGTGATACCCCGAAACCGGTCCCAGGATGCTTTTGTCTGGTCCAAGGAAGGACCTGGCCTGGCAGTTCGGGCTGGACTGTTCCCCTGGGGAGCAGGATCAAGGCTGATTTGCATATGGCTGGGTCCAAACTGGGGTGGCATGGTGAGCAAAAGAACGATGGATTTAACCCAGATCTCTTGACTGGGAGTGAATGTTTGAAAAGTTTCAGCACTCTGTCCATCATCTTGTTGTGTTTGCTATGTTTGCCCTAAGTGGCCATGGGTATGCCCAGACATGGATCCCTTGTGCGCTGTCTGTGCCACTGGATTCAAGCTATCCTAGCTGATATGGGGTGATACCCTGAAACCAGTCCTAGGATGCTTGTTTCTGTTCCAGGGAGGACCTTGCCTGGCCTTTCGAACTGGATTGTTCCAATGGGGTGTAAGGTTAAGACTGATTTGAATATGGCTGGGTCCAAACTGGGGTGGCATGGCGAGCAAAAGAACGATGGATTTAACCCAGATCTCTTGACTAGGGTTGAGTGTTTGAAAAGTTTCAGCACTCTTTCCAACATCTTGTTGTATTAGCACTGTAGTAACATCTGTTTTTTAAAGCTCTTACATATGGCAAAATACGATATGAAGTTCTGTATAAAAAGCAAGTTATCCGTTATTTTTAAAAGGGGAGAGGGCTCGATATTTATCTTTAATGAATTAAGTTTTCCTAGCCACAATAAGTCTCCCATCTGCTTAGGGTTGTTTTCAGTTATACTTGAAGAGGAACAAAGTAAGTATTAGCCAGAGAGACTTTTGAAAAGCTTGACTTCCACTTACTTTAGGTTATTACAGCCCTCCTAAATCCTTACCAATCATCTGTATGTATAGACCCAGAACATGGGAATAGGTTTAACTGCCATAACCTGGAAGCTCAAAAGGTACCTATATCTCTCCACCCAACTTACTATTTTCCCTAGGGAATTTTTGGGGTCTGTAATATATGCAACAAGAGGTTATGTGTGAAAAGGGGGAAGATTATATTCCCCTCCAATGCTTGAGGGCTTCTAATGTGACTACTGTTCTTATGCAAAGAGCGCATCGATTCATTACTGGAGCAAATAGCAAGGTTGAATGCGATATCCCTGCCATGCGCCTCATATCAAGGCCATAAACCCCTTTGACTCTCTATTTACTCGGACTCTGATTTTAAGATGGCTCACCATCACCACTCACCATAGCCATCTCCAGTTCTATAGCCAAAAAAGGCCTTGTAACATGCTTCTAGAAAAGCCAATTCCACGTGGTTGAAAACCTTTTCTGCATGCAGTGATATTATAACTAAGTTCTCCTCCCCTTGTGCACGGCCGGTAAAATTCTGGATTATGCAGTTGCTGTTTGATTCCTACTTGCAGCTGGCAAAGTCCAAAATCCTTATATCAGTTTTAAGAAGAGTGATAGGCCGGGCAAAAAGCCCTGAAGAGGGTTTCTCCTCTCTTCAGGAATACCCTTCATCAGTGCAGTTAGGAGCATTGGCGAAGCCATTTCACCTTCCAAATACAGCATCGTTCATATCTACCTACCTACTACTTTCATCAGGAGTCCTTTCTGGATTCAGTAGGAAACAACCTGATTGGTATAACCCCCAGTAGCCTTGCCTGATGGCATATTTTAATAACACATTTTGCCTCCTTCAAACTCATTAATCCTGCAGTACCTCTCTTGTTTCTCGGGCTATTTTAGACCGTCCTATCTCATTGAGGGTCATTCAGGTTTTCTCTCTGCTGCTTGTTGCTTCCACATTCTGATAGCCCCTTCGTGACCAAAATAACTGTGACTTTTTTTATAAGGCCTTGTTAACCACCCTTTCCTGGGGCTGTATCCACGAACGGAAAACACCCATCCTCTCCACTTTACCCCATTCTCATAATCTATATAAAGAAAAAGAGTTTCATGTATTCTTCCGCTAAATTAGCCTCACAAACCATTCCCTTCCTGATATCCCAGCCGTTCATGCCTTTTGAACAATTCTTTAATTTCTGTATATAGATCTTCGCCCCAAATCCTTTTTCATTTGGAGAAAGGTCCATTACATTCCACTTTTCACCCTTCTTGCTTCTTGGCATGCCTTATCGTTCAGCTACCATTAATTTCACCCACAGGTCTGACTTTGGACATAATCTGTAGAATGAAAAAGAAGAGTTCAAATAACTCTGAATCAACTGGATAGTGTGTTTGAAGTTTTATTAAATGAATGTGAGAAATTCATTGCAGCATCAAAATGCATTCATTATGCGGTCTAGGTAAATCCCTTCCTGACCCCTCTTAATGCACCTAAATACATACGGTGAAGGGGAGGAGCATTCTTTCACATTTGGGGATTAGGGTTTTGAGATAGACCAGACCCATGCAAGCGTGCTATGCTTACCTATCTCTGGTGACTTACACTGGAGCACAATTTCTCCTTATGGGTAAGTGAAGATCTCTCACCACAGTGGTGAAGAACAAAACCAACCACAAGGAGATGATGGACGGAGCGCTGAAACTTTTCAGACACTCACCCCCAGTCACTATTAAATCTGGGTTGAATCCATCATCGTTCTTTAGCTCACTTCCCCACCCCAGTTCAGACCCAGCCATATGCAAATCAGTCTTGACCCTGTTCCTTATGGGAACAGTCCAGCCCGAACTGCCAAGCTAGGTCTTCCCTGGACCGGAAACAAGCATCCTGGGACCGGTTTCGGGGTAACACCCCTCCTCAGCGAATCTAGCTGGAATCCAGTGGCAAAGTGAGCAAGGGACCCACGTCTGGGCATACCCTGCCAACTTAGGGCAAACAAAGCAAACACAAGGAGATGATGGACGGAACGCTGAAACTTTTCAAACACTCACCCCCAGTCACTATTAGATCTGGGTTGAATCCATCATTGCTCTTTAGCTCACTTTGCCACCCCAGTAAAGACCCAGCTATATGCAAATGAATCTTGACCCTGTTCCTCATGGGAACAGTCTAGCCCGAACTGCTAAGCCAGGTCTTCCCTGGACCGGAAACAAGCATCCTGGGACCGGTTTCATGGTTACACCCCTCATCAGCTAGGCTAGCTTGAATCCAGTGGCAAAGTGAGCAAGGGACCCACATCTGTGCATAACCTGCCAACTTAGGGCGAACAAGCAAACATAATAAAATGATGGACGGAGCACTGAAACATTTCAGACACTCACCCCCAGTCACTATTAGATCTGGGTTGAATCCATCATTGGTCTTTAGCTCACTTTGCCACCCCAGTTCAGACCCAGCCATATGCAAATGAGTCTTCATCCTGTTCCTCATGGGAACAGTCCAGCCCGAACTGC
Source organism: Calotriton arnoldi (assembly GCA_963921515.1). Classification (NCBI taxonomy): domain Eukaryota; kingdom Metazoa; phylum Chordata; class Amphibia; order Caudata; family Salamandridae; genus Calotriton; species Calotriton arnoldi. The sequence goes on along the minus strand of CAWUFW010006394.1, from coordinate 1,034,484 downwards.
CAAGCCAGGTCTTCCCTGGAACGGAAACAAGCATCCTGGGACCGGTTTAAGGGTTACACCCCTAATCAGCTAGGCTAGCTTGAATCCAGTGGCAAAGTGAACATGGGACCCAAGTCTGTGCATACCCTGCTAACTTAGGGCGAACAAGCAAACATAATAAAATGATGGACAGAGCACTGAAACATTTCAGACACTCACCCCCAGTCACTATTAGATCTGGGTTGAATCCATCATCGTTCTTTAGCTCACTTCGCCACCCCAGTTCAGACACAGTGCCCTTGTTATCTGACCCCCTCATGCTGTAATGAGCAGTGTTCAGCCAGTAGAAATGCAAAACGTTATCGGGACTCCCATGTAAACACTGCCTACAATGTAGATATTTATAAAGAACAATGGTCTCTAGGAAATGTCCTGACTCCTAGATAGTTTCTCCAAACAATGATTTGGAATAATCTAATCAATAAAATGAGTCAAAGAAGTCTGAATTTACAAATTGTTCTCAAAGTACAATTTAGAAAAAACACAAACGTACAATTTGTTGACTCAATTTTAACTACCCGGGTGAAAAACATAACATGTCACTAGCTTAGTGTTGGTCACAAGATTATCTACCAAATTAAAAAATCACGAATGCCAGAGAGAAATGCACAAGCTACTGAAATGATACAGTTCTGGGGCCGCTATGTTTGGCGCATAATTATGGATTTGGCATATTACTCATCATCTGGTGCATAATCTGCAGATTCTACCAAAAAAAATTGTTTCATGCTCAAATGGATCCAAAGATACAAAAATGTGGTGACGTGTCCATAATGCAGGTGTGAAATCTAACAAAAGTAAGGATCTCGGTTGTAGCTGTATCCAAGTTGAAGGTTTATTCTTGGGAAGAAGTTACAGGATAAACAGGATAAACAGCATAATAATCCAAGTAAGCATGTACAGCCCCACCGGGAGCAGCAACCCTGCTGCTCAGCCTACATATAGCAACTGACAGATCCACTTAAACATACACAGGAGGAACATTCTATGACATCACAAGACTGGCTGAGCAGCAGAGAACAGAACACAGAGAAAGGACAAAGCAGAGAAGAAAGCAGGATGCCACAGCAGGCTCTTCACAAAGGTTGACTGGTCAGCTTTCAGTTGTTTATTGTTGTATTTTGGTTGTTAAACAGATACTAATTAGGTGAAATATTTGCCCATATAGTGTCACCATATGTAAAAACTACAAAATAATGAAGTAATAATATCACAAAATGTGTCACCTTACGACACATAATTTACCTTTTCTTGCTGCATAATTTAGTCAACCCTGCCACATAATTTGGTTCTCCCCTGTGGCATAATTCCAGTGGCCATGATAATAGGTAATCATCTTGTTTGAGTATTAGTTCTACGATTGTTTGTTAAGGTTTCTATTTTTGGGTCATGGTCCATATGCTATCCTCAAGATGTGGAGATATAGTATATAACATAATACTCTCCCTCGTGAAGAGCATATGAATTTCCCTGGTCCCAGAGGCAAACAATATTAGACCTGGGAGTGGGATACAGGAACCATTAGCTGAAGAAGGTCCTCAGTCAGTCTTTCGAAGCAGGCGATGCGGTTGTTTTCGAAAATGGAAAGCTTCTGCGCTCTCTAATTGGTATGTCCGAGTCAGCATAGCAAGTGGGTTTGCAGTGGAGCTGAGCCAGGGGCAGCTGGGAGTCTGGCTGCTTGGGATCCCTGTGTGAGCAGTCTCTCAGAAGTGGAACTATCCATTGCACTCCAGTGGCCTGACTCCTGACTGGGAAACCTGATCCAAGGACCAGTCTCGGTGCCATTCCAGCCTACAGCTGTGCTGATGGCCGTGGTGCCTAGGGCGGTGCATTATGGCCCCTGTCTTCACTGCCAGCGGGAGCTGAGCCTCTCGGCTGGGCTGCTTCAGACTGGAGTGGTGGGATCAGGCGCATGGACCTGGAGACTGACCTGTCATGAACTTGTCTCTCCCATCTCGTGTCTGTCCACCTAGCCCTAGTCTCTGTGGAATGTGATCACGTGCGAGCTTCTCTGTGCGTGGCAGCTGAAGGCACGTCTTTAGCTGTTAACATCCACTGCTCCTGCCGAGGTGTCAGTACACCTATATCCGCCAAAATAAAGAAACTTTCATGTAACGTTTCTGTGCTATGCTGCATCTTTACGCTGCACCGGAAGGACCACGTCGGGACACTACATATTTGTGCTATGATAAATGGGTGCCCTACATGCTGAAAGAGGGCAGCTCGATGGAAAAAATATCTCATTAACGCCCACAGTGACCCGTGCCACCCAGAGACGTTTTAAGGCATGGCAAAGTGGGCTCTGTCCCAGGGCCCCAGCCTTTCGGGGTTGCCTGATAGAACCAACTTTGTTCTGCAGAATCTTGCCCTGATGGCCTTGAATTTGAATAATTCTTGAACACATTGTTTTAAATACAATTTTCATTTTATCTATTTTTAATGTGGGTGATGTGCGAGAGTCTATTACAGACAGTTTGCACTTTGCAGAGAAATGTTTTGTTTATGTTTCATGCAACATCCACAAAACGTTTTTTTTAGATAAAATACAGGACCTCACATATGAGAAATAGGAGGGTGGCACAAAGATTCTTTGCAGTAATATTAGTGAGCTGCTGCTGTGTTACAATATTGAAAATGCATGCCACTATCCCTGAATATTAGATGTAAATGCATTTAGAATTTGGACAAAAGTGCCTGTGCACTGTAAGTGGCCCGGCCAAAGAGGGCATGAAAGAGCTAACATTGGTTCATAAATTCAAAGCTGTATCGAACAGAGGCCCCCCAAAATACGTTTGGCCCAGGGGCCCCAAAATCCTTAAGATGTCACTCTGTGACAGAACTACTGTGCTGCTTAGAGAATAGTCAGATCTCCTGTGCCATTCCTGGCACCTCAGGACGCAGAGGAGCTTCTCCAGCAGTGGCGGCTCCTCCGCTAAGGCGGAGAAGCGTCGCCCACTGCCTTCAAGCAGGAAAAGAAAGGAAAAAATAAAATGATGATAACGTAACGTTATTATTATTTTATTTTTTCCTCCCGCTGTGGCAGCTTGTGTGAGGGGGCGGGGCTGAAGGGCAGGGGAGGAGGGTACAACCCTCCTAAGTGCGCAATGACTGTTTGGTCGGCCCTCTCGGGCCGCCCAAAACAGTCATGTGCACTTTCTCTGTTCTTCATGCAGGCTGCATTACAGCCTGCATGGAGAACATGCCCACCCCTACAGCCCCTGGCTGAGCGCCGTGTTACAGCACTCAGACCAAACACAACGCTGCATTGCAGCGTTGTGATTGGTCATGTGAGGGAGCCTGGCTGCCTGCTTCCTGTTCCAGGAAGACGAGAGCAGCAGCAGAGACATGTGGGACCCCGCGGGAAGGTAAGTGTTTTTTTTTTTTAAATTGTTGTGACCCGCGCGCCCCTTAAGCCCCCCCATCCCTCCCGCGCCCGCCCATGGTGAGCCGTGCCGGCCACCACTGGTCTCCAGCTGACGATGGTGGCGCCGTGAGAGGATGCTGCTGCTGCCTTGAGACTTGTTAGCGGCCTGCTGTGCTCACAATACTGTGGAGCCTACAGTCTGTGTTCCGCCGAGACTGGCCTGGTTTGTGTACATACGGGTCTTTGGCTGTCCTATTTTGCCCTGGAGACCTGGCGCTCGCTGTGTTTATTAACTGGTCGTGGGTACCTGCCGCTGCAGGGTGTCTTGAGCACAGTGGCGGCTGGTCCATAGGGGCGCCGGGGCAGCGCCCCACTTGGCAATATCAACAAGAAAAACTGCTCACGGGCAGCAAGAAATGTAAGCAGACGGCAGACGCAATTCATCTGTTTACATTTCCGGCCTGTGCTGGCAGCTGCTTCACAGCCTCAAGTGCGCATGAGTTATAGTCAACAATAAACACACAGCACACGCACACACGCAAGCGAGTGCAGCAGGAGTCCAGAACTGGACTCCGACTGCGCATCTGCGAGAAGGGCACTTTTTATTTCAGCACCCCACTCCATTGACAATACATTAGGTATGCTGCGCATGCCTAGTGTAGTGCAGGAGTCTCAAGATAGGATCCTGCTTGGGCGGTGACGTACAGTCGCCCCATGCCCTGTCAAATGGCAGGATACAGCCGAGTAGCTGCCCCCAGTCGCATCCAGACTTACGATTTGCCCACGTCTGTGAGAGGACTCGGAGACGTGATGCGACGCAGGACCGGCGGAGGAGATGCCTCATCCTGGCAAATTTTTATTTTTTTATTTTATTTAATTAACCCCCCCCCCCCTCCCTCCCCTTGCGCGTACCCCCGAGTCATGCCGGCCGCGACTGGTGTGGGTTGTCACATCTCGGCAGCGCTGTAATGCAAGGTCTGTGAGTCATGCAACCGAAATGCAAAGTGTTTACAAAGGTGTGCAGTTTAAGAACAAATACCGGAGTCAGGGTGCGGTATTTTTATATGTATTGGTTATAATTTGCACATCAATGAATACAGGCCTCTGGCGGTGCTATGGCTGCACCACAATACAGTAGCTGCCTCTCCTTCCCTCTCAAACCAATGAATACACTGGTTCAGTGTTGCTGCTCACAATTGAGGTGAGTGCCTCCAGACACAGTGAGCACGCAGAGCCTGGTGACACTGATGCTGGGAGCACAACGTACCAGGTGGGACTGTGAGCACACAGTGCTTGCTGCTACTGAACCAGGCGTTGTGGTACTATGCGCATTCTGTAGTAGTGATATAGTACACAGTTGCTTGTTATACTGCTTGCACGATGCCTCGTGATACTGTAGAGTGCCTTGTGTTAGTGCGAGTACAGAGTGCCTCGTGATAATGTGAGTACTCAGTGCCTCGCGATACTGCGTGCACGGTGCCTGGTGATACTCTAGAGTGCTTTGGGTTTGTGCGAGTACACAGTACCTCGTGATACTGTGAGTACGCAGTGCCTCCGTGATACTGCAAGCAGGGTGCCTGGTGATGCTATTATCCGGAACGATGGCTCAGCGGGTTAATTGCCAGAGGCATTCTGCGATTTATCTGCTGATCCGAAGCCCGCTTCCCCTGCCACATGACACCACTTGCTGTTATTGTTACTAATTAAAAACAGTAACCGGCATATTGTCAGCATTATAAATATAAAATATTATGTGTTCCTCTGGCGCCCTCAGGGGAAGTCAGCAACTGAAGTCCGTTTTAAAGTCACGGATCTATGGACGAGATAAGGGGAGGAGAGTGGGGAGAAACGAATGAGAGGTGGCCAGGATGAAGCCTGAGGAGAGGGAAGGAAGAAGAATGTAGGAAAAGGACAGAGTAAGATGTGAGAAGAAGCAAGAACGAAAGAGGGCAGGAGGAAAGATAGTGACTGCTGATCTTTTGTGACAGACAGCAATAAGAGCTAAGGAAGCGACATCGGTGAGAGGTAAGGGAAGCAACAGAGGAGAGATGGAAGCAACAGCGCTAAGAGGGAATGAAGGCGACAGCGGTGAGAGGGAAGGAAGCATCAGTGTGAGAGGGAAGGAAGGGGCAGTGGTGAGAGGGGAAGCGACGGTGGTGAGAGGGAAGGAAGCGACAGCAGTAAGAGGAAAGGGAAGCGACGGCAATTAGAAGGAAGAGACAGCGGCGAGAGGGAAGGAAGTGCCAACAGTGGAAGGAAAGCGCAGATGCAGGCCCGACTGATTATCACCGGAAAAGAATGTTTTTACATTTATTTTACCCTTATAAGAAACCTTTAATAACTCACTCGGGTTCAGGCCTGCCTTTTATGAGCTATAACCAGTATAGCTAATCTTCACTCCAAGCATAGCCGTAAACACTCCTAAGTCCAGGTTACTGGGCTTGCCCTCATGCTTTTTAATTGCTATTGGGGTGACTGGTGAAGTATTCTGAGGACCGGTTGGTCCATAGGCAGGCTCATGGCACCATGTGTCTGACCGTTCACCACCTCAGGGGCCCCTGCTCACTCTTTCCCCTCAGATGTGCGCCAGCTACATCTTTTCAAGCAGCGATAAATTCAATAATACATATTTTTCTAATATTACAGAGTGTGCTTAAATGCATAGTTATATCTGTCCCACTGATGGCATGTTTGTTGAAGTCCTTATTTTAATATAACCGAGATTTCGCTTAAACAGTGAGCCGTCACAGATTATTTTAAAGGGCTGACATGTCTGCATTTTTGCATTATGGGACTTGTAGTTCTTGTAATGCAATCTCCAGAATGCAAAGAAAACTGTACCCTAGCTACTCTGGGATGGATCTGGAAAGCTATTTAATTGGTATGAAAGGTTATCATTCGGCACAGGGACCCAGACTCTCACGAGTACACTTGTGATGCTACATAGGGTAGAAGTCTTTTTTGCTCAGGTGAAAACACACTGCATTCACTTCGTGCCAGGGAGGTATATTTAATATTAGATTGAGCTTGGCATTCATACTAGTAGGAGGTGACATCTGAGAGCTCTGATTGAGGTTTGCTGCTGACAGACAGGCCGGTGCACTACTTGCCTTGCCATGCCTGCCTGCATCTTTCCAAAGTGTGGCTGTGACCATGTGACATGATCTGTATGTATCGGTCTCTCTAGATGCATATAGTAATGATACATAGTTCAGTGAAGGACTGAATCTGGGGCGTCTGTTTATGATAAACCTGAGGATGAAATAAAAAATAAAAAGATGGGACTGTGATTGTTAGCAGTGCTACTTAGCAGAATGTACTAAATCTCAAATCTGCCACCACATCTGTGATGTAAGGCAGCGTCAACCATGCCAACAGCATGACATTCATATTCAGCTCTGTTTGTATGGACCTGACTCTGTGATTGCATCCTGCCTGGCCTTTGTGTGCCGGTGGCAATGCTGGAGACCAACACAGTCAGTACGTACCATGATGTGCACTCATAGCGAGTCACTGCAGGATGCCGTTTTATGCTCCCATATATGCCAGTAGAGGCACCAGTTGTAATTTCCTCAATAAAGGGGCTCAGTTAACATTTTGCACTGGCCCACTCATTATCTAATTAATGTGTTCAAATATGTCTGACTGCAAGTGCAGCATAGGTCGTGTTAACTTTCTGCACACTGTTCAGAAACACATGTACGCCAGCAGCACGCCAAACAAACAGTTAAGGAGACGGTGCCAGCTTCATTACATGATTTGCATTGTAGGTGCTGCCCTTACACTACAGAATTGATATTGCAGAAGAGGCATGCAGCCGCCTTATAAATCAGTTCACTCAATATCTCAGGCTAGAACACATTGGAGCAGTTTTTCATTCCTGATCACCCATCCTTTGAACAGAGTCACACCAGCAGCACTACGTATTATGCTGCAATTGAGAGCTCTAGAGGTGAGGCAGAAGGCACTGTGAGTTTCTCACAGTGTGTGCCAGTCAGTCAAAAATGTGTTCAGAATACATGCCCATCCAATCCTTGGCCTCTCTGCAGAGAGCACAGGGCAGTGGTCATGTACTCCTGTTGTAATTGTGATTCTGTGCAAATGGGTGTGATGGGACCCCCATTATGGGGGTGCACAGTCTTCAAAATAATAACAAGGCGAAAGTAAATGAAAATGCAGTGCTCGCTGGCTCCTCAAAAGTCATCCCTAACTTTTACGCCCCACCACTTTCAAATGTCACCAGCCACCACTGCTTGAGCATGTCCTGTTCTCAGGGCTTTAAGTGGGATGAAAAAACTTGGGGGTCTCTCAAAGGGACGTGGCCAGTGTATTTAAGGGCATGGCTTAAAAACATGTAAGCTAAAAATCTGTGCTTACCATAGTGTGTCGCCCGACTTGGATTTTGCTGCTTCTGTCATTGCATCCAGATATATGACATAAGTAACATCATACCTACAACAAGTCAGGACTATTGGCTTTGTCAATGGTTCTTAGTTTTATAAGATAAATAAGCAGTAACTATGGTTTGTATAGAATATTGGAAAAGCTTCCACTTAAAGCCCTGGTGACACCACGACAATGTTGCTGCTCCTGAGTTTCAAAAAGAGAAGGGAAATCCAGAGAGAAAATGACTCTCTTTAAAGGATTTCCCTTCCCTACAATGCTCACCTGGCACTTCTACATTAGTAAGAAGTGAGCAGTGTGAGCAGGCGCACATCGATGTGCCTGCTGTCACTGCAGTCCAGAAAAAAAACGGACCGCCTGTGTCAGGGCACAAAACAGAGCCCGATAGAGACCTGTTTCGAGCCCCCTTTAAAAAAACTGCTGGTGCTTAGCACCGGTGAGACCTGGCCCACTTAAAGCCCTGCCTGTTCTGTAAGTATGATAGAGGCTCTTTGCGCAGTTTCTTCCTGTATTTCTACATTATCCACGATAAAGGGTTTTCGACAATCTGTGGCCGCCATCTCTTGTATATTTTTTTATAGCTGTGCACGGCCTTCTTTCGTTTGCTTTTACTGAAGGCTATTTTCAAAAACGTGCAGTGCGTGTTTCAGAAGTATGTGTGCATGAATGGTGCACTGTAAATGCACAACATTTAAACAAGCCTGGGCATAGCCAATAGGTCTCACTTTTGGGACCTTATAAGTATTTAGCCATGCAGCACATTATCCTGGGTGCTGTGCCACCAGGGATTGGAGAGCTGAGCAACTAATACACACTGGGTCATGCAGTCTGATTCAGAAACACATGCTTGCCTCAGGAAACATTTATGGACACATTCCAAGGCTTTTTAATGCACAGACAGAAAGACAAGGGCCTCGATGCCGAGGGCGGCAGAGAAAGAAATTACACAATGTTAAAAAAAAGTATAAAAGTAAAGTACACAGAATGGTGAATCTGGCCCAGTACTGTTAGTTTTCACATAGGATTTCTGTACAGTTTACATAATCAAGATGATTCAACCAGGCTTCAGAACTCTACGTGACCCCCAAGTCAAGAGATTGAACCCTGCAAAACCAGCTCGGGCCTTTCATTCTTCTGAAGTGGGTAACTCGAGTGTCCATAAATTCGGGGGGAATAATACCTTTTATTTGCAGGGTTTTTCCGTATTGAGCGTCGTATAAAAAAACAAGTCCACTGTGATAAGTACCACTGACCTGATGCCGCTTCTATGCTGGGAAAGTATTAGAAGTATGATTTACATTTAATTTAGCCACATAATTCGTAAACGCAGGTCCAATATGAACTTCCTATTGAACGACGTTGAAACTAATTATTATAATTTTAGAGGGTCACAGCGGAAAAACAGTAATTTTGGTCTAAAAATAATTCTGCATACGAGGATCTCCACGCGAGAGTCCCTGGAAAGCTATGTAGCTCGGAGATCAGGCCATCTCTTCCCACGAGCCGGACCCGCCCAAAGGCGCAGTGCAGCAGGAAATGCCAGACGTGCATAGCGATCACAAGAAAATCATTCCCGCTGCGTTTTCAGCCTCCGTGGCCCCCTCAGAGACGGAAGTCCCTCGTGCCTGTGGCGGGCATACAAATAACTGGAAAAATGCTAACGGTTATATTGGCGCAAGATCTGCGTGGCGTAGGCTGCGACGTTGGAGAAAATAAGTTGGAAAATTAGTTAATCGTGTCTCTTTAAAATAGAGACAAGTAGAAGTTTTTATATAGAGATGTCCCCATACACGTTAGAGAAGAATTCCTGCCAGTAGCGTAATGTGACCCACTGGGGTGCAGTTCTGCTCTTCTCTAGGGGTACACGCGCCTTTATATAACTTTGAGGGGCGTAATGAGTTTCCAGTACTGGCAGCTAGGCAGTTAAGGTTACCAGCTGACTCCGTGTTTTCAGGGACGATATTTGCCAACCCTGTTCTTTCCTTTAACAAACGAATGTATTCTGGGAGTTGCAGTCTTGGTTCATTTAAACTGAACCAATTGAACTACCCAGCAGAAAACAGTGACTTACAAAGTAAATCCTTGACTTGAACATGCAGATCATTGAAAAGGGGGCGCAGCAGGGTCTGCTTGGCCTCGCTGTTTTCAGGGCTCCTCACTGTCACGTCTAAACGTATTTCTATGCCACAGAAACAGGTAGAAAGCCTCCTTTTATGATAGTCACGATGAAGCAGGCAGTGTCAGCCGCTAGTAGGGGTGCATATATTTCCAGCAGACAATATGTCTGCCTTTATTGGCTACATTGCACTTTTTAGAGGGGTCGGTATAATATACACTTAACAGGTTTTCATTTGCTCAGGAAGGTTTCCTGGGTCAAAGCTTTTTAGATGTGGAAGTCTTATTTACTGGGGTAAAACGCTGTCATTCACACATGGGTGACTTGGCGTCGAGTCAACAGAATATGCATGCAGAGTTGTTGTGTGTGCAGGCATAATTTCTGTGAATTATCTAGAATTTCCATATTCACACATAAGACCTGCTTGCCCAACTTGATACTTCGTTCTAATGTCTGGTACCTCTTTAGATTCACCGCTTTTTTTTAAGGTGCCTAACTTGTTTTACATTTTGAATTTGTATAGCGCACTACATGGACCACTAGTGCTTTCAGAGCCTAGGCACCTATTATGGTTTCAGGGCTACTCTGAAACATGATGGCCTGCATGCATTCTATTTGATTGAATAGTTTAAGTGAGTCCTGGTTTTTAATTCAACTGCTTAAAAACACTAAGACAAGGCCTATAAGTCCAAGCAAGCTTACTGCTGTTGGCTGAAAAAACAATACTGATTGAGAGTCTTTCTCATGAAAGGGGGCTATTTTACAGTTATGGTGAAGAAATTCAATGTACGCCTAACTGGAGGCCCATGTATGAGACTGGAAGTGGGGAGCTAGGGCTCCTATCATGGAATCCTATTACTTCTTTTTTAACATTGTTTATGACACCAGTTCCTCATTAGGCACATCAGAAACTTCAGCACATCGGCCTGATAGCTTCCTTTGAGCGCCACCTCTTTAGAAGCGCAATTGCAAATTCTTGGCCATCCTGCAAAATTCTGTCACTGTGTCCTGTGAGAATATTTTCAAGCACTGCATTGTACTCCTTTTTCAAGTGTTCCTTTATGAAAGGTGTGTTCATTACTAGGGATCCTGTCATTTGTGACACTCCTTTTCTGCTTTCACTCCCAGCCCTCCTGCTGCATTAGATTGCTTCTCTAGCTAGGCCTGTCACCGAATCATCATCATCATCATCGACTTTATTTCGGTTGTAAAAAAAAAACATAAAAGTATACATAACAGCATACATAGAAAAACATAGCAGAGTATAAATATTGCTATTCAGTACACAGCAAAAAAAAAAGTCTCATTCCAAAGAACAAGAACTTAGTAGGGACTTTGGATAAGACCCTATTATCTAGAACTGTTCTTGAGCAAAAGCTAAAGATCACTTAAAAGTGGCCTTAAACCAAATTTAGCTTAAAGTGCATGATGCATTAGGTTATTGCTCCCTCTTTTTCTGAGGTGCTATATAGACTTTAAATAGCTGGCAACCGAATAAACGACACAGCTCCTAGTATCAGCCCTGCATATTCTCAAGGCATTATGCCTATCGTCAAGTCCAAGAGGGCGGCACAGATGGATAATTCAGTGAGCACGCTGCTTGGTGTATGCACCACAGAAGAACAACAGGTGCTCATCATTTTCCACTGCACGACAACCCATGGGTCAAGAATTGGAGGGGTTAGCATTACTGCTCCAGGAGGAAGTAAAAGAAGCAGTTGGTAAGATGCCCAGTCTAAATTTTATATAACGAGACCTTGACATTGGCATAATCACATAGTCCATAAGATCTTGAAAGGACCACATTTTAAAGACAGATACTGGTCCGTTAGACTGCCTGCGGGAACGGCTGAAATTTCTAGAGCCAAGGACAACATTCCAGTAGTGATCTTTAATGTCTCTGGAGCTACTGGTCATTGATGTTGGTTGAAGCCAAAATTCGGGCAATCCTAGCTTAACCAGCCATAATTTAACATGGGCTATCCACAGAATCCTAAGGGCCAGTTGGTGTGCTAAAATTTCGACATGGCACTATCTGTATGGCGCAAGTTGCTCAGATGTCCATATCCTTGACCAGTAGAAAATAGGCTTAAGATGGGCTGTGTCTGAAACTTGCCAAAAATTTAGATCAAACCTTAAAGGAAGTAGTGGTGTACCTTTTGGTAACTTCAGTAGGGATCTTAATAAGGGATTTTCACCTTTATCTAGCACATCAAGATTGCAATATTCTCACATATCTGAACCATAAAGAGCGGCACTGCACGCTTGGGCCCTATACATTTTTAGTGCCGGTGAGATAGGGTAGGAAGAGGCTTTATTTGCAAATTCAACAATAGACCCACCTTTATGCTTAAGAGTCAGAGAGCTTTATTCTATTTGCGCTGACCAACTGATGGAGTCCGACAATCTCACCCGTAGGTAGTTGAATTTTATGGCAAGACCGGAGGCTCATAATATGCTTTCTGATCTTGCATTTATTACAATAGCAGCCAAGATAAGCACTGAAAACTACAGATCCCAGAGGGCCAAGCAAACCGCTGACCAATGGGAACAGACAGAATCAACAACAGTAACCAATGGGAGAGCAGTCCCAAGTATAACAATAGTTCTGACTGCGAACAGCCCTCTTTTCTTGCTCCTCGCAGTCAGATAAGTACCTCTCTTCCTGTTTGGAATTATTCACTGTTATGTTATATGGTATTATTGGTGATTTCTATTGTTGGTATGTTCTGGGGTTAGCGCGCTATTAACGCTATTGGTATTTGAGCTCTGTGTTCCGCTTTCGCATTCCCCGCAGGTGCCTGTAATTGCTCAGTTCCGCCGCGCGCGCGTTGACGGTTGTTTCAATGCGTCGCGCGACGATCGTTTTTGCCATTTTTCCTCACCTCGCTAACGGCCTCCTCCTGCTTTGTTGGACTCCGTTTCTCCCTCTGCGCTTCAACGGAGAACTGGCTCCTGCTCTTCGGTTGCACTCTGCCCCGGTGGGAGTGGTTTCCTCTGCCTTTCGGTTTCTGTTTGACGCCCATAGGCGGTGCCTGCTTTTGGGTTTAGTTAACCCTTTCCCCTCCGAGTTTTTCTTGCTTCTTTTCTGTATCATGGAGATTGACAGCTCTCCCTCCTCCGATATGCATAATGATGAAGGGGAAGCCTTCAAAAATGATTTAAATGTTTTTATAAACTCTTCTGTGGAGCATGCAGTGGAAAATTCCATGAAGCGCTTTTAAAAAAATATGGAAAACTATGCTATCACTGATGTCCAAAGCGTTGGCCCATTCTGCGGGGGATAGCAGAAAGAGGAAGTTGGTACCCTCCAATACTAAACATGATTTTATGCGTCACGCATGGTTAGCGAGATTTCCTCGCTCAAGGTTGAGGACGTGGTGCCTCCCAGGCCTCCTACTAAGGAGGTATTCTGTTTCAGATGGCAAATGTAAAGTAAAATATAAAAATGTGGAGGTACCTAAAAAACTGGTTATTTCCCATTTATTGGACACAGATGATGATATGAATGACGCTGATGATTTGTTTGACCTCTTTGATGTCTCTTCTCCTCCTTCTCCTCCTAAAAAATCCAAATCCGATGCTTTTTCCTTCACTCCCGTTTTAGACTCTGAGGGTACTCCTATGTTTGACCCTTCATCTATTCAACATCTTAACTCCACAGAGTGGTTCCCGGCTTCCCATGTGGGTGATTACATTTCTGCCAGACTTCGCCTCCCATTGGACAAATCCTCCAGGTCCAAATTGAAGTCGGAATGCCCTAAGCCTTTTCTTCCTTCTAACATCACTAGCGCTCCGGCTATTGATCAGCCCTTACTCACTTTCTTTTCAAAATTTGGCAAAGACCCCCGTAAAGGGGTGGATAGGGCCTGGTCCACTTGTCAGGACAAGTTAGTGGACATTGTGGGGCCCCTTGCCCGCATTTTTTGATTTGGCGGAATCCGCACGTTTGGATGGCTCAGATTTGGATCCTCAGGATATCTCCTTATGGGTACAAAGGGCCTTTTGTCTCTTAGGAAATGCCAACTCGGCTATCATCCATGAGCGCCGTAAAGGTCTCCTTATTAAACTGGACCCCAAATTGGCTAATTTGGCTACTCTCGATCCTGGAATTAAGGCTGATGGCCTTCTGTTTGGGGATTCTTTAGTCAAGGACCTAAGCAAGTTTGTCACCACCTTCGCTTCTCTTGATAAGGCCCAACAGTCCATCAAGAAAGTTTTTTCTCCTCTGGTTTTTGGACGGGCCGGCAGAGGCAGGAGTCGCTTTGCCGGCCGTTCCTATCAGAATCAAGGCTCCAGAGGTCCTTCCAGCTCCAGTTACCAAGACTACAGACCCCAATTCTACCCCCAAAGAGGTCGGGGTTTCAGAGGCCGAGGTCAGAAGAACTTCCGCAACAATTCCCAACAAGGTAAGCCTCTCAGATTCTCCTCCAGTTGGGGGACGTTTAAGACTGTTTTGTTCAAAAGTGGCAAGCCCTGACAGCGGATCCGTGGGTCCTAAACTCTATCCAAGGTTATCTTATAGAGTTTTACGCTCCACCTTTCCAAACTGTTATCCCTCCGCCTCTCGTCGTTTCTTCCAACATGGCAAATCTAATTTCTTTAGAGGTTCAATCCCTTCTCCACAAACAGGCAATTCTAGTTACTCCTCTAGATCCTTCAGGCTTCCTCAGTTCCATTTTTCTCGTGCGCAAAAAGAACAAGAAAATGCGCCCTGTTATAAACTTGAAGTGGTTCAACCAATTTGTGGTTTATCGTCACTTCAAAATGGAAACAATTATCCATCTCAGAGATGCTCTTCGGTTGAACGATTGGATGGTCAGAATAGACTTACAAGACGCGTATCTTACGATTCCAATTCATCCCTCCCACACAAAATTTCTTCAATTTCAGTGGTTAGGAGTAACTTACCGGTTTTGCTCCCTTCCCTTCGGCCTGTCGTCAGCACCATGGTGCTTTACAAAGATCATGAGACCGGTGGTCACTTATCTGAGGTCCCTTGGGATCAGATTAATTATTTACCTCGACGACATTTTGATAATGAACTTGGACAAACAAACTCTGTTGTCTCATTTGAGCATCACTCGATCTCTCCTAGACCTGGGTTTCATTCTGAACCCCGAAAAATCCATGCTCATTCCTTCTCAACGCATCGATTTCTTAGGCTTTCTCGTGGATTCTTCCACCGCTTCTCTTCATCTTCCTCAGTCAAAGGTCTCAGCTATAAAGTCGGAAATCTCTCAAGGGCTTCGGTCCTCTCTCATCTCCCTCAGATCTCTCGCTCAGACCGTGGGTCTGCTCTCCGCCTCAATTCAAGCGATCTTTCCGGGCCCTCTTCATTATCGTGCCCTCCAGCGCCTAAAGATTCGACATCTGCGTCAAGGCCTCTCTTATTCAGATCTCATCTCTCTAGACCACGGGTACTCATAGTACGGCCCGCGGACCGCCAGCGGCCCGGCAAGCCTTCCTTGGCGGCCCGCGGACCTTGCAGACATTGTACCTGTGTATTTTTTTTTTTTTTAAAGTGTCAGCAAACACCGCCGGTTGCAGCAGCGCGGACTCGGAGAGACTCTGCTCTATGGGGGCCGGGCGATTCTGTAAGAGACTATTCACTTGTTAATGAGACTTTGTTGTATTTCACCTCTTCTTAGCGCCCCTGCATCTCCACTCTGACTGAGTGGAGATGCAGGGGCGCTAAGAAGAGGTGAAATACAACAAAGCCTCATTAACAAGTGAATGGTCTTTTAAAGACCTGTGAAGTACTCGGGTGCGGCTGTGTGTGTTCCGGGAAGCTGTCTCAGCCCGGGCTGACACACGCGCAGGGTGAGGTGAGAGAGGGTGACAGAGAGAGGGAGACAGAGGGAGGGAGACAGAGGGAGGGAGACAGAGGGAGGGAGACAGAGGGGGAAGACAGAGGGGGGAGACAGAGGGGGAGACAGAGGGGGGAGACAGAGAGGGGGAGACAGAGGGAGACAGAGAGAGAGGGAGACAAAGGGAGGGAGACAGAGGGAGGCAGAGGGAGACAGAGGGAGGGAGTCGGGGGGAGAGGGAGGGAGACAGACAGAGGGAGACAGACGGAGGGAGACAGACAGAGGGAGACAGACAGAGGGAGACAGAGGGAGACAGACAGAGGGAGACAGACAGAGGGAGAGAGAGAGGGAGACAGACAGAGAGAGAGGGAGACAGAGAGAGAGGGAGACAGACAGAGGGAGAGGGAGGGAGACAGAGGGAGGGAGACAGAGAGAGGGAGACAGACAGAGGGAGACAGACAGAGGGAGACAGAGAGAGGGAGACAGACAGAGAGGGAGACAGACAGAGAGGGAGACAGACAGAGGGAGGGAGACAGAGGGAGACAGAGGGAGGGAGACAGAGGGAGGGAGACAGAGGGAGGGAGACAGAGGGAGGGAGGGAGACAGAGAGAGAGAGAGACAAACAGAGTGAGTGAGACAGAGGGAGACAGAGAGAGGGAGGGAGGGAGAGATAGAGAGGGAGAGAGAGCGAGAGAGGGAGGGAGACGGAGAGAGGGAGGGAGAGATAGAGAGAGGGAGAGATAGAGAGAGGGAGACAGAGCGAGAGAGAGAGAGAAAGAGAGAGAGAGATAGATAGAGAGAGAGAGATGTGTGTATGCTGGGTCTGGTGGCTCAGTGGACGAAGGCGTCCGCTGCAGGGGCCTGTGTTCAACCTCATGGTCATAGTTTTTTTTTTTGCTCTAGCCCCACCCCCCCTCCCCCACTGACCCCGTCCCCACCGGTGCGGCCCTCGGCCACAAACCACACTGTAAATTTGGCCCCCGAGAGAAAGTTTGTGAGTACCCATGCTCTAGACCAAGAGTCTCGTTTGGAACTTCAATGGTGGATCAACCATTTAGATGCGTGGATCGGGCGAACTATCTTCGCTTCGGCCCCAGATCTTGTGTTAGAATCCGATGCAAGTCTGTCAGGTTGGGGTGCCCTTTGTGGTTCAATATCGACTGGAGGTACATTGTCTCTCGAGGAGTCCAGATTGCACATCAACTGTTTAGAGATGCTTGCAGGCTCCTTTGCAATCAAGAGACAATGTTTCTGCGGTCCGCTACATAAACCATCTTAGTGGCACAAAATCCAAACCCCTCGCGGAGTTAGCAAAGAGTCTCTGGGAATTTTGTCTTCTCAACAAGATCTCTCTCACAACAGAGTATCTCCCAGGAGATCTCAACTCCGTAGCAGACTGGCACTCTCGTTATCTTCGGGATTCCAGCGACTGGAAGCTTCTTCCATCCGTCTTTCTATCTCTTTGTCGAAAATGGGGCCCTTTTCATATCGATCTTTTTGCCTCTCGCCTCAACTCTCAACTTCCTCATTTCTTCAGTTGGCGCCCGGATCCTTTAGCCCTGGCAACAGATGCTTTCATCCAAGATTGGACGCCTCTTCTCATCTACGCTTTTCCTCCTTTTGTCATGATCAACAGGGTCCTCGCTCAGGTCAGACGCCAGTTTGCCTCTGTAGTGATAGTGGTCCCCTTCTGGCAGTCTCAGATTTGGTTCCCATCTCTGTGGAGATGGCGGTGGACTTCCCAGTCCTTCGTCCTGTTCGCAACGACCTCCTTCTGGATCCTTTGGGTCAGTCTCACAGCCTCATTCTGGACAACTCCTTGGTTCTGTCCGCGTGAAAAGTCTCGGGGGGGGAGGGGGTTCCAACCGGACCTTCTCATTTCGCAAGAAGCTTCGCTCTTCATCAGCAGGGCCTGGGCTCCAGGAACGACTAAGGCTTACAAATCCGCTTGGTCTTTATGGTCAAGCTGGTGTGTGGGAAAATGTATCGATCCCTTTTTAGCGCCTTTAAATTATATTGTCAACTTTTTGGCTTCTGAAGTCAGCGCAGGTAAGTCCTACAGAACCGACAATTTGTATAGATCAGCGATTTCCCTGAATCATTCTCTGATTGAAGGCAAGCCGGCGGGTGCTCACCCCTTGATTTGTCATCTGTTAAGAGGAGTAAAATTCTCTAAACCTCCGTTGGCTAAGTATTCTAAACTTTGGGATGTGAATTTAGTTCTCAAACTTTTTTCTGACTGGCCAGATAATTCAGAATTTTCATTAAAAATGCTCTCCGCTAAACATACGATGTTGTTATGTTTGGTTTCTATTAAATGTGTTGCTGATGTCAAAGCGATGGATGTTTCCTCTCGTCAGTTCACCCCCTCCGGGGTGATGTTTCATATTAACAAACGTACAAAAAAAAATTTGAACTCTGTTTTTTATCCCTATTTCCCTTCCCAACCTAAATTGTGAATAGGTCAATGCCTCAAAATGTATGAACAACGAACCCTTGATCTCAGAACGTCCTCTCATTCCCAGCTTCTTATTTCTTTCCGCAAACCTCATAATCCTGTTCCTTCTGCTACACTTGCCCGTTGGGTTCGCTGGGTTATGTCCCTGGCTGGCATTGATGTTTCGGTCTTTGGGGCCCATTCCACCAGGGGAGCCATGGCTTCTAAAGCTTTTTGGGCCGGCTCCAGATTGGAGGACATTCTGAGATCAACGGATTGGTCCAATGATAATGTTTTCCGAATGTTTTATTGTAAACCTGTTGTTAATGCTGCTTCTTTGGTTGTTGATATGCTTTAAACAAGCATAATATGAGCCTCCGGTCTTGCCATAAAATGTAGATTTTCCTAGTAATTTATGACGGAAAGTCTTAATTTTATTAAAGACATGGAGGCGAGTATTATCCCACCGCAACACCTTTTAATATGTGTTTTTTCTCCCTCCCTACAGCGACTCCGGCCCTGCCTCTCGCTTCTTCCTGATCGGGACCATGGTCTTCATGAGACTTCTGCTCTTCTACATGATGTTCCTTCGTTCATCAGCGATTCCTCGACCCTCGCTCCCGCTTCAAGGATGTCTCTGCTGGATTGTGATCAAAACCTCTTTGCTTGGACTTTAGCCTTTTGTATTGTTTATTCTATTTTCCCTCTGTTTATGGATGTTATCTAGTCTGCTCGCCGACGAAAAGAGGGCTGTTCGCAGTCAGAACTATCGTTATACTTGGGACTGCTCTCCCATTGGTTACTGTTGTTGATTCTGTCTGTTCCCATTGGTCAGCGGTTTGCTTGGCCCTCTGGGAACTGTAGTTTTCAGTGCTTATCTTGGCTGCTATTTTAATAAATGCAAGATCAGAAAGCATAATACTCGCCTCTGTGTCTTTAATAAAATTAAGACTTTCCGTCATAAATGACTAGGAAAATCTACATTCTACCACCTTATCTACCTAATTTAACTCCATCTAAAGCCACATTCCTTTTAGCTTTCTTGCCGTGTGTGAAAATCATGTATTTCGTTTTAGACTTGATTATTTCAAGGCCGTGGTCTTTGCAAAATTGATTGAACTGCCCCAGAAAGGCGTTAAGACCGCTTTCTTTTAAAGACGCCTAACTTGTTTTACATTTTGAATTTGTATAGCGCACTTCTATTTTTTTGCATGTACCATTAGTGATTTCAGAGCCTAGGCACCTATTATGGTTTCAGGGTTACTCTGAGACATGATGGCCTGCAAGCATTCTATTTGATTGAATAGTTTAAGTGAGTCCTGGCCTTTAATTCAACTGCATAAAAACACTGAGATTGCCTAAAAGCCCAAGCAAGCTTACTGCTGTTGGCTGAAAAAACAATACTGCTTGAGAGTCTTTCTCACGAAAGGGGCCATTTTACAGCTAAGGACAAGAAATTCAATGTACGCCTAACTGGGGGTCGATGTATGAAACCGGAGGGAGGCAGCTAGGGCTCCTATCATGGAATCCTATTCCTTCTTTATTAACATCGTTTATGTCACCAGTTCCTCATGAGTCACATCAGAAACTTCTGCCCATCGGCCTGATGCACAATTGCAAATCCTTGGCCAAGGGAGACAATATTCTGCGAAACCTTGTCCTGTGAGAATATTTTCAAGCACTGCATTGAACTGCCTTTTCAAGTGTTTTTTTATGAAAGGAGTGTTCATTACTTGGGCTCCTGTCATTAGCGACACCCTTTTTTCTCCTCTCACTTCCAGCACTCCTGCTGCATTAGATTGCTTCTCTAGGCCTGTCAACGAATCATCATAACCTTCCCACAAGACCCTATTTTTATGTGCCTTTAGGCGCATTTGTGCAGAGAAATTTTTATCTTGCAGCACACATTCATCATTTCTGAACGGGCTTTAATACTAGATGTCCATTCTACGTTGGAGTTTGTGGCATGATCATGCAATACATATTTTTTTAAACTTAATTTAGACCCTGCACGACCTCTACCCTTTGTCTGTGCTTTTCCGGTGAAACAGCATTATTTAAAGAATTTGGATTCTGCCTGGTCATCTATATTTATATGTATATTTTACTCGCATAGCACTCTGGAGCGGCCTTAAGGTACGTAGTCTCAAGAGAAAAAAAAGTAGTGCTTTTAACAAACATGCTACTAAAAGATATCATAGGTGTGTGCGACGTTCTGAATGCAAAAACGAAAATTCACGTTGTTCCGTAATTGGCTTTCATGTAGTTCAGCGAGATTCCGGATTGCCATTCACCAATGCCCACAATTCGTGTTTTTTTCTTTTTAAAGTATTAATTCGTGCGGGGAATTTGCAAGCATTTTGTACCATAATCCCTAGCTTGCATAGTTGATTCTCGCCAATGCTGTGAAACAGTGTTGTAACTCGTGAGCATGTTGGGTGTGAAATACATACCTTGTTAATCTTTCCCTGGCAAGTTCTCTGAAGCCCTGTTGCGCTGGCAACACTCAAGCATTTTGTACACAAGTACACAACTTAGCTTTTTCTCGTGGGTGGCTCTACACTAATGACGAAAGGTACCTCAAATTACACCTGCGTACAACATATTTACACATTTGCATATAACTTCTTGACCTTCCCATAGTTTTATTTATAGTGTTTGTGACAAACAAGCGAAGTTGGGAGAAAACAATTTTGCACACAGTTTCTACAGCAAGTATGTGTGACTTGAATATGGTTCAGAAATATTGGCTGTTATTGCATTGATGACGTCTACGCTATACACCATGTTTCAGATAGTTTTTAGTGTATTAAATAACCGTTTTTCATATAGAACAACTAGTTTTATTTGGTCATAACGTGACTACCAATTAAAAATGGTATAATATTTACTAATTTTGTTTGCATGTGTTTATTTCTGACATTCGATTTTTTAATTAGAACATGCAGCGCTCAAAACGTGCAGCCTTTGGCCCTGACTACTCCCCCTTACTCTGATTTTTAAACCCTCAGGAGAACACGCTGGCAGTTGCTCAAGAATAGCTGAGCGCAAGGCGCTCTGTCGTTGAGCTTAGGCGGGCACGTGGGCGGATCTGATTACAGGACGTTACCAACTATGCACGTGGGAGGCTGAATGTGCAGCCTATAATACGGTGCTAATTGAGAAAAATCTGTCGCGCGACCATTAACTGTCAATCATACGGCAGAGTTCTCCGCCATGCGCCTTTCTATCTGCTTCAAACGGAAACGAGCCTGCTTCCTTTCTGGCGCTGTCTCTCAATTTATTTTAATTTAAGAAGGATGTATTTGCATGATATATGGGAAGCAAGTTTCGCCAGAGCGTCACGGAGATTCCAAAGTATTGTAACGGTTTTGCACAAGTCCTTAAATTGGACCCTGTTGAAATGCAGTGCTGTAACGTAAAATAACTCCCCACCACCCTCCCCCTACAAAAAGGTGGTCCATAAAATATATTAATTAGCTCTGCGGCATCCCTTATGAGATGAAATGCAAAGGGGCTTGCTTGGCCTCTGTAAGTTCTCCACAAAGACAGCAGAGGCCTAACTACAGCCCTATAGTTTCCACTGTATTTTCTGCCATTTCTGTATTTTCTTCTAGATTATTTCGGATTTTATGATTACTTTTTTATAACCTTATGAAATAAGTAACCCCCCCGAAAATATAAACACCCGCACCACTCGCCAAACTCCCACACCCTCTGAGTATCAGTAATTACTATTCTCATATTTGGTCCAAAGTATGAGAAAATTGGTTTCACCTAGGCCGAGGTCACAATTCGGAAAGATCTGGTCTGACTGTGCTCTCTAAGTTCTGCTTGGCAATTCTGTTTGTCTCGCCAGGCAGTGGTAATTGGCCATTTGCCTGCCGTCATTCGGTACAGTTCTTCACCATGAGCAGGTATTCTGAAAGGGTGTAACTCCTTGTAAGGCAAAGTTACTCTTAGCAGGTGGGTCAGTCTGTATTCTCAATAGTGTACAAATTGATAGATTTTGTCTAAAACTAATCTAGTAGCTTTCTACTGGAAGATGAGATATGCCTGGCACCTACTTGGGCAGCACCTTTCACTTTTTTCAATAAATGCTGGAGCTGTGGGTTACCTGTGCATTAGAGCATGTGTCTAATATGTGTGTTTTCTTCTATTACGATAGGTTGAACACTGATTAGTGCATACATTGCAGCGCATCTAATACTTTTGCTACTGTTAACACTAGTTTTAGTAATTGAAGCGTTTACCAGACATGAAACATGCATACACATCTTTAAACACCCAATACAAATGTACTTAAAAATTTAACACTGTTTGCCGAGCTGCAAAATGGCCGCTGAGTAGGCGAGCTCCGCCGGCCGAGAAACTTATCCGACATATATCCGCACAAAGGGGGTGCGCAAACGGTGCACCTTTAAGATATGCAGGAGCGGACGGTGTGAAGAACCCAATATCCTAAATTCAAAGACCTAAGTGCCCAAGAAGTCCGGCGACGTGGCTTGGCCGGTGAGGTCCGGGGCACCCCTGCTGCTGCTGCGATAGGGAAACGGATCGCGGCGAAAATCAAGCCCGCGGCGCGGCTGCTGCGGTGGGCCGCATTCACGGACGGAGGAGCCTGAGCAGCGCACAGGGACCGGAAGATGGGAGCCCCGACAATATAAGCACGGAGGGGTAGGCGGACAGTGTGAGGCGCCCTGCGTTTAAAAAAAAATAAATAAGCAGGATCGGAGTCCGGGAAGCGCGGCGAAGTGACCCGATCTGTGGAGACCGGAGGCCAACTGCCGCTGCTAGGTCGAGGAAGTGGACTGCGGCCGAGCATTAGCCCTGGTTGCCGCTGAAGTTGGGGGTGCCTGAGTGGAGAGAGCTTGACCTGTGTGGCGGGGGCACTGGACAAATACCTGCTGAGAAGCGGAAGGTATGTGACACCCGTGGCCCGGTGACCAGAACTCTGAGCCCTAAAAGTGTGGCCCGAACTGTAGAGACCGGGAGACACCTGCCGCCGCTGTGAAGGGGAAGCGGACCGCGGCCGAAATTGAGCCCGCAGCGCCGCCGCTGTGGTGGGCCACGTTCAAATCCGGAGGATCAAGTGTGGCACACATAGACCAGAGAGGTGGGAGGCCCCGGGAAAAATACCGGATAAGAGGTGCGTGTCCAGGCGGTCAACAGAGTGGTATAGGCCCCGAGAGAAGAAGGGACGCAAAGACCCGGTAGGTCCTGGGAGGCTGGGCAGGTGGAAGACAACCCAAAGAACCCGGGGCTGGCTCGCCGGTAAGAAGGAAATTGGCGATTGGGCGAAGGACTGAGAGGGACTACTCTAGCTCGCCCTTGGAGCAGGTATGCAAGGCCTAGGGAGAGGCCTATAACCACGGACAGGCCCCTGAGTGACAGAGGAATAACAGCGGCCTGGCTAGAGGGAACGATTTGGGACCTGCGGACCAGGACGGACCGACACTTATCACCCCCCACGCCGGACGCCCCAACATACGAGGGAGTTGCGAGATCCACGAAGAGGTACCCGGAATATGATAATGAGACGGGCGCAGTAAGTTCTGCTATACAAAGGGAGAACTCTGTGAACTGCAGGGAGAGACCAACTGACGTGGAGGTTGGCTGCTGCATGTGAAACCTGCTGGAGGACCCACTCACTACTGGAAACCAGACAGCGAACACCCTGATACCGGTTGGATTGTTGGTAGGAAGGGGGGCACGGACTGCATTGGTAAAGCGCACAAAGAACCTGTGATTCACGTTGGGTGGGCCCGCTTATTCGGTTGCAAAATGGGCAAACAAGACGCCAAGCAGCCGAAGATCTCCTTTGACCAACGGAGAACCACAAGGAACGCAGAGCATGAGCTGGAAGCGGGAGCGGAGCGACATCCAGACCAACAGGTAGAGGACCAGGGGGAAGATCTGAGATCCCTAATGTTGGAAATGAGGTCCAGTCTCCGAAATATCGATACCAAATTGGACACGCTAACCTCTCAACTAGATGCGGTTAAGACACAAGTGGGCACACATGAAACCAGACTGGATGTTTTGGAGAACCGGGCCTCGGACTTTCATGACTTCCAAGTAGAAACGAAGGAACAGCTCCTCTAAATGGACAAGGTCCTTGGGGTCATCAGAGCGAAGAACGAGGATTTGGAGGCCCGTTCACGCCGCAACAACCTCCGCATTATGGGAGTACCGGAGACAACGGCCATTACAAAGATGGAGACGTATGTTTCGGATATGCTCCATGAACTATTTGATCCCCACCTCTCTACGGTCTTTGCAGTGGAGAGGGCACACAGGGCATTGGACCCCAAACCACCGGTAGGGGCCACTCCCAGACCAATATTGGCCAAAATCCTCAATTACCAGGACCGTGACACTGTGCTCAGGCAGGCCCGAGGTAAGGGTACGATCACGTATGGAGGCAACACTATCTCATTTTATCCGGATTTTACCCCAGCGGTACAGGCGGCGAGGAGGGAGTTCCTGCAGGCCAATAGGATACTACTACAAGCCCAGATCCCATACGCTCTTCTGTACCCGGCAAAACTCCGGGTCAACTTTGACGGAGAGGTCCACTTCTTTACGGATGCCAAATCTGCCCTCAAGTTCGCCAAGCATGTAGGGGGGAAGGCGGCCAGTCAACACCTCAAAGAGCCAGCCACAGATCAGACGAGTCTAAGCGACAACGACTGAATGGTCTTTTGACTCTGAGGGGCTCCGGATCATCCCTCCGATAGACTACGTAACTATGGTTCGGGGGTTTTATGCTTGTTTAGAGGTGGTATGCTGGGAATACGGGTACAAATAGTATACTAGGAGGTCGTCCAGCTAGGTAATACAAAGTTCCTAGGGGTCGGAGCAGTATATGCACGTCTAGGTGCATCACGAGGGACATCAGAGCCAGATAATCGTCACTAGGGAGGTACTGTCAGAAGGGGTTGTAATTTTGCATAGAGGTTCGAGAGGTTTGGGGATGAGTTTATGAAACTGTAAGGTGCCAGGAGGTGGCACACCGCATTTATTTCTCGGCCACCCTGAGAAATTAGGGGAGTGTGCCGGTAGCACCACGCCCCCATGGGAGAGTTCCCACAAGTTATTGAATGTTCTTTTTTGTTGGGGATGGGTAATCTACAACCTGATTGGGGGGTTGGTGTGGGAGGTGGGTGGGGGGGGGGTTTTGTTTCTTTGTTTGCCACAGATATGCATTACACTGTACGAGACACTTGCTTGGTACACTTGTATTTGTTCCTATGCCGCACTGCACCCGTCCCGGCACACTGCAGAGACATGTATTCATTATGACGGCCTTGAATTTTCTCACCTGGAATATCCGGGGTTAAATGACGATAGAAAAGCCAGGCTGGTGCATTCCTATTTGGCCCGACATCAAGTGGACATTTGCATGCTACAGGAGACACACCTCAGTACTCCATCATCCCCTAGACTTAAACACGGGAGATGGGGGTCGGTCTACTCCTCCATTTTTTCTAACTATTCGAATGGAGTTGCTGTTCTGCTAAGGCGGGGTTGGACTGGAAGGCAGGTGCGATAAACTTAGACCCCGACGGAAGATATGCCATAATCCAGGGTTCTCTGATGGGACAACAGTTGGTGCTGGTTGCGGTATATGGGCCCAATACTGACACACCTGAGTTTTTCCAAACTGTATGGGCAAGGGTGAAGGCGACAAATTGTGATACCATTATTTGGGGGGGGGGATTTCAACGCCATACTGGACGACGAGCTGGACCGGAAAGGGGCTTCTAGACCACTGCACCCGATGGCTAGTGGGGCACTGCAGGCTATAATGGCAGACGGAGACCTGATAGATATTTGGCGGCGGTTGCACCCTGGGGTTAAGGAGGGTACATGCATATCGGAGTATCACAAAGCATGGTCCAGACTTGATTATTGGGTGGTATCCCGGGACGTGGTTACATGGACAAGAGACGCCCTAAATCTTCCTAGATCCCTGTCAGACCATGCGCCTTGCCTTCTGAGGCTAGAAATGCCACACACAGCTCCCCGTATGTTCACGTGGAGACTGCCACAGGAAGCACTGTTGGACGAAGCATTCAAAGAAGAAATTAGAGGGGACATAAACAACTATTTTTCGTTGAGCACTGGTTCGGTAGACAAGGTGGCCACCCTGTGGGAGGCGTTCAAAACAGTGATAAGGGGGAGCTGCATAGGCAGGCAGGCGGGGGTGTTGAAGGCCATCAGGGGAACTCTAGAGGCGCTTGAAAAACAGATAAGGGAGCTGGAGGCTCAATTCTATTCCTCCGGGGAACTCACCGTCTTGGCATCCATAAAAGAAAAACTGCTGGAATTTGAGGAGGAGGCGAGTAGGGAGGTTAAGTTTCTGGGGAAGCATGCTCAGGCCAGGAGATATGGAGAGGGAGACAGGCCCGGGAGAACACTAGCGACTATGCTCCGCCCCCCACGCTCCGCAGCCTTCGTGACGGAGCTCACAAATGCAGATGGGTCGAAGGTTAGGGGGCAGAAAGCTGTGCTTGAGGAATTTTCTGGTTTTTATCATAGGCTTTATGCAACGACACAAAACTCTGCGCCTGCAGAGCTGCTGCCGTTCCTTGATTCTCTGGAGTTGCTGTGGTTGAGCGGGGGACACAGAGACTATCTTGACTCTCCCTTTACGGTTGAAGACGTGGCGAAGGTTATAAAAAGTCTACCGATAAATAAGGCCCCGGGGTCAGACGGACTGACAACCGTCTTTTATAAAACATATGTTGAGGAGCTAGCGCCACAATTATTTGATGTATATGAGGAGGCGCTTGAGGTTGGTGTGCTTCCGCCGTCAATGCGAGAGGCAATAATTATCACCCTTTTAAAACCAGGGAAACCGGAGGATGACCTAGACTCGTATCGGCCGCTTTCCTTAATTAATGTAGATGTGAAGATTCTGGCGAAACTCATTGCAAAGAGGCTGCAACCCTTGCTACCACTGGTCGCTCGCCCGGACCAGTCAGGTTTTATTCCGGGGAGGTCGACATCTCAAAATCTCAGAACGCTGTTCTCCGTGCTGCATTATTTACACCCTGAGGTGCAGGCGGCGGCGGTTTTTAGACGCCACAAAGGCATTCGATACTTTGGAATGGCACTATCTTTTACAATTTTGGGTCGCATGGGATTTAGTCCGCTTTTATTAACATGGTGAGATTACTTTACACGCGACCGATGGCGCGAGTGAGAGTCAATGGCCTCCTTTCAGAGCCATTTGCTATATCAAGGGGAACGAGGCAGGGGTGCCCCCTGTCACCGTTGCTCTTCACGATCGCAATGGAGCCCCTGGCAGCGCGAATCCGACAACACCATACAGCGAAGGGGATTGGATTTAGTGCACGAAGCCTCCTAATATCATTATATGCAGATGATGTTACACTTTATGTCTCCAACCCGGCATCCAATCTTGACCCGATATTGCGTGAATTCATTAGATTTGGGGGTCTCTCTGGCATTTCTATAAATTGGGCAAAATCTGTTATTTTCCCGCTCACAGATACCACAGTCCAGACACCATCTGAGTTCCCACTTAATTGGACCATAGAGCCCGTGAACTATCTAGGGATATGGATAAGCAGGGATATGCAGGAGCTGTGGCAGGAGAACTATGGACGAGCCATGGCATGGCTTGAAGGGAAGATTGTTGCTTGGGCTGGACTCCCACTCTCTTTGGCTGGGAGGATCGCGTTGATAAAAATGGTGGTATTGCCTAAGTTCCTGACTTGTTCGTCAACGTGCCTGTTGTGCTCACAAGTGCCTTTTTTAGTAACTTGCGATCCCTGTTGATCTCTCTGACTTGGGCGGGCGGGCAAGCCAGGATGTCCTGGGAGTTGCTGACACTGCCGCTACGACAGGGAGGATTGGGGGCGCCGGACATGCAGCTATACGCCTGGAGTGCGCAAGCACAGTTTTTTCACTACTGGGTACACCCAACTCCCTTTCAACCACATGTTGCCGTAGAGGCGGACATGGCTAAACCCCTGCCCCTGCGAGTAGCTTTATTCGGACAATATAAACGCCCTAGGGACGGCATAGACACAGTGGAGACACTTCGGTGGGCATGGCAGCAGTTAAAAAGGAGAGCTGACATGGCCCTTCTATATGCCCCATCCATATCCCTGGCCAACAACCCGATGCTGTTCCCTCGGGAGACGGCATAGGGACAGAACTGGCACACGCAATGGAATTAAGAACCTTTGGGGATCTCTACCTGGAGGGCGAGTTTCGGCCACCGCCTGAAGGGGAAGAGGGTCGCCCGGTGGCCTTTGCCGAATCCTTTGCATATCATAAAATAAAGATGGCATGCCGAGCCCTGCATAGCACCTTTCCGAATGCCCCACCTACATTGAGCGCGCTAGAGGATGTACTCGTGGTGGCCTCCCCACGTAGGCTTATTACAAGAATATACAATCATATGCAGATGACGGCCCCAGTTGTGCAACCCCGGGCACTCAGGGCTTGGAATGAGGAGCTCCAGGACCCGCTTACTGACGATCAATGGCTCTATTGCTGCAGTCAGTTAACAGCACTGTCCCCTAACTATAAACTCCGCCTTATCCATTTTAAATATATACATAGGTTTTACAGAACACCAACTAGAATGCACCATATAGGCCTCAAAGATGATGACAGCTGTTGGAGATGTGGTTTTGCACCTGCGGGGTTTATACATGTTGCATGGGACTGCCCGCGGCTAACGACTTATTGGACAAGTATATTTAGTATAATAAGTCAAATAACGGGAGCGCAGGGGGAGCCCAGTCTTCTACAGGGGTTACTTGGCTATGTGAAAGACACACCGGTACAATTTAGGAAATTACACGCAATGCTCCTACTATATGCTAAACGGCGAGTGGCCATCCACTGGGGCAGCAGGAGGGTCCCGACTAAAATGGATTGGTTGAGGGAAGTTACATTTGGCCACTCTCAACTAACGTTATTCTGGGAACTGATGCCCTCAGCATCGCGTCCAAAGGATATTTGGGAGCCGTTTGTGGTGTGGATCCGTGGGCATACGGGGTAGTTGGTAGAACTGCGGTTCCAGGAGATACTGGGAGGGTGCGGCTGTGAGGGGCGGAGCCCATAACAGTAGGGCACATGTCCGGGGGAGATGTGGAGTAGCGAGCCCCGGGTAGAGCGGAAGTAAGGTAGCAATGTACTGCATGGGGCTAAGAAATAATGTGCTGCAATAAAGATTTCTGTGATCGGTGCTGTGGAGGGTGCGGCTGGGGCGGAGATGGGAGTGGAGCGGATCTATGGGAACGACATGTGATTTGAATATTGTAATCATGTAATGCAAGTGTTATGCTGATTGTATCATTTCTGGCATTCTGTCTGGCGAGTTTTGGTTTGTGTATTAATTGTTCTGAAATGCAAATAAACAAATAAAAATAAATAAAAATAAATAAATAAAAGAATGTAACACTGTTATGACATATGAATAATTCACAATTGATACATAAAATCCACATATAAATTACACCTGACACCATCACAGAGGAGCGTCAACTGGGGAAATAATTTTTACACTGGAACAGATACCCCTGCCACTGTTGGCAAAAACAGGACTTCAGTCAAAATGGGAGCACTACTTTGAGGCTACAACCATTCCCCAAATTTGCCCTTGCACCAGAGCAACTTCCACTGTCTCCATTCTAATAGTAAATTAAGGGCTTATGATACTAGGCTAAGTTTATTATCCAAAAATACTGGATTCAGCAACATTACTTGCTCTGTGATGTATCAGGCCGGTTAATGGTGTATGAAAGCAGGTACAGACCACAATTTCATCTTCTGTTATCCAAATCATCAAGCCATTCCCTCTGCAGGCATTGGATTGGAACGATTCCTGAATTGGAATCTCCAATGTCTTAGCGGCATTTGTCCATCATCAGATATGAACAAACAAGAGGAATGCTCTGTTCTTCTGTGTGCTTACAATGAAGGCACAATGTTGCCATGGATTTTATCCACCTTGAGAGAGAGAGAAAGGATTGCCTTTTACAATTGGCTTTTACCCAAGCTAAGAGACAAGACCTCTCATCTGCAAGATGTTAGCTCTATATTTACAAATTAAAGTGACCTGTCAGTCTCAAAGCCAGACACCACACATGTATACTCTTCCACAGTTTGGCCAAGCAAACAATGACAATTGATTGTAATTCTTGCTCATCAACCTTTACCAGAAAATTTGTTGTGGCTGCTTCAGCTCCAACCCAAATGCTCTTACGGCTAAGCTCTATACGAATAGCGTGGATAACTGATGACTGTGGCATGTCAAGTGCATCCTTCAAAGACACAGTATCTCATCCCTCTCTGGTGGACCGCCTTCTGAGAATTGGAGTAAAGGGGCTTGCTCTTAGGCGGTTGACCTCCTTTTTAGACAATAGAGAACAGGCAATATGGCTACCTCCTTTTGCTTCTAGTAATAGGCAATTTCAGTCGGGGTTCCTCAGGGCTCTACCCTTAGTCCTACTTTGTAAGTTGGTTGGATGAGAGGCAATATATAGACACAGACAATTAAGTACACACAAACACGTCAATAAAAATTATTTGAAAATCAACGTTTCTGGTCTATTTTATTCTCAGTTGTGCTTCGTATGAAAGAACCAGCCAACGCGTTTCGCCCAAAAATGGGCTTCTTCAGGGCAATAGGATATAGAAATGAAATGTATCCTCAGACGCGCATATCAAAGAGGATTGAAGCAAATCCTAGGACGCATAGGTGAGGCTCATGGTAGAGCGAAGATCTATGAGTATATATAGTATGGTGTACTTCAATCAGTATTAGCCGCATAAGTATATTGGAGCCGTGTCTGTGAAAAACCGTCTTAAACCAGCACGAGAGTTACTTTGTTCAATATCTATCTCACCCCGCTCACCTCTTTGGTCGAGTCATTTGGTGCAGGATCATATCATATGCAGATGATACCCAAATTCTCTTCTCCTTTGAGGATGGTGAAGATCTTGTCCTTGATTCAATCAAGCCTTGCCTAACTGCTGTTTTTGACTAGCTACACCAGAAACAGCTGATGTGTAACACCGATAAGACAGAAATACTCTCTTTTTGCACCACGGCTACTACCAACTGGTCGGCATGCTGGCCGGATGAAGTCTTTTCGCCAGCTTCTTATATGAAGGCGGCCAAGAACTTAGGAGTTAAGTTTGATAATTGATTCTTTCCAACCTCAGATCAGGTCAGTGGTTGGAATCTGTTTTGGGAGCCTGCTGGCATTGAAAAAGTTTTAGTTTTTTCTGTCTTTTCCTGCCAGTAAAACGGTTATCCAGGCTCCCATTACCTCCTGCTTGGATTATGTCAATACGTTATATCTTGGATTTCTGGACCGTGCCATTTGTAAGCTTCAGGTGGTATAGAATGCTGCGGCACAACTTTTATTGCATCTTCCTCAGAGAGCCAGGATTTCTAAGCACCTTCATTCTTTGCACTGGCTCCCTGTAAGGAAGAAAATTCTGTTCAAAACACTGCTGCTGACTTTTCGCGCTCCACATAACATTGGTCCAAGTTACTTGGCTTGTCGAATTCATTTCTGTAGCCCCGCCAGGAATCTCTGGCCATCGAATAATGCCTTACCAGGTAGGTCGCTCCCCCACCACACAGCTCCGCCTGTGTTGTCTGCCCGCTGCTTCTGCAGGTAAGATCGCCCTCCGCTTGTGGCCCCGGTGCCCGTATTTCTTGCCTGTCTCCCCTTTTTTCCTTTCTGTGCCCCTCGCTGCCCCATTTGCGTTGTGCTTGTAATTTGTCTGTTTCTCCCCCCTTTTTCCTTTCTGTGCCCCTCGCTGCCCCATTTGCGTTGTGCTTGTAATTTGTCTGTTTCTCCCCCCTTTTTCCTTTCTGTGCCCTCGCTGCCCCATTTGCGTTGTGCTTGTAATTTGTCTGTTTTCTCCCCCCTTTTTTTTCCTTTCTGTGCCCCTCGCTGCCCCATTTGCGTTGTGCTTGTAATTTGTCTGTTTTCTCCCCCTTTTTTTCCTTTCTGTGCCCCTCGCTGCCCCATTTGCGTTGTGCTTGTAATTTGTCTGTTTTCTCCCCCTTTTTTTCCTTTCTGTGCCCCTCGCTGCCCCATTTGCGTTGTGCTTGTAATTTGTCTGTTTCTCCCCCCTTTTTTCCTTTCTGTGCCCCTCGCTGCCCCATTTGCGTTGTGCTTGTAATTTGTCTGTTTTCTCCCCCCTTTTTTTCCTTTCTGTGCCCTCGCTGCCCCATTTGCGTTGTGCTTGTAATTTGTCTGTTTTCTCCCCCTTTTTTTCCTTTCTGTGCCCCTCGCTGCCCCATTTGCGTTGTGCTTGTAATTTGTCTGTTTCTCCCCCTTTTTCCTTTCTGTGCCCCTCGCTGCCCCATTTGCGTTGTGCTTGTAATTTGTCTGTTTTCTCCCCCCTTTTTTCCTTTCTGTGCCCCTCGCTGCCCCATTTGCGTTGTGCTTGTATTTTTGTCCGTTTTCTCTCCCTTGTACTTGTGCCCCGCTGCCTCTCACCATTCCCGCCGCTGCGTCCCCTGCGGCCCCGCCCCCTGACTGCCCATTCGCTGCCCCTGCCTCCCGCCTCCCAGCTGCTCCTCCCTCCCACCTCCCCATAAATGGCGGCCGCTGCGCGGCCGCGCCGCTGGCGCGCGCCGAAGGCGCGCCAAGGCAAGCCCGTCTGCGCCCGTCCGCGACTGGACCGCGCCCAGCGCCAGAACCCCTGGATCCCACCGATGCAACACTACTCGACGGACCTACGACGCCGCCACCCTCACCGCACTCAATGCCGGCCGGAACCCTGCCTGCTACCGAGCCTCACCAAGACGCACCCACGGACCCTTCACCTGCCAAACCTGCCGATTCACCTGCCCCCGGACGTGCACCACCTCCGCCAAGTCGAGCACCAGCAGCAACCACCTGAAATGCATCCTGTTGAACACCCGCTCCGTCCACAGGCACGCCGTGGAACTCTGGGACCTGCTCGACGCAACAGCACCGGACATCGCCTTCCTCACCGAAACCTGGATGAACGCCTCCTCAGCGCCCGACATCGCCATAGCCATCCCGGACGGATACAAGATCACCCGGAGGGACCGCGTCAACCAGACGGGAGGAGGCATCGCCATCGTACACAAGAACACCATCCGCATCTCGACTAACTCCGACGAGACCTTCACCGCCGCCGAACACCTACACTTCCAAATACACACTGACCCCAAGACCACCCTCCGAGGAACCCTCATCTACAGACCCCCGGGACCACGCACACTATTCAGCGAAGACATCGCAGACTTCATCAGCCCGCACGCCATGCCCTCCGCCGACTACATCCTCCTAGGGGACCTCAACTTCCACCTGGAGAACAACAACGACAGAAACACCACCGCCCTGCTGGACAACCTCGCCAACCTCGGACTCAAGCAACTGGTGAACACGCCCACCCACTACGCCGGCCACACGCTTGACCCCGTCTTCTCTTCCAGCAAGCACATCTCCTTCAGCCACGCCACCGGACTCCACTGGACCGACCACAGCTGCGTCCACTTCAGCTTCAGAAAGACTGCGACCCACCACCACCCGCAACAGGCTCCCCGCCGGAGCTGGAGCAAGATCACCGCCGAGCAGCTCACCGCCTCCTCAGCCAGAACACACCCACCAACACAACGGACCCAAACGAAGCAGCCAACAACCTCGCCAAGTGGCTGACCGCCTGCGCCGACGACCTCGCACCACTAAAAACCCTCCCAGCAGACCCGGAAGCAAGAAAACCCCTTGGTTCACCAACGAACTCAAGGAATCCAAGAAGAACTGCCGCACTCTCGAGAAAACCTGGCGACACGACCAGACCACAGACAACAGGACCGCCCTCAAGCACGCCACCCGCAAACACCACCAGCTGATCCGTGCCACCAAGAAGTCGGCACTCAAAGAACGACTGGACAACAACGCCCACGACAGCAAGGAACTTTTCAGCATCGTCAAAGAGTTCTCCAACCCCAGCGCCGGAAACAACGACATCACCCCCTCGCAAGACCTCTGCAACTCACTCGCCGCGTTCTTCCACCGCAAGATCACCGACATACATAACAGCTTCGACGCACAAACCACGCACCCTACCGCCGAACCAACGCCCGCCACCACCACCCTCTGCAACTGGACCCCGATCAGCACCGAAGACACCACCCGCACGATGAACTCCATCCACTCCGGATCACCAACCGACCCCTGCCCACACCACGTCTTCAACAAAGCCGACGCCACCATCGCACCCCATCTCCGGGACATCATCAACTCCTCCTTCCACACCGCCACCTTCCCGGAGAGCTGGAAGCACGCCGAGCTTACCGCCCTCCTGAAGAAACCAACGGCGGACCCCACCGACCTCAAGAACTACCGTCCCATCTCGCTCCTTCCGTTTCCGGCCAAAGTCATCGAGAAGACCGTCAACAGACAGCTTGCCGCCTTCCTCGAGACGAATGGATCCTCGACCCTCGCAGTCCGGGTTTCGGGCCAACCACAGCACCGAGACCGCCCTTATCGCAGCCACCGACGACATCAGAACCCTAAACGACAACGGGGAAACAGCAGCCCTCATCCTCTTGGACCTCTCCGCGG
Source organism: Calotriton arnoldi (assembly GCA_963921515.1). Lineage (NCBI taxonomy): Eukaryota > Metazoa > Chordata > Amphibia > Caudata > Salamandridae > Calotriton > Calotriton arnoldi. The sequence goes on along the minus strand of CAWUFW010006394.1, from coordinate 999,704 downwards.
CGTTCGACACCGTCTGCCACCGCACCCTAGTGAAGCGCCTCAGCAACATCGGAATCCGAGAGAAAGCACTGGAATGGATCATCTCGCTCCTCGCCGGAAGAACCCAGAGAGTCCGCCTCCCCCGTTCAGATCCGAGGCCACCGAAGTCATCTGCGGCGTTCCACAAGGATCTTCACTCAGTCCAACCCTCTTCAACGTCTACATGAGCCCCTCGCAGCCATCGCACGCCAACACAACCTCAACATCATCTCCTACGCCGACGACACCCAGCTGATCCTCTCCCTCACCAACGACCCCACCACCGCCAGAGCCAACCTACACGACGGGATGAAAGACGTCGCCGACTGGATGAGGAACAGCCGCCTTAAACTGAACTCAGACAAGACGGAAGTCCTCATCCTGGGCTCATCACCCTCCGCCTGGGACGACTCCTGGTGGCCCCCGGCCCTGGGCACCGCGCCCAAGCCAACGGACCACGCACGAAACCTGGGCTTCATCCTGGACTCCTCCCTGTCGATGACCAGACAAGTCAACGCCGTCTCATCTTCGTGCTTCAACACTCCTGCGCATGCTCCGCAAGATCTTCAGATGGATCCCCACTGAAACCAGGAAGACCGTCACCCAGGCACTCGTCACCAGCCGACTGGACTATGGGAACACCCTCTACGCCGGAACCACAGCCAAACTTCAAAAAGACTCCAGCGCATCCAGAACGCCTCCGCACGACTCATCCTGGACATCCCCCGACACAGCCACATCACCGGACACCTGAAAGACCTGCACTGGCTCCCCGTCAGCAAGAGAATCACGTTCAGACTCCTCACCCACGCACACAAGGCCCTCCACGACCTGGGCCCAAAGTACCTCAACGACCGCATGACCTTCTACACGCCCACCCGCCAGCTACGATCAACCAGCCACGCCTCGCCACCGTACCACGCATCCGCAGAACAACCGCCGGAGGAAGATCCTTCTCCTACCTGGCAGCCAAGACCTGGAACTCCCTCCCCACTCACCTTCGGCGAACCCAGGACCATCTCTCCTTCAGGAAGCAGCTCAAGACCTGGCTGTTCGAGCAGTAACTTACCCCCTCCCCAGCGCCTTGAGACCCTCCCGGGTGAGTAGCGCGCTCTATAAATGCCGTGATTGATTGATTGATTGATTACCAAGCCGGTTAAGAGTGAAGAGGGTAAGGACCGATGGGCACTCATTCTCCTCTCTAGGTCCATCTGAATGGAATAAACTCCCCCTGCACTTGAGGCAGGAGAGTTTGGAGCATACTAGGGCATGATTCCTTTACAGGAGAATAGAATATATGCAAGTTATTCACTATAATCACTTATAGCAGCTCCTTATTACATAAATTACTTTTTCACCTGTTCTTGCTCTCATTTCGCGGCTTTACAGAGCGGTGTGCTTGTAAGAACTGATGAAAAAAATATTTAACCTAGATCTTCCTCAGTCTAATCATTGACCTAGAACTAATTACTCTCTAGGAAACCAAAGCATTAGTGCCGGATGATTTCCATGGCTATTTACCGCTAATAAGTTAAGTGTACGCATAAGATTATACAAGGGATTCAGGCTCATGTTCCCTATAATTAAAGGTCATTTTGGCAGTTAAATCTCCCCGCAGAATATGTGCGACCACGAGGTGCTCCTGCTGAACAGCGGCCAGGTCAAACTCATCATTTTCCATTTCTTTTACTTCTGTCCTTGAACTGCGCCTACACATTTGTTCATCAGATTGTCCCTGTTTAACTTTAGACTTACTTTTACTTCCTTGATAGAGGAGGAACTACTATGCGTGCCGGTGTAACCCACAACAGTACTTTTCATGTTCAGGGGCTAACTGGCCACCGTGCCACTCTAGCATTTACCCGGTAGATCATAAGCTGGGGGCTCCTTACAGAGTAGGATGTGCTGCGCTGACCCAACCGTGCCCCCATTCCATACTTTAGTCGCAGCCTCATGTCATTTGGGAATGGTTTGAACAGATTTGCCAGGGCTGATTTTGGTTTCCAGTCTGGCCCTGTTCATGTGCAATACAAGGACAAGAGCGAGGACTCTACCCAAAGTTCTTTCATCTTCAACCCTTTTGACCTCTTTTGGCAAGCTAGAGTCCTCAGTCAGGGCCAGAGGAGTGGAAAGCCAGATCTGCAAAAGCAGTGTTGCAAATTTGGTGTGGGAATGTTCCATTGCTGCCTCCGCAGGTAAGCACGCCAAAGTATGTTCTTTCCTAAGAGGCCCTGGGTGAGTACGGCCATGTATGTGACTTCATAAAGGAAAAAAATTATGTTGCCTTGTATCTAGTAGTTTAACTAAGTTTAGCAACATATACTGAAAGGATGGGTAGGTAGGTTCCCAATTGTGTTGCCTTCAAGTTTAGGTCAGACATTTCAGTTATCCCTTTTTTAAGCATATCTGCCAACTACATTAGCAAAATAATATTCTGAGGCACGTATGAGGGATGTAATGCAAGCAGGGTCTAGGTGCTTTGTTAATGTCTTTGATTGGTCCTCAGGGCCTTGCTGGCCCCATAGTATTTTTTTTCTGCCTATATATTAATGCTTGGCTTATCATTTAATAAAAGCAAATCTGGTAGCATAAATCTCGCCTCCGCTAGTTTAATAAAATCAAGACTTTTCATAACAGTCTAGTTATGAAAATCCACATTCTCCAACTTAGTGTATCATCTTTTTAGCTATGCCCATGTAATGCAGCAAGCAGGGGCGGTTTCTCCATTAGGGCTCCTGGGCTGCGCCCCACTGAAATTCTTACACATTCCTGTACAAATGTTAAATAGATCAATTTATTTAGAGATACGATCGTATCTCTAAAAAAATCGATGTATTTAAGTCTGGGCTGTCTGCCCCAGGCTGCCTGCCCCACCTCGCTCTGAAGCAGGAGACGGAAGCCAGGCAGTAAATCAACTTACTGAACTGTGATGCACGACGCAGGGCTTACCGTTCTAAAGCCATTCATTACCATTGTAGTCTATGGTAGTATCCATTCATTCAGTAAAATACTCTTTATTTCGGAAGTATACCATAAAAGAGGTACAAAAAAGAAATATAAAAGGAGTCAATAAAAACACATCAGCATGTTAAAAGATAATAAGCATAGCACCACTTGTTAACAATTTCAGTATATTATATACATGGCCATTTCATTAGCACATATGGGGTAATAAATACTCATGGGAATGTGATTAAAAATGTACTTATAGGGTAAAAAGTATACCTTTGTACTTAAGAATTCTCTACTTTCTGTTCTTTACTTGTGGTTAGCCAAGCATGAAGAAGATATCTAGACACTTCAAAAACTAGATAAAAGGTTGTATCAGCTTGGAGGATCCTATATGCTTCCTTATGCCTTCTAACACCCAGCTTCCTACAAATTGGTGTCAACCATTTTGCATGCGGTTCTTTGTACAGTGGGCAAAAAAATAACAAGTGCTGAATGTCCTCGTTCTTGTAGCCACAAAGGCTACACCCCTGGGCAGAGTCCCTCAGGGAGGTTGACCATTTCGAAATAAAACAATTAAGAGGCAAGTTTCCATAACGAAACTGGATGTACAATTCTTTTGCTAAATTAGGTTTAATATCATCAAAGAAAGGTTCATAGTTATAATTATCTTTTATCATTAAAAACTGGGTTGTTAAAGTGCCATGTGCCCGCATTAAAAGAAGATTGTGCTTGTGGGTATAATACTGTTTTTTTAGTTCCTTAGCAGAAATGAGAGTACAGCTGGCCACTGGGTCACTCCACAGATTATCCAAACCCATCCCCATTGAAGAATCTTTTACAAATCTAGTCCACGGTAAGGCAGTAGCATTTGGATGTTTAAGGATTTCTACCAGTCATTTCGATAGGGCAATAGCTCGGGGGTGGCCCAAATGCATCTCCAAAAATTAGGGGACGGAGTTCGATCTTATCAATAATTTGTCTAAGCCCCAGCTCAAGCCTCAAAGGTACTAAAGGGGTACTGACCGGTAGACATAGGATTTGCCTAAAAAATCAGTTTTCTACCATTTACAGGGGTTTGCTATTCTTATGGCCCCAGATCTCTGCACCATAACGTGCTACTGCCAGTGCCTGATGCAAGTATAATTGAGCTACCGGAGCTACACATTTACAAAAAGACTTTTTATACAGCTTCAGCAAGCCCCCACATTGCTGCTCTAATTTTAATAATCTTTTTGTGACATGTGATGACCAATCTAGATTCTCATCTAAAGTAATCCCCAAATACTCAGAGCTTGACCTGTTCTAGGGGGACGCCATCTAGGGTTGGGTTGGCACGCGAGGACGAATGGGGATTGAAAACCATGTATTTTGTTTTGCTGATGTTCGTTTCCAATCCCCTCATCCCACAGAATCTGCTTAAACCATCAAGAACTTTCTGTAGCCCCATGGGCATTTTTGACAGCAGAAGGGAGTCGTTTGCAAACAAGAGGGCCGGGACTGTCTGGCTGGCTATGCGGGGGGCATCATTATCACAGCCATTCAAGAAAGCTGCCAGGTCATTTAAAACAACGTGAAAAGGGTAGGGGCCAAAACGCAACTCTGCCTTTCGCCGTGCTTCACTGGGATATGGTCAGTAACTTCACCCAATTTGCCACATCTAATTTGCGCATTTTGGTGTAATATCCTGATTAGATTGCACAAATAAGTCGGTATATCCAGTTCGGCAAGACGTTTCCACAGCAAGCATCTGGGAACAAGATAGAATGCGGCTCTTAAGTCCACGAAGACTGCGTACAACCTCCCCTTTTCGAAATTAACGGTCTTCCAATAAATCAACTGCAGTCTGAAGACCTGATCCACCGTGGATGTATTCAGTCAGAAGCCTGCTTGGAGAGGGCAAAGAATACTTCTAGCTAATGCTGCAATCTGCCCAATATGACCTTGCTAAAAAGTTTTTGTGCTGTGTCAATTAAGCTAATTGGTCTGTAATTAGCTGGGTCCAGGGTACAACCCTTCTTGTATATGGGGAGGATCTCAGTGCCAGCCCACGACTTTGGTATATTTGCACCCTTTAAAATAGCATTAAAAACCATTGTAAAATATGGTGCCCACACCTCTGTTTCTGTCAAAAACATGTCTCCTGGTATGGTAGTATCCACTATAGGCCAGTGACACTTTTAGCATCATGGTTTCAGGTGTCGGAGTCTCCGTCCCTGCGTGAAGGCAACCGTCCGTCCTTCATAGGCATAGATCCCACCCTTACCCATTCGTCACACGTACGAGTGGATGCAAGCACATGTGATTTGGTGTCTTGTCCTCGGTAATGGTAAGTGGTATGATGCTAATTTTGTGGCCCTTTTCTAAGTAGAAATGCTGTATTTGTTCCCCTGCGAAATTGATCCAAAAGACAAACAGGGTTTTTGTTCCCTTGCGAGGTTGATCCAAATATCCAAGTCAAGCACAAAGGGAGAAATATGTGCTTATAGTAAAGACAAGTATCTGGTGTATGGCAACAAAGCTATCTTCATGCCCTTAACATTAATGCCAAAAACATGGATTGCTGTACAAATGATGAATGTTAAAAACGTTAAGGCAATGCATGTCATCGATTTAGCGCCTCTCTTATTTCACGTTTTACATAATCTTGCATTCCTCAAGAGTGTTAGCTATTTTATCATGTTGTGTTTCTGTATTTTTTTCTGAGCATCTTATTACTCTTATATAGTGCATACTATGAGCTGTGCCAGGTGTTTATGAGGGGCTTTGATTGAGAGCTCTGACACTAAAGCTGAAGCTAAAGCAAAGTGCCTGTCAGTGGGTTGGCCTCTCTGCAGTGGTCATGTATCCAAGTGGAATTAAAATTCTGTGGAAATGTGTGTGAAGGGGGTACACAAATGGCAAAAGATTCACAAGGCAAAAGCAAAAACATTGCTTAAATGTGAGTGAGTGCAGTGTATGTTTGCAAGTGGTGAAGTGAGGGAGATGCGAGCAAGTGCATTCAGGGAAGAGTGAAAAGAAGGTGCTGAAAAGGAATGAGAGGCATTTGAAGATGTGCAGATAGACAAGATATGCAGAGAAAAAGGGCATACATATCTAACATAAAGCATACATAATTTAAGGCCAAACCTCCTTCCACAGCCCTCAATACTATTTAATTCACAGACTCACAATTTCAGAATTGAAACATTTCCAATGTTAATTATGTATAACAAATCATTGTTGTTACTCATTTATCTTAAACAGCTGACAACTATTGACAAAGAAAATCGTACTGACAGGTTTTAGGTGTATGTCAGTTGTTGTGTTATATATCTAGATGCAATTACATCTCGGAGAGAAACCTAAATACAGGTTGGGTGGCACACTATCGGAATCACGGAAATTTATTTGACATGTTTCCTTTTAGAGAGCCTCCACTCTTTTCTTCCCACTTAAAGACCTGTCTGCACATATTTCTATATGACTGATTGCAGGCAGCAGCTGTGGGTGCTTCCCGAAGCCTGGTTAGAGCACTTTCTTTCAAAGTTGATGCCCCATGCAGTGCAAGACACTGGGCAAGCACACACTTTAAAGGTCTGAAGTTGTAGCGCGGTACACTTAGCACATTACAGTAACTGTTGAACATAATGCAGCAAGATATGGGGTCGATTTTAACGTGTTTAATATTTCAAGACTATACGGTCCCACTTTTTTATAAGCCTTGCTTAATCACTAAATTCATTTGCTTTAAAATGCACCATTTGCCAATCTATTTTCAGTTGTTTTACTCAGGAGGGGGACCCACCCTGGATCCCACGTTTGTCCATTAAGCCTGCTCACATCGTTCGCTACATGTCATACCCAACTTTTACGCTCACTACTTTCAAATGTCACCAGCCACCACTGGCAGGAAGTCTGGAATTTAGCAAGGAAATTGCACTTTGTATGCCAACCGTCTCTCTGCGGTATTTCTTGGCCAATCAGTGTTTGGAGAAATAAGGGGGTCAGGGCACTGATCTCTTGTGCCCCTACAAGCTGAACATTTTAACTGAAATTTAGATCAAACCTTTACACTTCTTCTGTTTAACGCAACCCTATCTCAAAATATTTCCAATGTGTTACATCAAATCAAAAAACATAAATACATTTTCTCAAAATGTTGATGTTATGTAATGATATTTGTGATAAATTGGTCATTTACAATAATACATTTTAAACCTTTTTGAATACAGTTAGTTCCTCTTGCAAAGAAATATGGATAAACACATTACTGATATGCAGTTTCCTTGGGAAATCCAGGCTTTCACATCCACATGAATAGCAGAGCTTACATTTTACAGTAAGCTATGGGGCCACAGAGTTGTATTTCTTTCTTGAGACTGCCAGTGGCAAATAAACAAGTACGGCAGACCAGCCACATAATAATTTGTGTTATGCTGGTCCACCATCATTTTTGTGGTGCCTGCACTGTTACAGATTATCATGTTAAACATGGCATTCTGTCACTGGCCCACTTGAAAGTTACCCTGGCGTGGTGGAGAAAACTCCTAGAACACCAGGACACTTCTAATGTAGGTGGATGGAAATGTACTACCGTGGTCCCTAACTAGCACACCTGTATTATTATTTTAGCTTAATGGAGTGTTTCTCCTAAATGCATTATCCTATTCAATAAACACAGGCATTTCTCTGTGGCATCGCCCTCAGTAATGTTCACACCTCAGTGATAATGCAGAAAATCCGCGTAAACATTTGCAAGAGTTTTTTTTAAATAAAAAAACAATAGAGTTGACCAAGATTATTTATGGAAAATTTAATGTAATTGATTCATGAATCTTCACTTTTTTTGTTCATTGCATCATCTGTTGCCATGCTTCTATATACAAATATCATTCTGTCAATGTGAAATCTATTGTACATTTTCAACATATTTCATGTAGAAATCCCTTTGTCAGGTGCCTATTTTCAACATATAGCTGCAAACTTAATATGCAACAGGTAGAGAGGCTTTTTTTTTTTTTTTTAAAGAATCGCTTTGCACAATTTTAATGTTGTCTTATGTGCTTCCATCAAAGAGTATTTGCAATATTTCTAAATAAAAATGTGTAGAAAAAAAAAAGATTATGGCAACCCTAATATTCAGTTCTGTATGGGTAAGACCCATTTCCTTTGCGCTGGGATCTGTCATTAAATAAACCTGCCTTCCTTTTCAGGGTTTCAATATGAGCGTACAGCACAAGGATTAAGGCGAGACCTGAAGGAATGCTGGTAATGGTACACACATTTTCATCCGCAGTTTTATGTTTGTAAGCATCCTGGTTTTACAAAACCTTACCCAAAATGAATATGGTGTTCGTGTTCATATTTTTGCGAATTTCAATGTCATTTCAAACAGAGATGCTCTTCCATACGTACCGAACCGTTTCCCTTTGTCACATCATTATAAGAGATATTGCTTTGCTATAAATGTCGACAAAGCATCTGTATCTAGGCAGGACTCCTCTCACTGAATGATGATATCATGACTTAGATTTTCTGCAATGTAAAACATTTAGAAATGTGTTGTCAAATTGCTTGATTCCACTTGTGTCCCATCCCTTTGCAAATGCCAGTATTTGTAGTTCCAAGAGATATCGCACCAGTTTGTATTAGAAAACATGACCATCCACCTACCTCATTCAGTCAATCCGGTAAAGCTCCCATTGACATAGTTTCTTATTCCCATCACCTATTGTAGTGTTGATTTTACTTCTTCACAAATGTAGTAACCTAATTGCGTTATCTGGTTTTGATGTTCTAGGCAGTGCCATGCCAAGTTGGACTTTTTATTGCCACTTCTGATTGTTGATTTATGCGCACTTTCTTCAGGTTTTCCAATGTAATCTTTGCTGCAACAGCACTTTACCAAATAGAGTACATAATCTAAATCTTGAATAATAATCATTTCCCTGTTCAGGGGTGCTGTTCCAATGTTTATAGATGATTTTAGGTATTTTGTTTGATTCATAGAGGATGAATAATGATTTTCAGTCCATGATCTTATGTTTTTTGGTGCAGGTGTCAAGGCTTGAGGCTAGGAACAGTCAGTGCACATGTCTGTGCTTTATATATTGTTTCATGTGATTGTCTACGTTGTGTGGACTTATACAACATTTTGTATTCCCTTTTCTTGTTACAATTCTTTATCCTGCATAATTCTCCGAATCCTGAGAAGTTGACTGTAAAATACATTTTCTAGTAATGGTTTCAAATTGTTTTTGTGAAAATTAAAAATAGTTTTGAATTTATGCCACTAGTCACGAAGAATCCTTGCTAAACTCTCTCCTGGGATGATTTGTGCGCGATATCAAATATCTTGTGCTTATTTTCTGAAAATTCTTGTAAAAAGTTATTGAAGTGGAATTTCTGCTTTAGCAGTGAAGTGTGCATACTACTAGAGAAGACGCCCAAGAGAGAACATTTTGTGCTTTCTGGAAATGTGCGTTCATTTTAGGGGTAGCTATCTAATACCCATTTTCAACCTGAAACAGTGAGCTATTGACAGACAGGCAGCTGTAGTCATGGGCAGTACGAGTAAAGGGAGCTGTGTTATCAAGAGCGAGTGAAGAGCGTGTCATGACAGAGTGGTACCATCCAAAGTTTTTTCCTCCTGATGTGGCTCCTGCTGTGCCAGAAGAACCCACATGGGTAGAAACGTTCTCTATGGAGGCAGGAAAGTCAAAGTGTGGGGGCGGGGGCAGCCGTCCTTTGGCGTGGCTGTCCCTCACGCGCTGGTGATTATATGAACACTTGCCTTTTACGCTAGACCATATGAGCGCACGCCTGACTGCGCTTTTGCATACGTCCTTTTTCCCGTATTTTATCAGGCTGTTTCAATACCTTTTTGCTTAACCCCATTTTGTCGCGCACGCACTGGTGATTTGTTTACAATTGCCCATTACCCTAGATCATACGAGCGCCCGCTTGACTCTGCGCGTTTGTTAATGACCTTTCTCAGTGTCCCATGGCGGCGTAATTACCTTCATAACATAGCTCAAGTCGGCCATATATGCTCTGCAATCACATACCTTTGTTGCGAGGGCCTATTCATGATTGATACTCTCATGACAGATCAGTCTATTTTTACTGGGATACTTTGATTTACTGCTCCTGACACACATCCCTTTACATTACAGTTTTCATGAACATTCTTAAAAGACTCCTGGTAAGCATTTGTTACTCCTCTTAAGATTTCAATGTGCAACAAGATATGTATGTATTTACGCTCTGGGAAGGGTACCATGCGGTTCATATTGGAAGCAATCTTTGTACTTGTATTTGATGTGCATTTATATCCCACATGATGACATATGGGATACGTCTATCATTTTGACATGTATACGTTTAGGGGTGTCTCTCTCCCTTAATCTGTCTGTCCAACCATGGAACTCGTGGGTCTTTGATCTTTGATATGACTTGGTGATTATGTATATATGTAAATTGATGACTGTACTTTATGCCATTTCAGATGTTTGTTTTTTCATCTCAAACCAGAATGTTTATTTTCTTCTTATTTCTCTGTTTTTTTGTCTTGTTTCTCCTTTCTTCTTCCTTTTCGCCTTTTCAATTTACCTCTTCTTTTCACTTTTCCCCATCTTCGGTCTCCTATCTTTGCCTTCCTTTGCTTTCATGTTTTCAAATCACTTTATTTACATCCCTCACATATCCACTGGTTTGGGTTCACTTTATTGTGCGTATTATGCACTCATAATGTATGTATCACTTATACTTGTGGGTTCTTCTACCTATCAGCCTTGAAAAAGCCCTCGGCCAACCGGCCATCGGGCGAAACACGTGTCAGCTGTTTTTGTCTTTTTTCAGCATTACTATGTGCAATTAAGAAAATAAAATAAGTAGCAACCACTGTTTACCGGAACACAATCATTGGATATTATTCTCCACAATCATATCAGGATTAAGGGGTACAAACCTCCACCAACTACCTGATTGTACGATTTAAGTTAGCATTTGCGGCACCATTTTGTATTCAGCCGCCATTTTGTACCATAATCGAAACTAAGCTTCTGTCTCATGCTGTCTGCCTCAGCAGAAAGCAGCCTCGATGTTTTTTTCTATCTCCCCAAGGTTGAGCTTCGCTGTACTAATGAATAGACTGTTCCGTCAATGCATACCTTTCCCATTAGATAGGCCTGCTCCCACTCTCAGAGAGACGGGCACGGGCAGAGTAACCTTGAATCTGAGATAGCATGTACCCGATCTCAGGACTACATCTCATCCTTCTGTATCTTCTTTGTTCACCAGCTACTAACTGGAAAATTCCAGTCTGGGCGTGTCTTGGGAGTACTGGAAATGTATATCTGGTATTACCATGTTGGCGGGAGTCAGTCCCTCTGCAGCAATCTAAGGAGGCTGGTCAGACTGGACTCTGCTCGAGTGTGAGACTAATAAATAACTTTGGTTTGTATTCACTACTGTCTGACTGACTCTTCATTTGTTTAGAAGGCGAGAGGTGGTCGCAAGTGACCCGGGTAGCCCTAATCGGGTCACTTCCTTCAGGGCTGAGTGGAACAGTGTCCTGTTCGATGCCTACCTAATCCTAGTCCTCAGCCCCCGAAAGGACTGGGGTGACTGCTGTGGCAGTGGGTGGGGCCTTGCAATGCATATATAAAGCAACCCCCGGGAGTAGCCTCCAAAGGGCCGGAACTGTTGAGGAAACTGCTGAGCAGCGTTACAAAGGCACAAGGAATGTGTTGTGGCTCTGCTTTCTTTAAAGCGCCCTAGGGCAGATTCAGTCTCTTTGCCAAAGATTACGGATCTATCAAAAGGCATATCCATCAAAGATGCTTGTACAACCTCAACTTGGGGTAGGAGCTCGACTTGCGCGAGGTCCATGACTTTGGATGTTCGGTGATGTACAGCTTCACGGTCCTGAATTGCCTTTGGGTGCATGAGGTGCATTCTTCACAGGACTTAGAGTTGGGCCCGAAACCAAACACCAGAGGCAGACCTTATGTGGGTCCATCAACAACCTATGTTTCAGACAGTCATGGCATAGTTTGAACCCTGTAGTCTTCAATGAGGGTATCGTTCCCTTGCACACTTAAAAGAATTTTCAAAAGAATTTGTCAACTGACGAAAGGTAAAGGACCTTTGATTTGAACTACAAAGACGCTTAAATACAGGAAATTATGTCACCTCATAAGGTTGGCACTTATATGCAGCTCCGTTCCGTCACTTCTAGAGCAGAACAAGATCAATGTGGAGCCGCACAACACCACCTTATAGCAATGGGACCACTGCTGTGAAAACTTCCAGATCCAGCCTGGCACCTCTGTAATATTCTAAAGGTGAGGAATCTGCTTTTGAAAGTATCCATCAGAAAAAAGGGAACTGACTTCAGTGCGACAGTGGGGGTGCTTTATGGTGTCAGCGACATCGATTGACGTCACTTACTATGTTGAGCTGAGCTGGCGCGCGGTACGGCCTGGAAATAATTATGGAGAAATGTTTTCTGGGCCAGACTGGTGCCTGGAAGAGTATTCAAGAGGTGAGGAACCTGCAGGTAGAATTATCCATAAAAAATAACCGATTTTTTAAAACTGAAAGTACCAATGGAAAGTCAGTTGACAGTTGACTAGGACCTAGTTATGATTTCAAGCTGACCGCAATAGGAAATCATGTAGACCAAGGGGGTCCATACTGGTCATAGTTTTTACCTTGTTACATAGACGTTTTATTTGGTACTCTAAGTCCTCCAGCAAGGCAAGGAAGGATGCTGAAGCTGGCGAGGGTCCCACAAATCCAGGTATATCATTGTCGAGCTCCTGTGGAAGCTTCTAGTTTTGGCACCAAAAGTTCCAAGGGAGACAAAGCCAGAAAGACCACATCGCTGCTGGGGTAGTTTGCCACCCTGTATCCAGTTCAAGGTTTTACCTTCGGTCTTAGTCACTTTTTTGGTTGTCAAAATCCCCCAGCTGGACAAGGATGGAGGTTGTAGAAGGACAGGGCTCCACAAGGCCAGAAATCCTAACCATGATGTCCCACTAAAGCCTTTTCCTTTGCAGCTGAAAACTCAGGCCTGGTCAATCCAAGATATCTTGCTTGCAGAGGTTGCACCCTCCCTAGGGAAGCCTCAGGATGTTGTGCTGGTCCTCCAAAGCTGAAAAAATTACTGAGGGCCAGATTTAGGTAGCGGAGGACAGGCTGTCAGGGTGATGGAAGTGATGGTGAGGTAGAGATATTTATAAAGTAAGAGGTTTAGACAGATAGTTGAAGTGGGGGGGGTGAGATGACATTAAGGAGGAGGTCCAGAGAGAGATATGTGTATGTGCGTGAGAGAGACAGAGATGGGGAGGCAAAGGAGCACACAATAAAGCAAAAGAGGAGAAAAATAGAGGTAGCCAGAAATAATGTGATATTTATAGAAGTAAAGGAAAGGGTAGAATGAGAGAAAGCGGAGCTGGACAGGTAAGGTAGTAAGCTAATAATGAGGTAATTTGAGAGGTTAGTCAGTGCGAGAGAAAGTGATGAGGTATAGAGAGATGAGGAAGATGTGAGGTAGTGAAAGACATTAAATCAAGAGGTGAGGCATAGTGGTGACATTGAGAAAGATAGAGAAAGGTTTGAGGGGGAGAGTTAAAGTAGCAGAGATATGGAAAGAGAGATAGGTAGGTGAGTTAAATGTATAAATGAGGTTGTGTGAATAGTGAAATAGATGGATGAGATTTACAGGGATGTCGGGTAAAAAGGTGCAGTGAGGAAGAGGAAATGTATGAAATAGATAGTTGAGGTGGAGAGAGGGGACTGAGAGTGATAGGTATAGATGTAGGCAGAGAGAGAGGAGAAGGATCATGAAAGAGATGTAGAGATGAAGTAGAGTCAAGTATTTTGTGTGTATTTAGAGAGAAGTGAGGTAGACAGATGCAAGTTATAGAGAGCTAAAATATAGACAGGGGATGAAGGTACATAGAGAAGTGACAGTAGAGAGAGAGGTTAAGAGACAAGATTAAGAGAGGTGAGGTGAAGTGAAGTAAGGAAGGAGTGCAAGGGTTAAGGCTGGACAGGCCAAGCATGGACACAAAGGGGCTGATTTATTTTTTTGGGCAGGACAGTAACCAAATGTGTTGTGCTGAGTTGCGCAAGGGGGAGAAAGCAGTGCAGAGCCATATTAATAACAAGCTTTGGCGAAGCCAGTAGGTTTCGCCTATGCGAGATCTATTGGCTTTGTCAATGTTTTTTAAGATATGTTGCACAGCAGCATGGGCTGCTGTGCAACATGGCATAAACTAAAGAAAATGAACTAAGACGCGGCCAGTGTTGACTCCATCATATCCCTTTTTTTTCTTTAAGCCATATTGCACAGCAGCCTGCGCTGCTGTACAGTAGGTCTAAAAAAGTGGGGAGCAAGCTATATGAGGGAGGTGTTCGGTAGGAGGTAGGGAGAAGCAACAATGGACAGTGGGGGACGGGAGACCGTACAGTGCCATGCCCTCTTATAGAGTGCATAGCAAAAAGTAAAAAAAAAAAAAAAGTACCTGGGGAGCGCGCTGCCAGTGGAAGGACACTGGCCACAAACAGGAAGCCGTGCTAGGTCCATGCTCTATGGCAGGGATAGAAGCCCCAGGAGAAAGCTGAAGGAGGTGAGCAGCCCGGAGTAAGCAGGAGGCTTGACCAATAAGAAGCAAGGCATCAAGAGTGACGCAGAAGCCAACCAATGGTAAGTAATGGGCAGGCTCTAAGCCCGCTTCAAGCTTTTTACATTTTATTTTACAAATGATATCACCGACCCTGCAAAAGTACTGTCTCAGGTGAAACCTACAAATGGCATGCTGCTGCTCACTACCGCTACTCCAGCACACAATCTTTGCACCATGGTTCGGAGGCGTGTGTATGTGTGCCAACATGCATTGGATTTGTACTGAAAGTATACACTTCCAGTACCCTGTCTTTTGCTCATGCCTTAAAACGTCTCTGCCAGAGTCTTAGCAGAGAGACAGAGATATCTGGACCTCTAGACATATCTCAACAACCCCTTTTACAATGTGCATGAGAGGTGTTCAGAAGTGTAACTCCTTGTACTGATACATTGATGCCCCTTATCCTGCTAGATTTCATACCGTGTGGCTGGTTCAACATCTTTTTTATATCTGTCAACATTATCTCTGATTTTGGTCCTGAAGTACACATCCGCTCACAGGAGCTGTTGTTTTGCAGAAAGTAAATAGTGTCAGCGGGGAGCCTGTTAGTGTGTGACCCCCAGGTCCCTCTTATGCATATAATTTAGAGAAACCTATCTCTGATCATGAGCCACTGCTTATGCCACTGTGTCTAGATGACCTGTGGTAGATAAAAAGCGTTCTAGTTTCATGGCTTGCATAAATCAATGTGGAGGAAGATGCTGCTGCATGGAAGGAGTCTAGACATCCAAGTCAGAAACTCATTTTCACGCAGTCATGCTAATAAAGCATTAGTCTTTTGTATTGTCTTTGTTGACTAGCACAGAGTTACACATTTCCATCTGGTGTGATCTGCAGGTAGAGAGTTTTATTTTTGGCAAGGCCCACTCATCCTTCCATTCAGCCATCTGGGGTCAATAAACTGAGTGCCAGCATAATGGCTATTAATGGCCATCCCAGAGTGCTTCCAAAACTGAAATACTCACATGTGGCAATAGGAAAAATTATGGCCCACTCTGCGCCTAGCCTGACGATCAGGGACCACCACCTAAATTTTCTAAGTAAGAAACTGGATTCCAAGTTATCAATGAATACCCAAGTGGAGAAATTAGAAAGATCAAGCTTCATTACCATGAAAACTCTGACACATATCTTACCCCCACCTGGGATTTCCACATAAGGTCCAGGCTACGATTTCTCATGTACTGTCTCAACTTGTTTATGCCAATGGACTCTACCACGGTTCATCTTTATCAACTATGAAAAGACTACCATGGTTTCAGAATTCTTCTGCCAGACTACTCCTACATGCAAAGCCACAAGCCAGAAGACCCACCTTCAAGCTGCTTTGTATCACCCACAAAGCAATAAATACATGGAACAGAACCGCTTTACACCAGGAATAAAATCACCAAACACATTGAACAAAGGAACCCCCGCTCAAGATTGGCGCCTCGTCTCAAAACCCCACCATACAAGAAAAAAAAACAGGTGGTACATCTTTCTCTGTTCTAGCAGCCAAACTATGGGATTCATTACCCCCAAATATAAGTTCCACGGATATCTATCTTACCTTCAGAAGACTGCTCAAGAGTTGGCTCTTTCCTACATAACCACAATACTCAAACTTAATGTACAGGATATCCCTGTGTTTGTAACCATGTATAATTTGATTATATGTATGTATTAAGACATGTGTATTTCTTTGTACAAATAAGTATAATAACTATGGTTTTAAAATATATATATTCTTTAGGTCTGCTTAAGAAATGTATATATTACTAATATATTCTATGCCTAACATGTTTATAGGTCACTGCATAGTTTGCTTATAAGTTATTTGATTAGATGCTTATGCTTTCCTATTTTATTCATCTATCACAATATGTAAATATTATCATAAGTATTTTATCAACAAGTGCTTCACTATTGAAATATTGAGGAAAAGATTAAATAAATAAATTAGCTTCAAGTACGGCAACGCTTGAAAGTCTGAGTTTGACAATACAACTTTAAATCTCCATATATTATTTCCCTTATACATGTATACCTTTCTATGTAGTTTTGTATCTATATATTTATTACTTTACTCATTGTAGAACAAGAAAGAAATATATACACATGTATACCCTTTTCATGTAGTTATGCATCTATACATTTATTACTTTACTCCTATTTTAGAAGAGGAAATAAAACCCACCTTTTACTCTCTTGAATGCATTACTCTGTCTGACCTCATACCTCTCTCAATATACCCTCTACCTCCACTTTCTGACTCATCCCAAACCTCATTATACTACTATGATCTCCAAAATAAACCTTTCTAGACTCCCGCCCCCCCCCCCCCCGCCCCCCCTATTCCTCCTTGGCTCACCCAAAACCTCACTTTTACTACTATGATCTCCCAAGTAACCCTTTCGAAATTCCACCCTCATGTACCCCAACCCTCTTTTTACTACTATGATTTCCCTAATCTCTTTCTAGACTCTTCCCTTTTCTATCCCTCCATTATCCTATTGAATCCAACTAACAGACTCACATGTCCACCGCTCAAATTAACACATATTTTCCCTATACAAACCCACCACTAATCGTTGGGCCCCGGTGTAGCATGCTACTTGCCGAAAAGCACTTTGACACCTCGTCAAGGGTCTTATTACTACGATCTCCCAAATAACACCTTCTAGACTCTTTCCTCTTCTATCCCTCCATTATCCTATGCAATTCAACTAACAGGCTCACATATATTAACCGCTCAGATGAACAAATATTTTCCCTATACCGGTGATACTCAAAGTACGGCCCGGGGGCCGCATGCGGCCCCCTGGTCAACAGCAGCACTGGCCTGCTGTATACTAGAGTCAGGCCAATCATTAAAAAATGTTAACTAAACAGGCAAGCGTTTGTTTAAAGGTTAATTAAAGTTAAAAAAAAGAAAGTAACTAGGCTGTCCTGCACCTCTTAACTTTATGATAAAGTCACTTCAAAATTCAAAAAGTGTACTTCATTAACATGCAGAACTTTTTCACGTGAGTACATCAGATTATCAGGGCATTGCATAGTATTTTTTGAGGTTCCGGAGTAGCGTGGTACTTGCCGAAAAGCGCTTCGACGCCTCGTCAAGGGTAGTAAGCGCTATATAAATACAATAGCCTATTATTTACCGTGCTAAGAAGCAGTATACAAAAACCTAGTTATTATTCCTGTGGCCGTTTAGGATAGTGGGAGGGTCGTGGCCGGAGGGCGTTATCACATGTGGAGTCAACGAGGTTAAAGACTAGTCTAGCACCCTTTATTGGAGGACTTCAAAATTGCTGGTGTATTGTATTTTTTAGACTCATCCTAAATTTGTATATCTTTTATGCGTAATGAGGGCACACTTAGATATACAAACATGACTGTTATGTCGGATGAAATGCGTGCCTCCTCGAATAAGAATCGGTGTGTAGTGTTTTTCAGGCCCTGCTTTTGTACCCGGATGCAGCAGAAGACCACATTTTAAGATCCACGTGTATTGCACCACTGTAGATTATATTCAGAACCAGAACTTGAAAAATCTTTCAGCTTGTTTGAAAACTGTTGCGCAAACAAGCCTTAAACGCGAGCCTTGTTTGGTGGCCTGTAATTAGGGTCTGTTAGTGAGGAATGTTAAGTGCGGTGCTGCGTCGACCATTTTAACTGTCTCTATAAATTACACCACTCTGTAGAATCAGACGTCCCAGGCGCAGTTACGCTGTGCCTTCCTACTCCTGATTTCATCCTTTGCTGTTATATTCAGGATATTTCAATTCAGGGGATTCAGATTATGAATCCTCTGGCTTGACCTCCACACGATTTTGATTAAGTGAGTTTCTCACCTGATGCAAAGTGGTACTCCTTTTAGCATGGATGAGTGCTCTCCTCATCCCCAGGCCATGACAGGACTGTTGGCAGGGCTCCTGAGTGTAGGGCCGTGGTCCGAAATGTCAGACATTCAATGTAGCTTTGACGTCAAGATCATGTGAGATGAAATGGAAAACAGTACTTGCATTTGAAAGCAATCCTGGCATGGTGTATTGGTAAAATACTTTTAATTTAGAGACACCTTTAATATGAACATTCTGGGGGATGTCCCATCAAACGAGTTTTTAAAATTGAGAAAAAACTGCAAATGTAACTCCCTTTGAGATGGAATCACTGATTGAATGAGATTAGACTGTAGTGATACTACTGCAAGTAGGGTACAATCATAATTATCGGAATCCTTAAAACAATTCAATAAATACAATGCACTTCAGGTAAACAAAATATTAGCTACAATCACCAGTTAAAAAGTGCCTGCACTAATATAATTATGATGAGATTAATAAGAACTTTCTAAAACCAATTTTTGCATTGCAAAAAAACTCCTACGCTGGCTAATACAGCAGGCCCTCTCTTGTTTCTGGAAGTTCTACACACACGATTGTGTGTGTCACCCGGAACGGCCCCCAGGCTTTGCTTGCAAGCCCTGCTGGCAGAATTGAACTGTACCTCGGCTGTGAACAGGTTCCTTGAGTTAAGAGCACCACTGCCCCACTCACAGAACGTATAGCATTAGCACAGTACCTCTTACTATTCCATTAGGAAGGGAAAAAAAAGAGCCAGAGCCTTCACTGTGTGCGGGGCTGTGGGTTGAGTTCAGTTGCGGAGAGTGCAGTCTTGCAGAGTAGAGTGGCGTAGCGTGCAGTGGCGCAGAGTGCAGTGGCGCAGAGTAGAGTGGTGCAGAGTGCAGTGGCGCAGAGTAGAGTCGTGCAGAAAGCAGTGGCGCAGAGCACAGTGGTTCAGAGTAGGATAGAGGTGCTTAGCGTGCAGTGGCATAGTTTACAGTGGCATAAAGTGTAGAGTATTGTGGCATAGAGTGCAATGATGCAGAGTAGCTGGTGTAACTTGCATTCGTTTTGAGTAAAGTGGTGTTTAGTGCAATGGGGTAGAGTGAAGTGGTTTAGAGTAGAGTGGCGTAGAGGGGAGTGGCACAGTATAGCGTGCAGTGGCATAGAGTTCAGTGACAGAGAGTGCAGTGTTGCAGAGTAAACAGCTGTAGAGTGCAGTGGTGTATAGTGGAGTGACGTAGAGTGCATTGGCATGGAGATGGTGGTGCAGAGTAGAATGGCATAGAGACCAGGGGCGTAGAGTACAGTGGTGCACAGTGTAATAGAGTGGCATAGAGATCAGTGACGAATAGTACAATGTCGTAGAATGCAGTGGCATAAAGTGTTGCAGGGCAGAGTATAGTGTCATAGACTCCTGGGGGTCAGAGTAGATAGGCGTAGAGTGTACTGGCGTAGAGTGTATTGGTGTAGAGTGCAGTGATGTAGAGTGGAGTGGCAGAGTGGAGTGGAGTGGTGCCGAGTCGAGAGCCGCTGAGTGCAGTGACAGAGAGTACATTATTTCAGAGTGGAGTAGTTGCATGGTAGAGTACAGTGGCGCAGAGTAGATTAGAGTGGCGTAGAGTGCACTGGCGTAGATTGAAGTATTACAAAGTAGAGTGCATTGGTGCAGAGTGCAGTGGCATAGCGTGCTGTGTTGCAGAGTAGAATGGCGTGGAGTGGTGCAGAGTGGATTGGTGTAGAGAGCAGTGGTGCATAGTATAGTAGTGTGGGGTAGAGTGCATTGGCATAGACTTCAGTGATGTAGAGTAGAGAGGAGTGGTGCAGAGTAGAGTGCAGTGACGGAGTGTGGAGTGGTGCAGAATAGAGTGGAGTGGCGTAAAGTGGAGTATGCATGGTGTGGTAGCACACTGCCATTACAGACAGCCATCTTCAATTGAAATGACCATTACATTTGCACAGACAAACAGTTTTACTGATAAAAGTATACAGCGCACAAACGATAATGTGTGGAAATGTCATCACCTAGTGTATTGATTTGTTTTGATCGTATTAAAATAGTGGCTTCCACCATACTTCAGAATTACCAAAAAATGTGCATCATTTGTGCTTTTCTAATTCTGATATATTCTACAATATCTACATAGTTCATTGACAGGCATTTAAATTTTCTTGTGTGCTAGACAAAAATAACATTGTATGGCCTTCCTGAAACATTGCCCCGGTAGTCAGCATGATTGTCATATAAATCCTCTAGCTTTGATATCAGAGAAAGAAAAATAAACACCCAAACTCCCTGGAAGACAGAGCCTGACATTTGATCTCTGTCTTTGAATCTACAGCAAATGTGACAAGATAGGGACAAGCTTTAAAGGACTCTTTACTGAAATCCAGTACTGGTGAAAGAATACAGTAAATAGGGTTTGGACAATGGAAGGGACGAACTCCAGCTGGACAGCCTAAAACAAATTGAGCCAGCAAATAGAAAGCAAGCAAATGTGAGTTACAAACCACAAAGCCAATGGTAAGCAATGGGTGGGATGCATTCCCAGGAAAGCTTTCCGAATGTCCCCAAGATGTTAGCAAACTAGACAACTGCGCTGTCTGATAGGCTTTGACCTAAAAAGGGGCAGTAATGCGACAGTGTATCATAAATTTGATTGAGGAAAGTATGCATAGCATGACACTTTTTATGCATCACTCTTTTTTTATTGAATTTTATGAAACATAATGTCACAAATGACAAATACAGTTCTCTTGCACTGACGTAGCACATCCCATTTATATAACGTGCACACTTGGGTGAAAGCAGTAGTGCTAATTGTGTTGGAGCAACATGGCATGTGGGCCACGACCGGGGCTCACTCAATCCGCAAGTACACATGGCAGTCCCACAGTGAACCTGTATCTCATAGCCCTGAATGCACTAGGGTTGCACCAATATTTCCTTCCCCGGAACTTCATATCTGAATGAGTCATATTTACACATTCTGATTATATGCCACCTAAGGACCCCATATCTTCTCATATTTTTAGGGCCATTATCTGGCTTTGTACACCTCCCTTTCCATCTTCCACATCTTAATAGTTGGGGTCTCTCTGGCGCTCCACAGTCGGGTAGTATCTCACTTGGCCACCAAGCATTTTATCTCTATGAACAGTCAACAATGTCTGGGGCCACTGTCTTTTTCCATCAGTCCAAACAGGCCAGCTTTGGGTGTAATTGTATTGGCTTCTTCACCACTGCGGCCAAGGTGCACTCCTTCTGGGACCAAAGTTGTCTCATAAGCAGTCAGTCCCATGTCACATGCACAAGCATTCCTCTCTCCACAGCACAGTGGATACAGCTGGGATTTGGCTTCCTCCCCATTCCCCATAGTCAGACAGGCGTGAAATATACTCTGTGGAAGCATGTTAGTTGGATAAGTCGTAGGCGAGCGGGGATGGTCAACACTCTCGGGGCTATCCCGGCCTACCTCCACTCATCATTGTCTAGGCCACCAACATCATCCTGCCATTTGGAATGCAGGTCCACTTGGGGTATTTGGGGCATTCACTAATAGGGAGCAGTAAAGCCTAGAGATACCACTTCTCCCAATGGGCTGTAAAGTTAAATTAGCTTTTAACGGGCTAAAATCCGGGAGGTTATCCAGAGAGTCGGAAAGCAGGCTCCTAAGCTGTTGGAACTGGGAATTGTGCAGCTCATACTCAGATTTGAGCGCTTCATGTGAATGCATATGATTTCCAGACCAGACATCACCCAACCGGGAGAAGCTTATTACATCCCAGTTTCTGAAGTCCACAGCTCTACTGGCAAGTCAGTCTCCTACCCATAAAGTAGTGCTCCACATGGGGGTCTTGTACCAATTAATGTATTTCAGTGTGTGTTGCCATGCCCCTAGTATTGTTCTACTGGCATCACGGAGGGCGGGATGAATCTTGGAATTGTAAGTGTGATGTAGGGCGCCTTTCTCCCTGAATCCCACTAATTCCAAGTGGAACACTGAGTCGTCCCGGCTCCCATAGAGCTAGTCTTTAATCACTAACTTGTGCGCAACCCAATAATACAGCTGGTTGTTCGTCGCAGCCTTTTCTCCCTCATTTGGGTGCAGACTACAATTGGGGAGCTGTTTACCAGCCCATAAAAAGGTCCTATATGACATCTGTAATTTCTTGAAGGCTAACAGCAGAATTGCGACGTGGTAGTTCTACAGAGTGGATAGCCATTGGGAAGTGCAATCATTTTATATAGAGCAACTCGACCAAGGATGGATTACGGTAGCGAGCCTCATCTCCTCAAGTCCCAAGCTGCCTTATCTAGAAGAGAGGCAATAGTGGTATCCCAATAGGTTCATGGGGTTAAGGAATACCTGCATCCCAAGTTATTTAAATGAATCCCATTGCATTTGCAGACTTGTGACATGTCTGCAGGAGGCAGGTTCATACCTCATAAGGACCAAAACCGACTTAGGCCAGTTCACAGTTAGTCCAGAGGCCGTGCTATATAACTCGAGAAATTGCATGGCTCTGTCACCCTATGCCGCAAGGTGATAGAGCAGTATGTTGTCCTCATTGAGTAATATGTGGCCTTCTTTCCACTGAAAACCCCAATACAGGGTGTTGCATCATATCCATTCAGCCAATGGCTCTAGTGGATCAGAAATCCCCCTGGAAGTATGTCCACCCCCGTGATATCACCTGTGTCTACAGTGGGTAGAAAACAATGGTCATGGCTGGAAAAAGATCTGTGTACTCAGGCGAAGGCCACAATTATTTCACAAAACCTGTGTCTCCTTTAGTAATAGAACTTGCGGGATGTATCGTCTAGTGAACTGCATGACTGCATCCCGTTTGCTGCAATTATTAAGCCCATTTACGTTCCAGAAGAGGAGTCCGATCCCTCCCAGGTTATCCTATCCTCCCCTCCACTCTTGTGTATGAAACTCTTTCCACGTTCTGTCAGGGATCATCAGTGAAGCACCCGCAGATGGATCAAGAAAATCATAAACATGAATATCCTCTCGTCTCCCCAACTGCCGCCACCATATACCACACTCCCAGAAGCTTCTGTCGACCCATCATTAACACAAAATAAAATTACCCTGTGTAACATTAAAATAAAGCAAAGAGTCTGATTGAACATGGAACCTGTCATTGGTGGAGCTATGTGGTTTGAGGTGAATGGTTGGTGAGATAGATAGGCTGGCGGAGATTTGGTAATGTTAGGTTACAGGGATAGCGTTTTAAAGAGGAGAGGTTGTGATCTATGAAATGAGGTGTCAGCCTATGGCAGAATTACCAGAAGAGAGATTAAATAAGACATGCATGAGACTAAGAGGGGGCAATGCTCAGAAATAGAAAGGATGCAGAGGATGGGAGGTAAGACAAAGGTCACTCTGAAAAAAGAAAGGAGAGGAATCAAACGAAGTATGTCAAGTTCAGTTTTTTCATGCACGGTTTTAGGAATATAGTGGGATGCAGCTTTCTGAGACCACAGGCAATCTAAGAATGTAAGATGTAGAAAGCAATCTGAGGATGTAAGCTGTAAAAAGAAAAAACAATATTATACATAGTGCAGCCTAAAACCTTGAGTTTGAGTGTACACATCCCTTAAACATAAAGAGTCTAGCTTGCTGTGTGCCACGCTAGGACAGCCCTTTTAAATTTAGTCTGGAATATGCCAACCTTAGTACAGGATCTATACGCTGCACCAGCCGCAGCCCGTGCAGGTAAGAGTGGAGGGACCATGTGGGAGGGGATTTTGACGGATGATGATGAGGGAAAATTTATTATTTATTGAATTTTCTCTCGTCATCGTCTGTCGAAATCCCCCCCTACCCGGCCGCACCACCCCACCGCTCTTACCTGCACGGACCGCGGTTGCGCTGTACAAGAGGAGTTGGTGCAGAAAAAGAAAAGGTCTTATTTAATGATCTTTCCTCACTATTTTGTATTAAAGATTTTTTTTTTAACTCACTCACTAAAATTAGTTAAATAGCATGGGCACCTGTCTAACTCTTTCTAAGTACAATATAGAGAAATGGGTGGATGCCACCTTTTGTAACATACCCATAAGGGTCTGAAAAGAAACACAAACTAGCTTCGCACAGGCACCATGGATTGTCAACACCGCCGATGTGCGCGTCACTGCAGTTATTTGAAGTTTCACTACTTTGGAACTCAGAATGCAGAAATTAGCTGGTCCGATATTCCCTGTACTGGGTGGGATTGGGTAATTATTTTGGTATAATCTTAGAAATAAAAAATAGCTTGTCTTTTGCTGTCAAAACATAAAGGCTGGATGCTTGAGCAATGACTTGGCAAGACACTTGTACTTTGTGCCACAGATGCTACTGTAGGTCAGAACATTCATCTTTTCAGATTCTAGTTCAAAGCATAGAGTTTGCTTTGAACCTGGATTTAAGCTGAGTTTTGTATTTTTATTGTGAAGCCTAGATATTGGTGATCTGGCTAAGTCAGGAATTAAATATATTGTTGTTGTATAAGCTTTATTTCGACAATTCTTGTCATAAAAGCTATAAAAGACACCACTTGGTATAAAAAAGAAAATAATAAATAAATATAAAAAAGAAAAATTAATGCAGCAGCTTGTTACGATTAAATACATACAAACAGTTCATCTTAGTACACGGCTAGGACAAAGGACAATATGAAATTCAGCAGATCATTAGTAGTAAAAAAACAATGGAATGACAAAACATACATTAAAACAATGTAGAAGAGGGAGAAGGAGCATCATAGCATTTTACCGTTTGGCACCTCTTCTAATGGACCCAGTCAGCAATACCCAGCAGGCCTTTTTATTGGTTTTCCAACCCTCCTCCGGTCAGCATTACGAGGAGGTTATAAGTGATGGAATGCATGTGCATAACATATAAATAGTAAAACCTACATTAAAACAATTTGGAAGAGGAAGAAGGAGCATCATAGCATTTTCACGTTCAGTACCTCTTCTGATGGACCAAGCTGGCAATACCCAGCAGGCCTATTTATTGATTTTCCAGCCCTCCTCGGGGCAGCGTTGCGAAGAGGTTCTAAACAATAAAGTGCATGTGTATAACATATAAATAAAAACAATTGCTATCCTATGGGGCCTTGGGCAACTATGTGTAATCCTCATCCTGATGGGTGCTATGGCGTTCCTATCTGGGCCTTCTGTCTTATAAAGCATGCATGACTTAGAAACTTAGCCACTCAGCAAGCAAAGAGTGATCTGGGATCTGATCTTAAGATGCACAAGGCCGCCCGGTGGTTCCGTGTGCCCAGTTGCCTACAGATCGGTTTTAGCCATTTCATCCTCGGCTTGGCGTAAGCCTGGCAGGCAAACATCACATGGGCAACACTTTCCACCGGGTCCTTGCAGCAAGGGCAATCCTTTGGTGTTGGGTTGCATGAATGCCAGTTAGCTGTTACGTCGCAAACAGGGAGTGTACCAAACCTAAACTGGATATATAACATCCGGTCCCGAGGGGCCTGAATTATGTCTAGGTAGGGCTCCAAATATCTAATCTGTTTATGGAGATAAAATTCTACGGTTAATGTCCCCAAGTTTGGTTTGCTGGATTCTTGCTGCTCCACCCATTCCCAATAATATCGTTTGAGCTCTTCTTTCTAGAGTGGGTCCTGCTTGGCCCATTGGATTTGAAGCCCTAGTGCAGACATCAATTTCCTAACATCCAGACATCAATTTCCTAACATCCAGCCTACCTTATTACTTGTATCTATCTGGATAACCTCAGATAAGGGTTTCGCGTAGGGCAAGAGCTCTGGGGTCCGCCTAATGCAAGCCCAAAAGAGCAGCGGGCGAAGCCTCGCTATATCAGCAATAGAACGCCTGCCCATGTCAAGCATTAGGGGAGTAAGCAGAATGTTTTGAGGCACCATCACTAGAACCCTTAAAAACCTATGCTCGGATCTGCAGAGATCGTGAACCTTGTCAAATCCGACAGCTCTGCTCCATACAGAGCTGTGCTGTTGTGTAGTTCCTAAAAACCTATATAGGATCTGCGCATTTAGACAACATACACTATAGGATTGGTGTTAAACTGATTCTAGACACCCCTATCGGATATGATAGCCTGTATACCAGCTAGCTCACAGTGCCACTAGAAACCCCTCTTACCAAGGAGAGAATAGTTCTTAGCAACTATCGAACAAGACAACCCTGATCCCTCAGGATCGTGGAAACAGTGTACTACTTTTTGCTCAGTCACTCGTGCTCACTTTGGCTCAGAGAGATACACAGAATAAACGGTGGGGACGCTTTTCAATAAGCATTTATTGAACCAGCGTCATTCTAGTGTAAAATAGGTGTGCTGAAACAACCACTAGACAGTAACAGATAGAAATTTTTATAAGCACCAACAGAGTAAAAGGATGGTAGATTTCTACCATCGCGCTAAAACAATGAATACAGACAAGTATATAAAATACATGACAGTAGTAAAATGGGTACTCTTACGATGCGACCCTAACTAGATGTACCTATGTATCACTAGCATGTATGTAGGTGTAAAAGCCAAGAATCCCTCTTGGACAGAGGTCTTCAAACTGTGGGGCGCGACCCCCAGGGGGGTCGTGGAGTCCTAGGAAGGGGGTCACAGATTCCCCAGCTTCACTTGTCCCTGCAAAAAGACAGCCGTCCTGGGATGGCTAATTAAGATCGTTATCAGCTGCTTCCCTGAATGAAAGGCAAATGTGCCTTATCTGTTAATCTGCAAGTGTAAAGGATGCTTGGGAGCAGTTCTGGCTCTTTGTGAAGACAAAGATGTGTTTTTTTTTAGTGAAAGTGCAAAGAATTAACAACTGGGATGAGAAGTTCTTGCTTTTAATTTTAACTGCATTTACACAGCCCTTAGTGCCCCTAAAGAGGTGTTGAAGGGACAGTTATGTAAAAAAAGAAAACTGCATTACATACGCTCTGGTATTATTAAAACCTACATTTCGAAAGCACCATTTTATTGTAAAACTATTCGCACATTTTGCAGCATTCTATATTACCCTGTGTGTAATGCAAGTATAAAAAATTGACTGACATATTCACAGTGCTTTCCGTCACAGGCTGTGACTTCGTAGCACTAAAAATACACATCACTATTCTCCACTGCACCAATCAAGATTGAATTCTGTGGTTCTCTGGTTACACACAGACCTCTGCAGTGCATTAACTAATAGAGGTTTCATAATGTACTACAGTGCATTTCCCACTGCGTAATAACTTTTTAAATTTATTTTTCATTTACGCTGCCCATTATTTGATATGTAGATACCTAAAGGTGAAAGACCTAAAAAATGTATAGAATATTTTGGGCTTATTTATGAGAGGCTTGCATCGCCAGAGCATCACTTTTTTTTTTGATGTTCCAATGGCGCAAGCATCTCAACCATACCTATGAGGCAGTGCAATGTCACCCTGCATGGCTTTGCATTGCCTCATAGATATGGAGTAAGACATAGCAGCGCAAGTCACTGCGTTGCCTTACTCTGCGTCAAGGAGGTGTTCCATGGGCTTTGCGTGGGGTTCCCACGCAAAGCCCATGGATTTTGATGCTGCCCCATATTTACAAAATCACGTAAACCTGGGGCAGCTCCAAAATCTGACGCCTCTCCAGTGGAGGCGTAACGAGGAGAAATGTTTTCATTTCTCCTCGTTTTTTCCTCTTTCCATGTGTGCTACATATTGCAGCTCACATAGAAATAGGAAAACGCCCCTCAGGATTTTTTGGTGAAGGAAGGTGCCTCTTCCTGTACAAAAACAATCCTGCCTACGTTGGTGCTAGGCAGCAATATGTGAAAGAAAAAGGACTAGAATGCACCGTATTTCATAAATACGGTGCATTCCTGCCCTTTCACATTGGCATAGGGCAGCGCCACAAGAAGACTTGCAGCGCTGCCCTATGCCAATTACTCATAAATGAGGCCCTTTGTTTTTAGCTACACCTTTGGCTACACCCCTACGCTCAATGACCTTTGGTTTGTGACCTTTGGTTTGCTAAACACTGTTTAATATAATTTCCCCACCGTAAAAATTATTTGCTGTGGTAATTGGGGGCTGTTAGAAATGGGGGGTCTCTAGTTGGCAATGGTTTGCACCTTCGTCCAAGTAGGGGCCCTTCCTTCTAGTCAGGGTAAGAGGGATACACTACTGAAATAACCCCTACTCACCCCCTTATTTCAGAGGTAGTGTGTAAAAGATTTACACATAACCAACAGTAATACAGTGAAAACACTACAACAGGACACCACACCAGTTTAGAAAAATATCCAATACTTTATACATTCAAAACAAGACCAAAACGATAAAAATCCAACATACAGTACTTAAAAATATGCACTTTGCGGGGAGCTGGCATCGGTCGGTCCGGACCGCGGTGTGGGATGGGGCAGTGTGTCGCAATACTTATGAGCAGTGCCCCCAAGCCACGGTGCGGTCACGGTTGTCGAAGTCAGCGACGGCGTCGGTGAGACCAGGGCGGCGAAGTGAAACGAGGCGGTGCGGAGTGCGGTGCCCACAGGTCACGGTGCAAGCAGCAGCTCGGTGGCCGTCGTCAGTGAGACCGGGGTTGTGGTGCGAGATGCAGCGGTGCCCTCTGCGGTGCCTTCAGGACATGGAACCAGCAGCGGAGTCAGTGACGGAGTCGGCTGCTTTCCCCTCTCTGTGGCAACTGAAACCACGGTTCCAGAGGCGGTACCCAGAGGTCAGTGAAGTCTTTGCGGTCCCTGAGACTTCAGAACAGGAGGCAAGTTCTACTTCAAGCCCTTGGAGATACTCAGCAACAAGTAAAGAAAGTTCAGTCCAGTCCTTTCACTGCCCAAGGCAGAAAGCAACCGCAGGCCAAAGCAACAACACAGCAAAGTTGCAGTACTCCTCTTGGCAGTTCTTCCAGCTCTTCTTCTTGGCAGGTTCCTTGATTCCAGCGAGTTCTAAAGTTCTGGGGTCTGTACCCCAATATTTATACTCAGTTTCTCTTTGTGCTTTTGGGCAGAGTGCCTGTGCCCAGCCCAAACCAGTTCCATCCTCTCTGGCCCAGCTTCCTGGCAGAAGTTGGAGACAGCATTGTCCAAGGCAGACCAGGCCCATTCAGGTGCAAGAAAATCTCCTCCCACTACTATAAATACAGCCCAGGTCTATTCAGCCCAGCCCAGCCCTGACTCATCCAGGAAAGGCAAGAAAGGCAGAGCACACCTTGACCCCCTCCCCCCCCAGTGGCTGTCTGATGAAAATGCACATCCCCATCCCCTGTCACTCCAAAAGCCAGACAGTCAATCCACAAACCCAGCAGAGGCACACAGGATGGCTAAGCAAGAAAATACACACCAGTACATGTCCTACCTTTAATATACACGGCACCCTGCCCACAGGGGTACCTTAGGGGTGACTTACATGTAAGAAAAGTGAAGATTAGGGCCTGGCAAGTGAGTGCACCTGCCAGGTCGACATGGCAGTTACAAACCGCGCAGACACTGCAGTGGCAGGTCGGATAACCCTTTTCAGGGCTGCATGGGTGAGTGGCACAATCAGTACTGCAGGCCCACCAGCAGCATTTGATTCACAGGCCCTGGCACCCTCAATGCACTTTACTAGGGACTTACTAGTAAGTCAAACATGCCAATCATGGAAACACCAATCCATAATACAATTTACAATAGGAACACTAGCACTTTAACACTGAACAGAAGTGAGAAAGTGCGCAGAGACACTTAACCAGCAAAAACAGAGTCAAAACCAGGAGGTCAGAAAGGAAAAAAACAGGGGAAGCATACCAAAAGATGCCAGATCTAACAGGGGCATTTATGGTTGTCGATAGATGTTGATGATGAGGAGAACCAGTTTCTAGAAAATGTTGTCAGAAGGGGTCCTTATGCCTAAAAGGGTTTGACGTGGGGGTCTCGACATCAAAAAGTTTGAAGACCACTGCTCTAGGATAAAGTCTACCCCATTACCTGAATTGAGAGACTGTGGGACCCCGTCTTGGTCTCGAGATGGACACCCCCCAAGGGATGTCAGACCACTGCAAGCTGGAGTGTCTGCGTGCAGGAACCTCAGCGTCTCGCGTCAGTGTGTCGGCATGGAAGTCCTTTTCTCCTCTGACTACCTCAGCAAGATATGGTGTATATATAACCAAAGTGGTACCCCCTGGGGATATACCTTGCTGTGTCATGTCGGACTAGGATGACGGAAGGAATGACCCTTATACATAGTTATTATGCAGGAGTTGGTAGGCCTGCTCTCCTGCTGTGATTCCAAGAATCCTCATGCATAATGAATGAGGCTTAAGCTTTTCGGAGAAAACCCCATGTCATCTCTGGACATTACCGTAACTAGGTAAAAGGTCAGTACTAAGAACCGTTATCTAGTGTAATGGTAGGGGAGAATGTAGGTGAAAGGTTAGGTGACTACCTGAGCCTATATTGGGGTTCCTATATGGAACATAACAGTGCTAACTGCTTTTGCATCGTAAACCTGGAGGGCTGGAGCTACCGGTCTGCTATGTGAGGAGCGATGTTCCTTTACTTATACCCCCGTTACTCGCTTATGACATATCAGCATCTTAGTTAGGTGAGGCTTCCACAACATTT
Organism: Calotriton arnoldi; assembly: GCA_963921515.1. NCBI lineage: Eukaryota > Metazoa > Chordata > Amphibia > Caudata > Salamandridae > Calotriton > Calotriton arnoldi. The sequence goes on along the minus strand of CAWUFW010006394.1, from coordinate 968,632 downwards.
TGCCTGAGAGTCGGACACCGAGATAGTCAAAGGTACCAACTCTTTCCAAGGGAGTCCCACCTGGCAAGGGGCTGCCTTTGTAAGACTTGTGGGGGTTAAAGGCCATAAATTTGGTTTTTGAGGTGTTAATAACCAACCCCCTCTTGTTGCAGAAGAGATGGAATCTATTGAGTAACCGCTGCAACCCTGCTGGGGTCTTCGACACCAGCAGGGTATCATCTGCAAACAGAAGGGTCGGTACCTTATCCCCCCCAAAGTTGGCGCGTCTGCTGGTTCTTCCTGCAGGAAGCTAACCACCCTATTCATGTAAAGGGAGAATAGAGTGGGAGCCAGGACACATCGTTGTCATACTCCCCTGCTGACTGGGATGCGATCGGTCAGTTGCCCCTGCTCCCCCCATCTAACCGGTGCGTATTTCCCTTCGTGTAACCGAACTACCAGGTTAAGAATAGGTAGCGGGATGCCCATGTCTTTAAGCACCAACCATAATTTACACCGGGGGACCAGATCAAAGGCAGTCTTCAGATCGATAAAAGCTAAGTAAAGACTGTCCTTGCTGATTACTACCACTTTCCAATAAAGGAGTAGAAGCCAGAATGCCTGGTCAATGGTCCCTGTGTTCGCCCTAAAGCCAGCCTGATACTGCGATCAGATTCCATTATCGTCCGCCCATATCTGGATCCTCTGCAGCACAACTCTGCAGAAGACCTTCTGTAGTGCGTCTATCAGGCTAATGGGCCTGTAGTTTGAGGGTTCGTCTCTGGCGCCCTTTTTATAGATTGGACCACCTCTGCGCCCTTCCAAGACCCAGGAACTGGGGCACCGCTAGCTATTGCATTTGACAAGAGTAAAATATAGCGGGCCTAATTTGGAATGTCAGCTAGAAATAAATCACCCGGGATGCCATCTGGTCCTGCAGCTTTGGACTGCACTATTCTTCCTATTGCGGCCTCTATTTCCCCAAGGTAAAACGTTCATCGTCCACAGGATAGCAATAATAATCAGCCATCTCCGCTGCGGGCAAGTCCCCGGAAATTGTATAGAGCTTCCGGAAGTGGTCATGCCATATCTGACCGGTGATGTAGTTGGGGGTTGGTTGGGCTCCTGAGTTACTACCCAGGTGACTAAGGACCAGAATGACTTAGCGTCCTTTGCTACGCTTGCTTCCTTGAGTTGCTGCCAGCGAGATTCGTCCCATGCCATTTTAGCTGAGCGCAGAGTATTCTTATAGTGCTTCCTGGAAGCTTTAATCAAAGGGCAATTCTTAGCTTTGATTGCTGAAGCTAAGAGGGATCGCTCGCGTCTACAATCCTTTGCGTACCACGAGTAAGCTCCTCTTGATGCATGGCTGGGCTTTCGGACCGACCTAGGAGCTAAGAAGTATGAGCTAAGTCGGTCGAAAGTTCGTGAGTGAGCCGTCGCTACATCGGCTACTCCGTTTTCGCTAGCCGCTAAGAACTGAAACTCCAATGTGCCTACTAGCAAGTCATGCTATATGCCTTTAATCTTATTTTCATGCAAAACCACCTTTCGCCATTTTAAGGATCTACAGTTGTTAGAGGGGAGAATCTCCCTGGCATAGGACAGGGGAGATTTGCTCTTAGGGTAATAAGAAGCTTCCCACAGGGGGTTCATACTTAGGCAAAGAGGATTATGATCACTCTCTATTGTTGTTCCCACACTCATATCTACCAAATCTCTCCAGAGCCTCAAATCTAAAAGAATGTAATCGATGCAGGATGGGCAACCAACTCTATTATACGTATTCGCACCCTGCCTGTCTGAATGGGTTCTGCCATTTACTGCCCTCAAGCCAAACTCAACAATAAGGGTATTGAGTTGGAGCGCCGTCTGTGTCCATCTTTTAACTGGGGATAAGTTTAGGGAGGGGACAGCCCATTTGAGGTCATCGTCCTCAGAGACTAGTAGTTCTTCTTTATCGAGAGGCTCAAAAGTACTATTAAAGTCTCCTGCTACTATTACTCTTGAGTGAGATGAACATCTAGCTAAGCTCTCTTCCAATAGAGTAAGGGTGGGTGAAGATCTACCCCCTTTAGTTCCCCTCACATGAACATTGAACAAATCAATGGGATCTCCTCCCATAGGTCCCTTGATGCCAATCCCCAGAATATCTGGGCTAAAACTTGGATGGAGGGTGATCTGACAACCCAAGGCAATGCCAACACAAATGATCAATCCCCCTGCCGGGCGCCCTCTCCCTATTGTCGTTGCTGGTGAACAGTAACATGCGTAGCCTTATTTAAACAGGGGAACCAAGCTCCAGGTCTCCTGGAAGATGCAAATGTCGTATCCCTCGATTAGTTCATTCCAGTGTGGGAGTGACATTTTGCTATTTAGCCCTGCCACATTCCAAGATATTACCCTAAGCTGTTGATGGAAATCTAGGCAAAGGGACTTTACAGCATTTGGGTTGGGAGGGCAGTAGTTAATAGGGGCCGGAGTTGGTATTTGAAGATTGTGGTTCGTGTGGGGGTCAGCATCCTCCAGCCCACTGAGGTTGATATGGGCACTGCTCGCACCTGCTTCTAGCGGAGGTCCATCCTCCCTTGGGTGAAACACCTTCTGTGGAACCCCAACACTTGGATGGTTGTCTACGTGGGTAGGATTAAATATATAGGTTTGACCCTTAAAAGTGTCTCTATAAAGTGCTGTTGTTCAGGGGAGAGCAAATAGGTACTGTCCTCTTAGATAGATGTTCTTAACATGAGTCAGCAGACCCCTGGTGGTTCGCAGTGCCTGCTCAGGACCATGACTGTTTAGGTAAGTTAAATAATTTTAACATAATAATACAAAACAAACATAGATAGCAAAGAAAAAGTAAAATTGAAAAATGTAAAATGCTCTGTAAATATGAAATAATTTGAAATAAGAGGCTACAAATTAAGCTGGTATACTTAGCTTGATTTGTGGGATCAGCGCAGGTACATCTAACAGGATGTAGTATGAACGATTGGTGACCACAAGTAAAGTACTGCTATGCCCCAACATCAAACAAGCTGGAAAGAACAAACAAACAAGCTTTGGCAAAGCCAAGAAGGCTGGTGCTGGTTGCCAGCCTTTTAGCTTTGACAATTCTCGCTTTATTCAGTCATGATTTTTGCAAAACTAATTGTTGGGAAAGCTGCCGCTCCTCATCACTTAAAAAAAGAAATCGGCTAATCGCAGAAATAGCCCACATTTCCTTAGTAGTTCCTGACACTGAAAGGAACTACTTTATGTGTGGATGTGTTCCTTATGAAAGGGAAGCACAGTGAAGTCAGCCAATGACTGAAGTAATGCTGTCCCATAACCCATGGTGCATGCTGGAGTGGGTGGAAGTAAAATGTGAATGACACAAAAAAGACTAATGGATGACATCTGGCTGGAACCCTCACAAGTAACTATGTTCTACACATAACTTCAGTAAAATCAAACAGTCTTGTCTAACATTAGACCAAAAAAAGCTCTTTAGTTTGGCGTGGGCTGCCAGACTCTTGCCTTTGCTAATGCCATTTCTGTAAATCTCTATTACAAATAGAGTGGATTGAAAAGATAGATAAAAAGAGAGGCTTGGAAAGATAGAGTTGAATAAATAGCGACAGTGGTATGGATACACAATGTTGCATATTTAGACCGCGTTGCAGAGATAGACTGTAAGATAAATGTTTGCATAGATAGATAACTAAATATAGATAGTTGCATGCGTTAAGAGGGTTGCAGAGATAGACAGACAGACAGTCTCACAGGTAGATTGACAGACACAGACAGACAGACAGTCTCACAGGTAGATTGACAGACAGACAGTCTCACACGTAGATTGACAGACAGACAGACAGATAGACAGTCTCACAGGTAGATTGACAGACAGACAGATAGATAGATAGTCTCACAGGTAGATTGACAGTCTCACAGGTAGATTGACAGACAGACAGATAGATAGTCTCACAGGTAGATTACAGTCTCACAGGTAGATTGACAGTCTCATAGATAGATAGACAGACAGGTACACAGACTCACAGATAGGTAAATAGATTGACAGACTGGTAGAGAGACAGATAGACAGACTGGAATAAACGGCATGGCTTCTATATAAGCACAGTATACAAAAGCATTGAAAGCAAACTAGAAAGCCAAACAAGCAGGGCACACAGACTGTGGTCTTCAATTAAAATACATAGCAGCATTACATGCATGAGGGCAGCTTTAAATGCACTTCATCGCCTCTTTTATTTGAAGATTTCAAAAAATGGTGCCTGCCTCATTTTGTATGCATTCATACATAATAAGGCATGCATGCCTACAAAGTGATGCCATCTATGTGGCCGTGTCACCCACATGTTTTTGTAGGGGGTGGATCTTTTGTCTTTTCTGCATGGCATCGTCAAAGCCAATGGGTCCCAAAGGTGTGACCTATTGGCTTTGCCAACGCTTGTTTTTCCCGCAGTGTACATCAATCAAAATTTAATCTCAAATGGTGAGTCGGCCAGAGGCGGCTTTTCAAGTGGCAACAAGGGTTGCAGAAGTGGCACCGTGAGAACCACCAGAAATAGATGCCGTTTGTTTTCTGTGCCAGGGTTGAGAGCCTGGAGGTTCCAGCCGACTTTAACCACTGGCACTAAGGATGGGGCACAGGGCCAACCATATGATGTCATCGGTTCAAATGTTACACAATATCACTCCCGCTACCCCATGTATTTTGTTGAATTGACGGACATGATCGGAAAACACTAAAGCATTAGAACCAAACCTAATAACTCGCGTAGACATCTGCACAGGATTGGCACGAAATGCTGAGATATTCCATGCACGAAGAGCCACAAGTCTGTGCTTTATCTGCACAGGCAGCAAATGAACGCTTCCCCCTCATGTGTCAGGCTCTGGTTTAAAGATAGCAGAGAAGTGGCATGAAATATATGCAGAACAGCTGAGAGCGCTGGAGTGTAATCCAAGCCCAGTGTTTCGTTTTGCATCTACAACTGTGCAAGGCCTGATACTGTACAGCAGACCAGTGAGATCAAACAAGGAAACTGGCTTGGAAGCCCCGGGCTGACTGTGCATCCCGGCACTGCTCTGGAATCCACAAGATGCGATTGTCTACAATGAATACGTAAGGGCCCGTTTCATGACCGCGCGCGCTCACTCAGAGCAGAGCACCTGTTTTTAGTGCAATTTCAGAGTCTAAAGCCGGATGGGACTGGGACAGAAAATAGGCACAGGCACCAAAATAAAAGTGGCCCCCATTAGTGAGTTAGAAAGCGTGATATATGTTTGCAAATTCGGGCAGATTTGAACTTTAATGACACGCTGTATAAGTGTTTTGTAAGGTATGAAAGACTGCACGGATTTGAGCTTTCTGTAGATAGTGTTTTTTTTTTGCTTAAGAGATCAAATAGAAAGAATCAAACAGTGCAGTGGGTCAGGAATAGCGGTAATATAAGCAAGACAATACATGATAGCACATCATCAGTTACTCCAGTACATAGTATGTCCACCTTTTACCCCAGATTTTCTTATGCTTGTGGAGGATTCCTCTGGCAGCATGCACCGGTTCCTCAAGTTTAGCGCACCAGTCCATTTCCTTACGTCATGCCAGTATCGAATGGCGGGCTGGCCGCATTACGGTCTTGGGAAATATCCTGTTTGGCAATGAGGGTGCCTAAACCTACCAATGACTTCTCCCCATTGAACCCCGACATCTTCGAGCAGACCCAGAAGCCCTACCCGGGGGAGATTTCTATAAGCCGTTTCAGGACCAGCCTTTAAGTGCAAATACCATTTCCCAGTGCTGGGCAATAACAGAGCAAGACCAGACCACATGAAAAAAGTCCACTTCCTCCTGGGTGCATCTGGTGCATGCAGAGGATAGGCGCATGTGAGCTCTCCACAACCGTAACCGCGTCAGGTAAGTGATGTGGAGATATTTCAGTTGAATCAAGCAGAGTCTGGAGGATATTGTCAGTTCCCGTGGAGCCTCTCTCCATTCAGCCTTTAAGCGTTCCCACCCATTCTTCTCATTTGACCCTCAAGGGTGCAAAGAGATCCAATGAGCTAATTACGATGGATTTATACATGTGTAATATTACCCTTTTCCCCAGGGCCCTCATCACTAATTGTGCTTCCAAAGGGCAAAATTTGGAGAAGGGAGTCCCTGTAGGACCCAAGGGCATGCCAGAATTGCAGTAATTTATAAAACTGCGAGTGGTAAATCTTAGATTCTACCTGTAACTCTTGAAAGGGCTGTTGAGATCCTCTCCAGATTTCGCCCAGCTTTGAGATGCCAATTAAGTCCCATTTACCAAAGCCCTCCAAGCCACATACTTGTCCCAACCAGAGGCCCCTCCAGAGGGCGGGGGTCCTCCATTGTTAACTTTCGATTCCATCCCGTTCAGCACAGTGCCACTATTCACACCTGTAAGACCAGCCCTGACAGATCTTGGAGGGAGCGGGGAATCGGGCCCCATATACCATATCCATTAAGATGTCCCACTTCATGGCCATTACTTCTGTCCAGACTGCCAGGTCCGCCTATCCTGTATGCATCCAGTCATTGAGAAGTACTAGTTGGGATAGCCAGTAGTACAGGCGGACAATGGCTGTGGCCATTCTCCCATCATAAGTAGAGTGAGTACATTTGCCAAAGACTATACGCAGTGCATTACCCTCCCAGAGGAAGGAAAATACTGTGGCATGTATGTCTGCAAACCACTTTGTGGAATCACATGCTGGAAGTTTTGGATAGTGTAGAGGAATTTTGGAAAAGATCAGCATTTTAAATAATGTTGACCTCCTCAGAACGCTGAGTGGCAGATGGGACCACCTATCCAAATCTTTCTCCATAGTAGCAACCAGGGGCATTAAGTTAAAAAACCAGGCAAGACCTGGGAGCAAGGAAATATGGATTCCTAAAAATTGAAAACTCAACTGGTACCCGGCTCTGCCAAGTCCCGCCTCGACCAGTGCTTAATTTGTAAAATATTAAGTGCCAGGGCTCTGACCAGGAGGCCACTGCAGCTTGCACCACCCATCGCCCCTGTCATCGTTGCCAAAACGACTACTAACCATCTCTCTCGCATGTAAATGCGACAGTTCAGATTTTTCCAGGTCCCTAAAGCTAAAGGAATGGCTGGGGAGGCAGGTATTAGCAATTTTTGAATGTATATTGTTTTCCTAAATAACTTTTATACTGCTCATCACTAAATTACATGGGCAGCGCCACCTTGTGGCAGACTACCCTAAGTGTGGTTTTGACAACCGAGCACCGGAAACCAATTAAGTGCCGGTGCTCAGCACCGGAAAGCTCCGGGTCAAATTAAGCACTGGCCTCGACATCACCGGTGATCGGAAACAGCAGGGACTTGGACCAATTAACCAGGAATCCGACACCTGTCCATAAAGATCGAGCATCTGGAATAGCCTGGGGCTGGTGATCTTGTGCAGAGACAAGAAGAGTAGAACACCATCCGCACATAGGACAAAACAGTCTTTGGCCCGTCTCCCCCTCCAAGTCCCCAGACCTGCACTTGCATCTGACCCACGTCGACAGTGGCTCCATTGCTAGAGCAAAGAGCAGAGGTGATAGCGGGCAGCCCTGCCTTGTGCCCCACTGGATCTGGTAAACCCGGGACAGTACTCAATTCATGAGATCCCGAGACGTGGGGCAGGTGTACAGCACTACACGTATGTTATAAATAGAGGCCCAAAGCCTATTCGTCAGAGCACCGTCCATAAGAAGCCCCAATCGAGAGAATCAAGGCCTTCTCAAAATCAATAGGAAGAAAGGCACTGGACCTGGTCAGGCCATGCTGGTATGCCAAGGCTGTGTGTACCCTATGTATACAGTGTCTGATGCTATGTTGGGTATGAACCCGCACCAGTCAAGGTAGATTAGAGCTGGGAGTACGTTAAGAAGCCTGTTGCCCAATACCTTAGCATAAAGCTTAAGCTGGCTATTAATCAGTGAGATACGCTGGTAGGAGGGGCATTTCTCCGGAGGCCACCCCCTCCTCATGGAGAACCTCAATGATAGCCACATCCAATTCTTCCTAGAAACTGGCCCTTTACTATGGCCTGGTTGTACATGGCCAGCAATAGTGGCAGCAGGTACAACTTAAACCTTTGATAATACTCCATTGGGAAGCCATTCGGTCCCGGAGTCTTCCATTGGGAAGCTGTTTGGTCCTGGGGTCTACCCTGGGATCATGTCTTTCAGGGCATCTTCAAGCTCCTTCAGTTTTATGGGTCGTTCCATGTTTGCACACTCCAGCATGGATGTATACCCCCCGGGGTAGATCTACTATCGGCCTCGGAGCTTTCTCCAGAGGGTCTTTCTCAGCACACTTAGAGGACCTGGTAGTAGTCTGCGAAAGCATTTGCAATCGCTTCTGCTTCCGTAACTCTCAATAAGGAGGCTCCTATTATCCTCGGAATCACTGGGTTGACCACTGCATGGGTTGCCAACCAGTACAGCAGTTTACTGAACTTAACCCCCCCCACTCATAAACCCTGCTACTGGATGCAGCCAACACTAGCGAGCCTTGTCAAGACATAGTTGCCGCAGTGTCGCCCTATCGATCGTCACCTGCCTGCTTTCAACCTCGTCCATCACTGTGTCTCCCTGTAGATGAGCTAATCGGGCATCTAACTATGTTAAATGTTGTTCTTTATGCCTGTCTTGCGCCCTAAAATGCGACGGACGATTCCCCGCATGTAGGCCTTTTCTGCTCCCCACAGCATTCCCGGAGATTCCACTGATATGCATTCAGTTCCAGGCATGCTTTCAATTACTGTGATAGGAAGTGTGAAACCTCTCTATCAGTGAGGCAGCAGGCATTCAGTCACCAAATTTGGCAACACCCTCCACTCAGTGCCCCCCCCCGTATGACCACTGGGTGTGGTCTGAAATGCCCTTGGCTAGAACATCAGCTCCCATAGTTGTAAGCAAATTTGCCGCCGGCTGAAGGAAGAAGTCAATCCGTGACAAAACGTGCGTGATATTAGTGGAACTGAAAGGAGGGATGAGTTTGCACACGTGCCTCCTAAGCTCAAAATCAAGGCCCAGAAGCATTTGCTATTTTCAGAGGCAGAATCTGGGGAAGTAAAAAAACTGCACAAGCCCTATCCGACTCAACAATGACAGAGATTAAATCCTTAGTTGGTTAAGTGAAGGATAGTACTTGCTTAATTCCAGTCACCCCTGAATACAGCAGATCCACGACTCACGGAGGTGGAGAAATAACTGTACTATATGAACAGTGGCCCATACTTGGCCAGGAACTATGGCATCTTCGTAAAAAGATAGTGGACTTTGGAGGTAGAAGTAGGCAAAATAAGGTGCATATCTTGGGTGTGCTTAAATGTGTATAAAAAGCAGATATGATACAAATTCTTGGACCCATCCTTCTAGAACCTCGGTGATGCAAGTTGCATCTTCCCAAAAATCTCTAAGGACATATACATTTTTCTCTAGAGATCAGACCTCACCTTGACTAATAATTGTCCAGCATTAGCAAGCCTGTCAGGTAATTGGCATGGCAAAGCAAAGCAGCAAAATGGCCCATTCATATTTCAAGCACATGACATCATCATCATTGCGGTTGATTTTTCCCTAGAGACATTTAGGAATCACAGGAAATTTTTGTTACTGGAACCACAACTGCAGAAAAAGTAAATAAAGTATGGGTCTGTGGAACCTGCAATCATGTTGGTAATATTTAATGGAAAGAACCAAGAATTTGAAGACCAGAAGACTTGGAAAGATTCCTGAACACTTTGGATGACTCAAACTGGATACCACAACAAATGGTTCTAGACTGGTCTCAGAGAGGTCCCTTAGACTGGAGAGGGAAGACCTCCTAACAGATATGGGAACCCATAAATCAGCAAAGGTCATGCTGGAAGCTGTGATGAGGAGATAGTTGTAGAAAGAATGTTCCAGCGACCTAAGAAAGGACAGAGACAGGGCTAAATCAAGATCCCCCTTAAAAACATGACTGTAAACTGCAATTGGAGAACACAGTGGGACAGCACCTTTCTTCAAAGAAGACCGGATTCTGAACTGAAATGGTTGTTATTGGCCTTATGCTTGGTGGTTCTGTGTTCCCCATGTCTCCGTTCGTGCTTTTTCCCACCCTGCCCCTACCCTTCCACCTCATTCTGCCCACTACATAATGCTATACCTTTGAATGATACTGCTGTTTCCACAATGTCTTTGAATGGAAAACGTACTACCCTAGGCACGAAGGGGCAAGCATACAATAGAGTGACCAGATTTTGATAAACAAAAAGCAGAACATTTCACAAATATAGAAGTAAGACTATAATTTTACATTGAATCAGGGGCACAGATTGACTTAAAACAGGGCTCACCAACCTAGAAAACACAGACAACGAGCATCTAAGAGGGATTAATTTAAATGCAACTTTTACACAGAGTGTCATCTGTATTAACTAAATTGATTTCTGAAAAGACTGGTAACTAATCCTACATTGGAACACACAAAAGCTTACTTCGCTTTGTATTCAGTAGACCTTCTCTAACAACTGGGGCATGTGCTGAATTTAGTGAATTCTGCTGGGACAGATGATGAAAAACCAGGATTGCCCTGGCAAATCCGGGACGCCTAGTCGGCCTAGAGCAGAAAAATAAGTCCACATGTTTAAAGTTAATCTTGCATATGGTAGTGTTTGTCACATCTGTTTAAAAAGAGAAGGTTCCATATTACATCCTAACTCATAGAAATAAACCTGACCAGTAATAGGTTGCAAACCCCAATACATAAGTTTTCCATATATTCTTAGCTCACACCTGTACTTTCCAAATGCCACGCCCAATGCCAGGTCAATAATATCTATTAAGTTGATTATTTCACAGGGATTAGAGACCTGGAGGATTTGCCCAATAACATACAATTGCCCAATACTGACTAACAATGTCTCATAACACGCACAAACAGATTTAGTCATTGTTCTAACTCAATGTAAATGGTTTGATGCATTATATTAAAATGAAAAAAACATATGTCTGTCAAACACCCATATGTGGCCGTTTTGCAAGAAACCCATCTATATTTATTAACATCGGAGGCTGACCAGTTGAGGAGAGACTGGGTCGGAAGTGTGTCATACATGCTTGTAACAATGAACATCTTCAGGGCCTGAAAGGAGAAGGTTCCTCATTTAGGACAGGTGGGGTGGCAATCTAATTCATAAAAACCTACTAAACTGTTTATGGAAAAACGTGTCGGATATAGATGGGAGGTATACGTTTGTGAAGCTTAAAATCCAGCAGACTTTGATTGAATAGAGTTCCTTGATGCTTTAAATGGTGGGCAAATCTGCCTTCTTCAATAAACTTTCAAGAATTCTGGTAGAATGAGACAAAACTAACATAGTAATAAATGGTGATTAGAAACTCACTCTGGACCCGATCCTAAAAAGATCTGGGACAGCGGATTTGGGAATGGAAGAGGCAGAAATATCTGTGAAGATGTAATGACCGATCACTCCCAAGTGGAAATTGCAGACTAATGCACCGGCAAAATAGGGAGTATACATTTCTGTCCTCTCTCCATGGGACAAGCACCCATGTAGACTATTTTTCTGTCCCATAGCCTCTTATCAAGGGTGACCTTTTGTGAAATCTTGGAAGGAGGGACTTCAGATCACACCCCAATATGACTACATTTATTTAGGTCTGGGATTGGCAATGTCTCCTCCCAAAATATGAGGAATGGCCACTGGCAGATATAAATAATCTGCTGAAAATGCCTTTTACAACTGCTACTGAAGGATCACCTAGCTATAAATGAAGACTTGGTGGCATTGACGCAGGTGCTATGGGAGGCAGGCAAGGCCTTCCTTCAGAGGCAACTAATATCATAACACTCCAATAAGATGCAAACAGAGGTCTGAGACTCAACAACTAGAGGATAAAAACAAAGCACTTGCAAATAGATACACAAGCTCTCTGACTTGAGACATTTTGACAGACCTTGTGACAACCCTGTATGACTTAAATACTCTCTTAACTTTCCAGGCAGAATAGGTCGGATCGCATATGAAAAGGAAAAGGTATGAACACGGGTGGAAGGCGGACCATCTGCTAGCGGATTATTCTGACAATAGGGAGGGAAGACGGCACACTACTCTCACATTTCATAGATAAATATACCTGCATCACTGCAATCCTCCATGCTATGCTTAAGGATGCGGATCAGACTGGGGTACTGCGACTAAAATTTAACAAAGCACTGGTCACTTAAAATACCCAAATCAGGAACGGACCATTGACTGTATTCCTGCTACAGACATTACGATTCTCGCTAAGGTTTGGGCCAGTAAATTGAATAGAACCCAAAACATATGTGATACACCCAACCCAAGTAGCTTTGTACCAGGCCGAACATCTAGTGATTATATGAGATCGCTTTCCCATATTCTTTGGCAAATAAGGTATGATCAGAAAATAGCCCTTTCTTTGGACACTGAAAAAGTATTTGATTGTGTTGAGTGGGGCTTTTTGTTTAGGACCATATCCAAATTTGGGATTGGCCCTGCTTTTATCTGTAAAGGTCAATAGCTGTATCAGTCACCAATGGACAGAATAAATTGTGGGGGGTTTTTTAATCAGAAAAAATGCCAATAAGCAGTACTAGACAGGGATGTCATTGTTATTTCTGCTGGACATAGAACTACTAATAGTGGCAATCAGACGGGATGTAAAGGTGGAATGTATTATGACAGTAGCTAAGCCTCAGAAATTATTTCTGTATGCCGATGACATCCTCCTCACCCTATCGAATCCATCTCATTGACACCAGTCCAACTATTGATCGTTTACCGCTTTTCTATATTCTCTGGTTACAGGATTAATTGGACGAAGAGTGGGGTAGTCCCACTAACATCACACACAGGGAGACATTGCATAAGTGACTTTGCTTTTCACTGTGTACCCAACAACATTAGATATCTAGCAATTTTGGTGAACCGGGGTTTAAGTAATATGCTACAAGATAACATAAAAATAAAAGCTGTTCTCAATGAAGTGATCAAGGACTTTGGTTAAAGGTCCTGTCTGGACCTCTCCTTCTGGAACAGAACACAAATTATTAATATGAATGTCGTACTGTGCTTTGTCTTTTTCGGGATGCTAGCCATGATAATCCACAGGTTTTAATAGAATGAAATTAGTTCTACCATTGAAAAATTCTATGGGATAGAGGTAAACTCAGACTTAAAGCCAAAGAACTTTGATCGGCCCCTGCAACTGGTGGCCTGCACCTGCCACATATGTTCTTCACACTAGTTGGCACAGAGGTTGACCCCCTTGGGCGTGGGTGTTTCATGATAAAGGCTGGTTATGCACACGGCCTAAAAGAAGCCTTGTTACTATCCATGAATCATTAGGAGTTGTTAATGGAGATATAAAAGATATAAAAGATCCCCAAGGCCCACAAGCCTTTTTTATTGAGATAAATCAATAGAATGCAAACAGCACTTACAGGAACATAAATCATAATAGTAATAAGCAAGAATGCCATCCACAGTACATTTTGTAGGATCCCAGGCAATAACCCACAAATACTTCCCGTCTACTTAAACAATTGGGTATAATCCTGACAGCAAATAATCTTAACTATTTTAGATCATTCCAGGGAACCTAGCACATACGTCTGTCGCAATCTTCTTCCTGTCTTTACTTATGGAATGGTATGTTGCTGTTTCATTCTCGTATGTTAAGCAAATCCATTGCCAATAATATATATATAATAAGGTGGTTTAGTATCCATCCACTATTTGGGAATCGCTAACCTGTCCACTGTAGTGGCAACAAAACATAGTCCTATAAAATGAGATGGTATGTTGAGACCAGTTATGTCATTTCTTAATAAAATGAATAAAGAAGTAAGCGTACTGTCTGTATCCAATATCTGCGTTAGTTTGACAGAAATAGCGCACCAAAATGTCTGCATTCTATTACAAGTGACAAACGTATCCATTATCAGCATTGCGCATCTCGGGCATTTGGAATCTAAGCAGCACTTCCAGGCATATAGCCTACTAGGGGTATGATAAAGCCTATGAACCAGGGCACAAGTCCTAAAAAAAGAAGTGGGGGGACTAACCTAGTTAATCAGTAAGCAAGTGACATCACGGCGCGTGACATCACGGCGCGTGACACGCATGACATCACAGGAAGTGGCATCACAAGAAGTGACATCAAATCTTAAGCCCTCACATACATATTTAGCAGGTGTATCATGAGTACATTGGAGCACATTTCGAGTATACTTCTCCTGCATTAGGCAGAAGATTCACACTTTTGTACGCTACACATATACACATAAAACAATGGTGCCTTTTGTCAGCGTAAAGCTTCCTCTAGCCATAGTGCTTTAAAAGAAAAAATAGTGATATTTAAATTATTACAACGCCTCCTCAGGGGTAGTAAGCCCTATATAAATGCTATTTATTTTGTGCAAATACTGGGAAAGACCAACACATCTGCAGTTCTTACAGTGCATGCATATCTCCTAAACAGAGCCTGAACAAAGTGAAAAGCTGCCTCTCTTCAGTATGTGTGAAGTGCTAACAAGGTGTGAGCCTTTGTTTCTCCTCTGCTGCATTTGCTTCTGGGTGTGAGGCTCCTGACTGCTGCCAGCCAGGGGTCTCGAACAAAAGGAGGCCTGATGACCCCTCAGACTCGGCCTTTGTTAAGAACCAGCAGGAGTTAGAAATAAGAGAGCCCCGTCCCCGCCTGCACGTTGTTGCCGATCGAAAGCAGATAACAACGTGCAGGCGCTGCTGAAAGTGTCCCGGTGTTTAGATATTACACTGGGACGAATTCAGCATCTTTATCAGTGGGGCCCAACTTCTTGGCAGGGTGGACGGCGTCCCCCCTGTGAAATAAGTGGGGGGACGCCGTCCACCCGCGTGGACCCCCGACTCTGTGCCCTGCTATGAACAGTCTTGAAATGTTGAGCAAGCAAGCCAGATGTTCGAAGATACCTACCACTGAGTACAAAACTAATCAAAACCATATCGGTAGTAACAGCTGTATTTAGCGCCTTGGTCCATGCATCTGCCATTGAAGTACCACAGTTTGGCAGATTGTGACTACAGACTGTTTAGATGACTCTAATACTTGGCGATATTGTCTTGCTAAGAAAATTGAATAAATCCATTTTATCCACCTTTTCATCTGATTGCATAAACAAATGCCTCATCTGGAGAAATTAAAAAAACGTCACCTCTGGGAAGTTTATGCTTTTCTACAAGGTCTCCATATGCCCTGATAATTTGGTTTTATACAATATCCCAAGATGCATAATACCGGATTATGTCCAAATTAGGGCACCAGAAGCGTACAAAATTTCCAATAATTTAGTTTTGATGCCGATGGGTAAATATCTGTGTAACAGTGTGATGGAAAAAATGCTTGCAATGCTAATGCCAAAGACGTTTGGCATCAGCTATAACCTTAAATTTAACCCTTTTGCAATAAATATGTTCACATTTCGACAACAACCAGCCCACAGCTTCTCTACCAAGGTAAAGTTCATATATGCTTGTGGGAAGTTCATTAAAAGGGCAGAAGATTAACTTACCATTTTTCCTAGCCTAGGCAGCCCCCATACTCTAAGACTTTGAGGTATTTTGAATGCGTTTGTAGCTTGCTGTACTTTTTTATATCCCCATCTAAAAGCAGAAATGGCTGCTTCTAACAGTTAAATAAAAAATATAGGTATGGCACGTAAAAGATATATAAGCTTTGATGAAATACACACCTTTATAAAGTTACTAGTGGCGGCCAGCACAGATTTGGGGTGGTGGGGTGGGAGAGGGGGGGCGGGAGAGGGGGGGCGACAGGGTAAGGAGGTATAATTAGCAAAAAAAGAAAAATTCACTTACCTCCTCGCCGCTCTGTCCCACGTCGTCTCTCCTCTGCTGAACAGGAAGCAGCCAGGCTCCCCTGAGCCAATTGGCTCCCCTAAATCAATCACAACTCTGCAATGCAGCGTTGTGATTGGTCTGAGCGCCGTGGTTCAGCACTCAGGCGGGGACTGGGGGCCTGGGCATGTTCTCCATGCAGGCTGTAATGCAGCCTGCATGTAGAACATGCTAAAGTGCGCATGACTGTTTGGCCAACCCGAGAGGGCCAGTCAAAGCATCATGTGCAGTTTAGTGTGCCTACCACTCCTCCCCTGCTCTGTCAGCAGAGCAGCTCCACCCCGCCCTCATGCTGCTGCAGCAGGGAAGAATAAAATGATAATAACATTGCGTTATCATTTTATTTTTCCTTTCTTTTACTGCTGCACAGCAGCAGTGGGGCGACGCTCCTCCACCTTAGCGGAGGAGCCGCCACTGAAAGTTACATCTACTTTAGTGTGATTGGTAGTCTGTCCCATTAGTAAAATAGCATTTCTGAGCAAAGGTCTGTAGTTTAGTTCGAAAATCTTATGTTGATTAGATGCAATAAATAATCCTCTAAGTATTTGGCAACCGGTATATTTTTGCTAGATATCGTATTAATATTGTAATTAGTCAAAACTTCAGTTTCAGCTGTTTTTAATGCATACCCGTAAAAAGTACTGAACTGTAAGGCTATTTCCCTCTACCTCTTTCTTAGCTTTAGTCACATCCTGTGAAAATATCGCCATGTCATCCGCATATGCTGCAAGTTTAAGATCAAAGGAGTTCAGATGCACTGGAGTGATTGATTTTACAGTTCTTATCCATAGCGAAAAGGGTTCTAAGTATACGGCAAATAATAATGCTGAGAATGGTCAGCCTGTCTTGTGCCTCATTGAATTATGTTTGTGCATCGATTCCCCATTATTATTATACATGCTTTAGGTTTATCACATAACTTTGCACTGTGAGGTCTGTGGTGTATTTTATGGTATGAATGAGTGATCGTACTCTGTAATACACTCGCAAAATTGTCTTGGATCCAGTCAGGCTCTTTGTAAAACCTTTAGCTCAACCTTGGGTAGCTATAGCTTTCGAGTATCAAGGCTTAAACAAAGGAACTAGTGTAAAGCATTTAGAAGCACTAAACAACGAAATAAAGTCACATAACACGAAAGAAACCTGAAACCAATTTATAAAAATATATTAAAATATTATGAATTTTTAGACCATAAGATTAGCAAAATCCACTAGAGGGTTCTGGAGATATAGATTTTTGAAGAAAACGTAAATTTCCGCTTTTTAGTCCAAAGTGCAAACAAGCATTGGTAACCGTAAAGTTGAGAAACTTTTGAAAAGTTTGAAAGAGTTATGTTTAGCTACTCCGGCCCGAGTTAGGCGACCAAATCTGAGAGGGAGAAGGTCAGAGGGGCCTGTAAGGAGTATTTGGACAGTTACCTGGTCACCAAAGCAGTCTCAAGTATGGTTCCTAACTTTACATCAAGATTGCCATAGATTTCAACTGAGTGGTCCTAATGCTGGGGTTGCAGGACGCTGGAGGAAGCTGATGGATGCTTTGGGTGCTGTGCTTTCGACAGGGGTGTCCTTGCAGTTAATCCTTGGTCCATGGGTAAGGTGGGGCGACTTTGACCACAGGGGTCATAGTCTCTCAAAGTCCTCTTCGAGACTGCCAAAGGCCAGCTGCTGCTGAGCTATCGATCTTCATATACAGCGGGTCCAGTGGTATCCTTTGGTGAAGGTTGGTGTCCTTCTTGGGTGAGCAATCTGGGCTCAGACGATACTACCAGGTCGAGCAGACTCAGGTGCGACTTTTGGCTGTCGAGGATCGGTCTCTTAGGGCGGTCAGCGGCGATTTGCAGAATGTGGCCACCGACTTGCCAGAATGGGCTTCTTCAGCTTTGATTGTCCCAGTGCTGGTTCCAGGATGTCAGCCAACTGGCCCTTGGAGTCACTTCTTTGGTCTGTGGCTCAGGAGTGACTTTTCCATGAGCCAAAAGGCACAGGCACAGTCCTCTATTCACTAGTCCAAGGTGCGGCAGGTTCAGTCCAGCAGACGGTGCAACCTCTTTTGCCAGGTCCAAGGGTTAGCAGGGCAGTCCTTTGAGCCAACACCCTGAGTGGCTTCCTGCAATGCGGAGGTAACACCTCTCTCAGTAGCAGGCTTCTATTGTTCCTGAGCCTGGAGTTGTTCACACCACTCCCCAGTAAGGCAGAAGGCTGTCTGGTGACCAACAACTGTGAGGCCACTGGACAAACTGGGCAACAGAGGAGCAACTTTCTAAAAGTTGCCTTTCCTTAAAAGTGACATTAAATTTGATTTGGGCATCAAGTCGGGTTTAATGCCACGATTAATTTGATACCTTAAGGTACCCATTTTAGCAGTCCCATTCAGAAGTTAGCCGGACTGAGAGGTCAGCCGGTAACTCTGTGTTAGCCAATGGGGCTACTAACTTTTCAGCAGCAAAAACGACAATTTGGAAGTTTTGCTGTTAGGACATGTTAAAAGATATGTCCTACTTGATAATATACATATCCCTGCCTTGGTGCTCCATTGGCCTTCCTTAGGGAGACTTACGTATGTTAAAGGAAGTGGGGGCTTTACCATTGGTTTATACGGCAAAGTCAAACTAGCAGTTTTACAACTGCTCTTCCAGGCTGCAGTGGCAGGCTTGTAGTCATTTTGTACATTGTCACCCACAGGGTGGCACAATCAGTCTTGCAGACCTGGGGGGACACTCTGCCCTACATGCCGTGGGTACCCTTGGTACCATATACTAGGTAGGGACTTATCAGTAAGTCAGCTGATACCAATTGGGTGTTACCAATTCAACATATCTTTTGTAATGGGTTCGAACACCGGCACAGAGTTTTGCTTAGCAGGCCTCCGTGCACTCTCAAAACTTTGGTGGTGATCATGCAAAAAGAAGCATTTCTTTACACGCACCATAGTAATAAATTTATCCCTGAATTGCATCTGATGCATTACTTGCCGTAAGTATACCCAAGTCACCCGATCAGATGCCTTTTCAGCTTTTGGGATGGATCATACCAGCCTGCTGTGGCAAATTGATTGCAGCATCAAACATTGTTATTGCCCTTTGAATATGTGAAGAGTTAGCTCATCCAGGTATAAATCTGTGTTGTTTGTCTGATACTAATCATTAACCAACAATGACAGTAGTCTAGACAAATTTTCAAAATATATTTTGGTGTCAGTATTAATAAGAGATATTGGGCAGTACGGGCCTCTCTCTTTTGCTGGCTTCCTTTCTTAAGGAATACTTATATCAATGTAAGTTTCCGTGATAGTAGCACTACACAACCTTCGTATATGTTATTCAGGACAGCATTAAACAATAACGGAATTGTTTCTAAAGAACAAGTTACTTACCTTCGGTAACGATGTATCTGGTAGAGACACAGTCTAGCCCAGATTCCTTAACTTAGAATATCCCCAGGCGTCAGACTGGATCCGGAAAACTTTTTCCCCAGCCATACCTCTGCACGGCGGGGGGCGGCGGCATCCGGCTCTGTCCAGACGTCGTCCACGGAAGTGACGTCAATGGAGCCATATAAGTCCCCCTCGGCGTGCTGACGTCAGTTTTCTACTGTGAAACTTTTACGCGCCACAACGCGGAGCCACTACAAAAACTGTGAGAGTATAGGAACAGTGTGCCAAAAAAGGAGCAATAACCTTTGAAACAACAATGATAAGAAATCATAGAATGATGAGAAACAACACCATGTTGAAAGAGTACTCAACACTTGAAGGGACTGAAGGGAGCGAACAGAGCACCCGCCCCAGGAAAAGTCCCCCCCAAGCGTAGAGCTGTGCCCCCTCTAAGAGGCAATGGCAGTGGAAATGAATGGCAAGCCAAATGAAAGGCAGTTTGCAACCACAGGGCGGAACTGTATTAAAGACGGTCTGTAACCATAGGGTGTAACTGTAAAGGACCACAGGACTGGAACAACACGACTCATGGCAAGTGACCAGAAGTGAACAACAACATGAGAATGTTCACCACACCTCCCCACAATGACTTATGAACTGTAGCATAGGCAAACAGAACCCCAACCCAATCGACTGCAGCATAGACAAGGAGACCCCAAAGAAATGGGTAGAAACAGACGCGGGTGGAGGGAGGGTAGAAGAACATGAGGATCTCCACATCGGAAGAACCAGGGTGGAGGAACACTGAAGGGCATGTAACGTAGCCACCCAAGAACGATAATGGGTGGAGAGCCATTGTGCCAAAATAGAATGACACACCCTGCCCCGGAGGTAAGTGAACTAGAGCACCCCTCAGGAAGACCAAGGCCACCTGTAAGGAGGAAAGGTGGTAGAACCCCACCTGGAAAGGTCCTCTCAGAATGGGGAGGATGGGCGGGCGTTAAGGAATCTGCGGCTAGACTGTGTCTCTACCAGATACATCGTTACCGAAGGTAAGTAACTCGTTCATCTGATAGAGACATCTAGCCGCAGATTCCTTAACTTAGAATAGATACCAAAGCTATATACCCCATTGGAGGAGGGTCTGCGACCGAAACCCACCAAGTTCCCAAAGGAAGAAGTCCGTCAAGAACATTGACTTAAACAAGGTGGGGGCCGCAATGCCAGCTTGGCTGACACCAGACCCATAAAGCTCAGCATTGCCAGCATAGCTGACACCAGACCAAGAAGTTCAGGTCGGGGCATGAGCAAGGGAATCAAGGTACCACAATCCGTCGGAGGACGGCACGAGTCCACTGTCGGGCCAGACAGGGACGAAACGAAATCACAGAACCAGAAAAGTCAGTTAAACATGATGACAGATTCCGAACACACACTGTGAGCGGCACAACATCAGGTGCCAACAAATTATATGTCAAGGCAGAAGGCATCATGCCGAGAAATACAACTATGGCTACCAGGAGATACATAGATGTGAATTACAAGAATACACGGAACAGACGTAGCGTACCGTGAGAACCACACCACACAATGCACAGCTCAATGAAGTGTAACAGCAACAGCCTGTGTGCGTCGACAGAGAAGACGGGCGCAGCACCAGGTAGCCAACCAGTCAACCGTACGCACAGGTCCAACGACCAAGGGCCACCGGCAAACCGGACACACCCAAACCATCTCCCATGAGGGAGAGAGAGAGAGGAAATCTGGGACAATCTCCAGAAACCACCGCAGGGAAACCCCGCATGCGGCCCCCTAGTGTGCGTACACAGAAATACATGAAAAAGTCAAGAAGTGACAACCAAGGGTAAACTGGAAGAGTACCCCTAGAGAATAGAAAGTCGCCCAAAAGGTACCAACGGCACCGACTCCTGTGAAACGTATCAGGACATACAAGTCCAACCACAAAAGGGGGCGAACCCAACCCCCGGATCGGGAAGGAAGGACCGAGCCACCGCAATACAGGTGGGAATACTGACAACCACACCAACGAAGAAGTCAGTAACACTCAGACCTAGAATGTCTGAAAAAGCATATATATGGGGCATCACTGGATGTTTGAAGTTCCCCATCACTGTATGGGGCATCACGACGGACTGCGATAACCAGCATGCAGTTCACCTGGAGTCAAAAGCGCAAGATACACACCTGCATTTAGGAGGAGGAGCCAGGAGACTACTTCACAGGGAGTGGTCTCTGAGTCAAGTCCAGGTGAATCAACCAGCCTGTGAGACCGGCACTGATGACGGCCATTCCAGCTAGAAACGCGTCTGCCCAAGCGTTTCACGGACTATAATGACTGCGCTGGGATTGTGCTCAATAAATCCTTTGTCTGTACCCGGAGCTGTGTCCCGCTTGCTTTTATATCAAGGTGAGCACTTGGTTTGGATATATATATATATATATATAGACCGGTTGATGCCAGAGATCATCCGGAGATAGAATACGTCCATTGAAAATCGCAGCAGAGGCCAGGAGGAGAAACACCTGAGCCGTGTGCGACAACGAACCGAAAACCTGAGCCCAGGCCGGGGCCCGTCAGAGGGAGCAAGGGGCACAAGGTAAATGTAACAGAGATCCGCTCCGGCGAAAACTCTACCGCCCCTAGGCAAACCCCCTACAGGGTGTGCCCAAACCTTTCCCAACACCAGGCAAGAAGGCAACAGGAAGAGAACGCAGTCAAGACAGTGGCTCAAGGAACACTACGGGACCCCCGTGATAGTACCCACACCCACAGTGCGGATCACATGTGGTGCCCACCCAGAGCACAGAAAGAACCGATCTGGAGCGGAACGGAACAAAGCGCCCACAGGGACGCGTACCCACGCCCAAGACAGCCAACAGCGCTAGGGGCCGAATGAAGGCGGAAGAAGAGCCAAATGCAAGGCAGGAGGACGTGCAGCCCCCTGGGGCGAGTCGGATGCGGCAGAGCCCCAACAACACACCGTAGCAGACTGCGTCCACAGACGCATGAGAGAAGCTCCAGGAGAGGGCCACATCAGCCCGTAGATCTCAACAGAGGAGGCATTCCACCACAGCAGGAAGTATGGAACAAAATGGAGATGTCCACAGCATAACCACAGGAAAAATCCCCAGAGGGACAGACAATAACGAAGAGAACTCCACTGGAGCCTCCGAAACTTCCTGGCAAGGTAGAGCCGCTACACAATAGCGAACGAATACCCCACATAGGGTACGTCACAGCCCTATAAAAGGCAAGGGACACCCCTTGAGACAAGCTCATAGGCAGAGGTCAAACAGAACCATATAAACAACTGGCCCATATAAACAACTGGCTGAACAGCCCGTCTGGGAAATAATGTCTTGAACCCAGAGACGGAAATCATAAAAGCAGTGACAATACTGCATACAAAAACACAAGTCCACTATAGAGGACTAAAAACTAGGTAGTCATGGAAAACCGGCTAGGAGGCGCCGGACCGCCGAATCTGCATGCTCATCAAACAGATGGGCCCCATCAAAAGGCAGATCCCTGAGTTGCTCCCGAACATTCTCGGGGAAACTGCCATCGCGTGGCCATGCATGACGACGGAGAGCAACTGACCTGGCCATAGCCCGACCCACGGAGTCAGTGGTGTCCATGGCCGACCGGACGGAAAACTGCGCCATGTCGCGGCCATCCCGAATAAGCCGGACCAGGTCACCACGAGGGCCCTCCGGCAAAGAGGGAAGGAGTTGTTCGACGGAGTCCCAAAGGGCAAAAGTAGCTTGAGCAAACACGCAGGTGATGTTCAGGGACTGAAGGCCTGAGCTGGTGGACGCAAAGACGTTGTGGCCACACGACTCCAACCACCTAGACTCCCGAGTGGGCAGAAGCAACGGAGGAGGAGAGGAAGGGAGCGCTGCCTGGACTACAAGCCCGTGAGCCCTAGGATGGAGGGACAAACAGGCAGGGTCATCTGGAGCCGGGCGATGTGCAATAGCACGATCCACAGGGTCACCCGATGAGGGCCTGGCCCAAGTCCCCAGAAGGACATTATACAATGACCCACCAAAAGGCAACAAAGGCTCCACATCCACCGTGCCCTGGTGGAGAAGATCCAACAAAGGATCCGAAGGCAGGGAGACAGAGGGCGGCTGCATCTGCAAGATATCCGCAGCCCTGCGAACCGCCCTCGCAAAGTCTGCGCTAGACTCCGTGGCCATCCAAGGTGGAGACAGTAAGTCATCCGTTGGAGACGGTTGCAGGCTAAGCCGTCCACCCAACGACAGAGGCCCTGCAGCATAATGAACCGGCCAGTGCCCCATGGGCCCCCGCTCCGTGGAGCATGGAAAAGACCCTGGGGGCGGAGAACCCACTGGGGACACGTCCTACACCAGCAGAGACACAGCCGGGGACGGAACCTGCGTCGATCAACGTCGAGACGACGTCAACGACCCCCGAAGAGGACTCGTCCGCTCGGCTTCGGACCGGCGTCGACTCGCCTTCCACCGAGGCAGGAGCCTGCGGGAAGGAACTAAGTCGACTCGGAGTCGAGCTCCGCGCTGCAGCCGCATCCAGAGACGACGCAGGGAGCCCCGCAGGACTGTGCGAAGACGCAGCAGGAGGACTAGATGTCAGAGTGGGATGCCCCTCCGGGCCGTGTCCCGATGTCGCAGCGACCCAGGAACCAGAGTCAAGGCACTCTGTCGGCACCGAGGGTGAACCTGCCGGCGAACCCCCGACCTGAGTCCTTACCCCCACTGTGAGGCCCGAAGGCGCGCCAGGGAGAGGGGGTGACCCAAAGATGGCCTGCAGAGCCCTGGAATAGGCCTCCATCTGGGTCCGAGTCGCCCCAGCACCAGGAACCGGTGGGTAGGCGGGGGCCAACTCCTGATGGCCCGTGTCCGGCGAAGACCGGGAGCAGCGGACCCCGACGTCACGCTTGTGCGAGGTCGACTACCTCCGTGACTTCTTCGTGTGCTTACCTGAGGCAGGCGAGCGATGTCCACGGGAACGACTCCGGGATCTGCCCCGAACAGGAACCTCGGCGTGGGAGGAAGAACTGCGCCGTTGGGATCCTTCCGCTGGAGACGGAGGCCGGCGCCGCGAGGATTCTGACCGGGACAACCGGGCGGACATCAATTTCATCCGTCGTTCCTGCAGGGACTTTGGCTTCGCACTCGGCGGAGTCGTGGTGCTCGCCCAAGCACCACATGCAGATCTCGTGTGGATCCGTCGCCGACATCTACCGCGAACAGGACGCACACGACTTGAAGCCCGCAGGCACCGGCACACTGTTCCAGAAACGAAAGGGCGTCGTGAGGGCCTGAAACCAAAACAAGCCAGAGGAACCGCTTCACCCGGATCCGCTTTGGGACGCGGAAAGGAAGAAAACTGACGTCAGCACGCTGAGGGGGACTTATATGGCTCCATTGACATCACTTCCGTGAACGACGTCAGGACGGAGCCGGACGACGCCGCCCCCCGGCGTGCAGAGGTACTGCTGGGGAAAAAGTTTTCCGGATCCAGTCTGACGCCTGGGGATATTCTAAGTTAAGGAATCTGCGGCTAGATGTCTCTATCAGATAACTTTTTTGTAAAACTCCCCTGGGATTGCATCCTCACAGATTGCCTTGCTATCAGCTAGCTAATTACTGTATAGTCAATATAACCTCTTCCCTAGTAAATGATCTATCTAAAAGTGTGGCCTACACCAGCTTGTGATGTATTCTGTAAGACATAGCTGGAAGGCAGTGCATAGAGTGCTGAAGTCACACCCTTACCTTCATATGGAAGTCCCATGGTGGAACAATACTAAAATTGGGATAGGTGTGAAAACTGTTCAATGGGCTAGTTGGCTGGGTGCATGAGTAAGACACATTAAGGAGTAAATACTAGATGGCAGGTTCACACCTTTCGAGAAGCTCAAGACAGACTTTCATATCCCTGCCACTCACAGGTGGAGGTGCTTTCAGCTTACTCAAAGCTTAAACACAAATTTGGGTCCTCCGCCATAAACTCTCCAACATCCCTAAATGATGCTTATTTTCGGAAATTGTAGAGGGGTTATTTTGGGATTATATAGAACCAAAATCGACCGGCTGTTTCCAACTCCTATAGCAACAGCTGTGACAGGTATGGATGGAATGATTGGGAATAGCTTATTTGGGGAAAAAAGTGGGAAGCCCTATTGAGCCATCAAGGGGAGGGGCTGGAGAAGGCGAGGTGAAAACTGAGTACTTTCAAGATACTGCATGGGTGGCCCTGTACGCCATAGAAATTACATCAGTTCAATCTGTGTCCTGATACAAACTGTTGGCACTGTAGGAGGAAAGGCATTAATATTTTGCAAATTCTGTGGTCTTGTTCTTTACTTCTGACCTACTGGATGGCCCTGCAAGCAGAAATGGAGAGTGCATGTGGACATAAGGTATCTCTTGAAGAACCTAAAGTGCTGCTGCATTACTTTCTAAAACCCCAGGTATCAAAAACCACTGATAGTATGCCGCTGCTTTGTCGGACAAAATCGTGGGTATCTTAAAATATTGGAGATCTAGGACTCCTCCAGGAAAAGCCAAATGGTTTAAAGAACTGGTAAATCTGACAGAGTTTGAAAGGCTTATATATATTTAAGCTCAATGATCAGCTATCTATATTTGAAGAAATATGAGGACACTTTTTGACCTAGAGCCTTTACTGGGTATGTAGCTCAGATACCATCAGAAAACATGAAGATCAACTATGACTTCAGGCAATTAAGACACATTTTCTATATTCCGCTAAAGGGGCTGAGAATACCACCCATGGTTTGGCAGTATGTGTGGGCTCTATCTAGATGGCCATAATATGTATATCTAGGCATCTTCATTAGAGCACATCTTGTTTACGGTATGTGGGTGTCTCTGTTGTTCAATGTTACACATGACATGTTAGATACAAAGGGATATATATATATGTGGATGGCCCAATGCCATTTTGTTTTGTCAAATTAATTGAAATTGTATAATATTATTGTATACGATTGTTATTGAGATAAATGTTTTGATGGAAAACCAAGATATACAGATATTGTTCTTATGAAAATATTCTTGCATGCCCATTTTTTTTTCTTGCCCTCGTACGAGTTTAAATTCTCTGAACCACCAACAGTCAATCTTCTTACAACAAGAAACAGCAAAAAAAAAAAAGGGAGTGGCCTGTGGTCTGTTGCCAGGGAGGTGGTCTGTTAGGAAACCAAGGACAGTGGCCAAGAAAACTTGAACCTGGAGGCAGGGCTGTAGCAGTTATTTTGGCGCCATCTGCAAGTAAATTTGTTTTACTCCCTTATTCCCCTTGTTAGGGCTCTCCTACAGGCAGCTTTAGCTGTTTGCTGTCAAACACCTATTGTTTCTAATACATATAATGTACATATTTTTAAATGTATGTATAAATGTGTATATACACACACACATATATAGAGGGCTCTGGGTCAACCTCTTGCTCTTAATTGAATGGCTTTCTTGTCTGTCTCATTTCCATGCTTCCTATTCG
Source organism: Calotriton arnoldi (assembly GCA_963921515.1). Classification (NCBI taxonomy): domain Eukaryota; kingdom Metazoa; phylum Chordata; class Amphibia; order Caudata; family Salamandridae; genus Calotriton; species Calotriton arnoldi. The sequence goes on along the minus strand of CAWUFW010006394.1, from coordinate 941,780 downwards.
ATGACTTTCCTCACATTTCTTGTTTTTTGCACATAGAAGTGCATTTTTTTTTTGCTCTCTCTGTTGTTTGCTTCCCACCCCCAAATGCTGCCTACCCCTGCGATTCGAGTAGCTTCCTCCTCTCCAGTCCTGCTCAAGCCTCTCTGTTGCTCCCCCACCATGTTAATTTCTCGCTCCTCCATTGCTCCATCATCCTTCTTGTCAAAGAGTTTTTGTTTTTTTTGTTTGTTTTTTTAGTTTTTCCAGGGCACAGCGGCTGGTTTTTTCAAAACATGTGTTTATTTCATTATTTTTTTTTAAATGCTCAAAGATTGGTGTCCACCATCTTGGAACAGTCGATTAAAAAAAAAAAAAGGGCTGCATCATGCTGTATACCTGTACATGCATGGCAATGCATGGATGACTATACTTAATCATGCTGAATCACCGTAGGGCCCCAATGTATGCATGCACACATGCCATTATTGCCCGTTTTTTAGTTTTGTTTTTTAGCCAATGCTGAAAAGCATTTTTGTCTCTTTTTGCCAATGCTAAACTGCATTTGCAAAAAGTACTGACAAAACCAACAGGTCAGCATTGGCAGCCAAAAAAGCGAGACCTATTGGCTTTGCCAATGCATGGATTTAGCATGCTTTTTCAGACTTAATGGAAAACAAAGCGTGTCCAGATGTTGGAGAATCTTGCATCTTCACCCTGAAGGGGCGCCATAGGTGAGTGCCTTTGATGCCAGTTTACAGAACACCGCATAACTCACAGCCCCACCATGTTCTGCTGTGGTTAAACAGCCTTTGTTCATGTGACTTCGACAAATAAGTGTACTGAGCATGGCAGATGCGTGAGTTAGTGTGTTGCAAGAGGTAAATTTAAGGGTTTTTTTCCGGTTTATGCTCGCTAAACCATAACTTTGCTTTGTATTTTATTTTCAGTGACTATATAAATAAATAAAGCTCCTGTCTGGTCTCAGGCGCACTAGTAAAAAAAAACTAGAAAGAGTGGGAGCAACGCACCTATACTCTTCTTGGAGTACATTCCTGTATTATATTGCATGATGTGGAAAAAACGAATAAACAATGCTTATCAAAAACCTGCAAAGAGGAATAATAAAAGTAAGTTATTTAAATGTGTGATAAAATCGGCTTAAGTTACTATTTTGTCACTTGCCTTTTGCTTGAAAAGACCGAACACGGTTCCGTGCCCCGCGGCAACCCCTGCAGTCAGCATCCATGCATAATGTAACAGCACAAATACAGGTCAGCGATGATGGTTGTCACTGGATGACAAATATTTCATAGGCGACATGGGCCTGTGACAGGCTGCTACTAATCCGTTCAGACTGACACCTTATGATTAATAGTTTGACCACAGGCCTGGGAGAGTACGTTTTTGGGACCTCAGGCAATTTTGTGCCAACTAGCTCACCCAACTGTTAATGGCCAGTGGCTACTGATCTACTGCCAATCGCTAATGCTGCTGGGAAGATAGCCCCCTACCATAACGGACCAAGAAAGCACATGGCATCCCCTGAGAATCTATCACTGATGTAAAGAAATAGTTGCACCAAGCAGTAACATTCTATCACTAAAGTCTGCTGTTTAAGCAGGCCACATTATGTTATATCAAATATGTTAAAAAAAACAAGGAACAAAACATAAGTAAAATGCTCAAAGAAAAGCTACATATTGAGGTGTGTCCTGAAAGCAAAGATTCCGAATGGCTTAAAGTGATAGCGGAGAGTGGTCCAGCGTCGATGGGCTACACCGGGAAGGGCCCTTCACCCACTCTTTCCCTTCTCACTCAGGACACTTCCAGCAAATCTTCCAGCTGATGAACTCGGTGTGCCTTATGGAGTGTAGTGAGGAAGCTTGGCCATCAGAGAAGCTGGGCCTATGTTTCAAATAGCACTCTGAGCCAGACAAGGTCAAACTTAGTTCCAATAGAAACTGTGAGCTAATGCACAGCAGACAGTGCTGGTGTGATACATTCACATTTGGGTTGTAGTACTTAGTCAGAAGCCTGACGGTATATGAACCTTTATATACACACACACTCACAGCATGTTTTTGAATACTACATCAAAATAAAATCCTGTTGTTTTCTCCAAACATCCGTTTCAGTTTGGAGAAAGCATGCATAATATGTATTTAACATATAATTGAACGATACCTAAGGGCAAATACATCGGCACGACAAACATGCTGCTAAATCACATTGAAGTTATAGACAAATACAGCTTCTCATGTCTAGCTCATTCAGTTTTCCAAAAGCCCTCACTGGCATCAACGGCTGATCTTTGTGCAGGCTTCACTTTCCTTTTGCCACAGGTTTATTTCTGGTCTCCAGCTTCACATCTGGTTTCTTTTAGCATGCCCATAAAATTAAAATGTCAGTTTTTGGCCACTGTTTAGGATCAATTAATCTATTTCTGTTGACTAGGAATAAACATGTTTAGGTCTCGCCTAGGCAGCGCATTCAGAATATGGGCTTTAAGCTCCGCTCCTGTTTTTAATTGGCTCCTTTGACTGTCTTTTGGAAATGCTTTTTTTTGTTTGGTTATTTGTTTAGTAGTCCCTCCTTTTCTACTATTGTAACTTTCCATGAGGGATGAGGACTGCCCCTGTTACATGTGATATTACTATATGTGATGCTGGGTAACCTGGGCGCCTTCCGGCCTGCAGCGCTATGCGCGGAGGTGCGGTAGCGCGGAAGAACACGAGACACACACAGTGGTACTGGTCTCAGAAGCGCACTCTCTTTAATGACCCCGCAGGCCACGCCTGGCCTGCGGATGCGGTGCGTGACAACTTCCGGGCCCAGGGCCGGGAACACTGGAGTGCTGACCACTACATCCCTCCCCAACTCAGTTCTTGAAAACAAACAGTTAAATAAACTCGGAACTGTACATACATGTGCTTCTGGATACCGGTACACAGTCTCGTGGCACTAGCCCTTGCCCTCTCAACAGGCGAAGTCTCGGAGCCGTTGGCTTGGGCGAGGATTGGGCCGCAGATCGTATCTCTGCGACTGACTTCTGGGGTGGGTGTCCTCGGTGACCCTGTTGTCTGGGGGCAGGCGTGGGACCGGTGAGGTGTTGTCATCCGGCCCTACGATGTTTCTTCCACCCCGGGCTCACCACCCGATGCCCCTTGGTCTAGACTTGCTGGGGTGTCCGGGGAACATCCAGCTGTCTCACTCGCGGGTTCCACGGGGACTTCTTTGAACCAGGACACATTCCTGGAAACTTCTTCACCCCTCCTTCTCACCGTCACCATGGTGCCTTGATGGGCAACTACTGTCCAGGTGCCAGGTTCATAGTTCGTCTTGAACTTTCCCCCGGGCCGGCGATCTTTGAGGATGACGGTTGCGCCTGGCTGGAGTGTTCGTGGTACCGCACGTCGTCGGGCACTGGCGTGCCTGTTCTGACGCTCTCGCCTGTCTTGCGTTGCTTGAAGGTCCAGAGGTGTAGGCGCCCATCCTGGGCAGGCAGGGATCAGGTCTCTCCTCGGGCCCTGCAGCATTAGTGACCATGGGCTTCGCTGTGTGGTGCAATGCGGGGTGCTCCGGTACTCTCTTAGGAATTCATGGAGCCGCTTTTCTGGGTCGACCTGCTCCAGTACAGCGATGCGGAACATCTTGTTCAGCGTCCGCATGAATCTTTCGACGTCGCCGTTTGCCTGTGGCCACTGAGGTGTGACTCGGTGATGGCGGATTCCTCGTTGCTCGAGAAATGCGGCGAATTCAGAGCCCTGGAACGGCGGCCCATTGTCACTCCGGATCTCCTGTGGAAACCCGAACAGGGCAAACACTTTCTCCAAGACAGGGCCCACGTGGGTGAACACGGTTGAGGCCACTGGCTCCACAAGGGGATACTTGGAGAACGCATCCACGATCACCAGTGTGTGTCCTCCGCCGGGGAAACTCCCGAAGTCTACACTTACTTTGGACCACGACTCCGTGCATGCTTCTTCGGTGATCACCGGGCTTGGCCTCTCCAGAGCGCTGGTGAGTTGGCATGCTGTACAGCGACGGACAAACTCGTCAACCATCTGTTCTAGTTCGGGGAACCAGACTTTCTCTCTCATCCGTGCCTTCATCTTTGTTGCCCCTTGATGGCCTCCATGGCCGAGCTGGGTGGCGCGGTGTCTCAGTGCCTGGGGTATGACCAGCCTGGCTCCTCTCAGCAGCAGTCCGTCCCCTGTGGCGCTGAGTTCGCTTCTTACGCGCCACATCTTCGTCAGGCCTTCCTTCTCCTCGGGCCCCCAGGAGATTGTTTGTTGCAGGTAGGCTGTCCACGACCCTTCCTGGACAGCGCGGAGAGTCCGGCCATACACACTGTCACTCCGGGCGGCTTCCTTGATGTCTTCGAGGGTCATGGCTCTCGGGCATGCGGCGGCGGACACCATGTTGACGTACTGTTCGACATCGTTGTCATCTTCTTCCTTTGCCTGCTGCGTTGGGTGGCGGGACAAGAAATCCGCCGGGTTCTTGGCCCCTGGCCGGAACACGACTTCCATCTCATAGGGCTGTAGCTGCATGGCCCACCGCTCAATCCGCGGGGGCGGATGGGGAGCTGACCCCTTGAAGAGTGGGACGAGCGGCTGGTGGTCGGTGACCATGGTGAACGGCTGTCCCGTCAGATATAGATGAAAGTGGCTGCAGGCCCACTTTATGGCGAGCGCCTCCCGCTCTATTTGTGCGTACCTTGTCTCGGTGGGGGTGAGGGATCTGCTGGCAAACGACAGCGCTGCCCATCTGCCCGGCTCCTGTTCCTGAGCGAGGATCGCCCCTAGCCCTACCGGGCTTGCGTCGACGAGTACTTTGGTCCGTTTGGCTGGGTCAAAATATGCTAGTGTGGCTTCGCCCAGGAGGGCATCTTTTATTCCTTGGAATGCCTCTTCTTCGTGTTGGCCCCATTTCCACTTGGTGTCCGTCCGGGTGAGGGCTCTGAGGGGTTCAGCCCTGGTTGCCAGGTCAGGGATAAACCTCCCGCAGTAGGTTGCCATCCCTAGGAAACTTCTTACTTCCGTGGGTGTTGTGGGAGCGGGAGCATTCTTGATGGCGTGCGATTTTCTCGGGTCTACCTGGATGCCTTCTTGGTTGAACACATACCCGAAGAATTCCAGGGACGGTTGGAAAAACTGGCACTTGTCCTTGTGGAGCGTCGCTCCGTGTTCGCTGAGGCGCTTTAGTGTGCTTCGGATGTGCTTATGGTGGTCGGCAGCGGTCGCGGAATGGATTAAAATATCGTCGCTGACGTTAAGTACTTCCGGCAGGCCAGAGAGCATTTCTCGGACCGTGTTCTGGAACACCTCGGCTGCTGAGGATATTCCGAAGTTCAGCCTCTTATACCTTCTTAGTCCAAGGTGGGTACTGAAAGTGGTGATGTACCGACTTTCTTTGGACAACGGCAGTTGGTGGTACCCGGCGTTTAGATCGATTTTGGAGAACCATCTTGACCCGTTGACATCGGCAATGATGTCGTCCATCGTCGGCGTGATGTGACGTTCTCGTTTGATAGCCTTATTCGGTAGTCTCATGTCGATACAGAGGCGTATCGCACCTGGCTGTTTCGGTTTCTCCGCGATGACCAGCGGGGACACCCAGGGTGTCGGCCCAGACACCTTTTCGATGAAGCCTTGCTCCTCTAGGAGTTCCAGTTCCTTCTCCATCAGGGGCCTCAGGTGGAACGGTACCCTCCTGTGTCGTAGGGCGACAGGGGTGACCGCCTTGTCGATGTGTAGTTTGATGGGGTCGCACTTGATGCAGCCCAGGCCTTGGAATAACTCCGGGAACTGGTCGATCAGCTCGTCCACTTGATGAGCTTGAACACTCCTGGCGAACGAGACTAGTCCGAGATCTTCGGCTGTATTGCTGCTCAGCAGGGTGTCTGCTTCCCTATCGATCACGTGGATGGTTGCGATTACCTCATGTTCGTTCGTTTTGATAGGGACGGATATCTTCCCCTTCAATGGTAGCGGGGTGTGAGCCCCGTATGCGTATATTCTGGTCCGGGAAGGGGTTACTGGTGGGCATGGTCGCAGGCGTCGATACTGCTGGAGGCCCATTCACTGACGCGCTGGTGTCGATAACTGCCTTTATTTCTGTGCGGGCGATCTGGACTACGCAGGTTGGTTGGGGTCTTCGGTGTCGTTTGAGCTCTTGCGCGAACGATATCAGGTAGGTTTCTTTTTCATCATCTTCTGAGGAGGAGTCGACTGGCCCGTGATATCTGCGGCTGGCCTTCGGCATCTCTTCTGCCGCCGCGGTGTCTGCTACAGATAGGTGGCGTATCGCCCGTGATGGCGGTCTTTGGCCCCTGGTGTCACAGCCCCTGTTCCGTCGTCGGCACACAGTGGCAAAATGGTTGGGGATTCCGCAGTTGGTGCAAGTCTTCCCTTGCGCGGGACAGTCTTTTGCAGCGTGCGGTTCGTGGCCACAGTAGCCGCATCGTGGTCTGGGGGTATCAAGCTTTGCTTTCCGGGTGGTATCCGAACGGGCCTTTGTCCTGAGGGCGTCTGCATGCTCCTTCTTGATCGTCTCTGGTCGCCCTGGAGGTTTGGTGAGGGCTTGGTCCATCTCGTTCGCCCTGGCTGCCGACAGGTCATGGGACCTTGCTAAAATGAGGATGTCCTCTAGTGCGATCTTGGGTTGGCGGAGGATGAGGCCTCGCAGAGTTTTATCCCTGCACCCTTGGATGAGCTGTGCCCTGATTTCTTTGGGCTGATCATCTTCTGTGCACGTGCTGGTGAGTTCACGGAGGTGGGCGTAGAACGCGTCTATCGATTCCCCCTCCCTTTGGCGCGCTTGGCGCAACTTGAAACGTTCAAAGTCTGGGTTAAGTTGGGGGTCGAAGTGAGCGTCTAAAGCTGCGACGGCTGCCTCGTAGTCCGTTGCCACCCCGGTGTCCGGCAGGTGCTTGAAAAGCTTGAAGATCTCATCTCCGGCATAGTGGAGAAGCAGGGATCTTTTGATCGCTCCGTCCGTCTCCCTGGTCGTGGCGAAGTAGTTGTTGAGGCGTTCGATCCAAATCTTCCATCTGGGTGACGCCGTGGCCGGGTCCTCCAGCTCACTAAATGGCGGCAGCACACCTGAGGCTGCATGCTGGAATGGAATGTGGATGGGCGCGGGGCGGGGTTGTCTTCTCCCATGGCACGTGCTGGCTGGCGTGGTGCAACACCAAACTGCTGGACACTGGCTGGAGGTGCTTGGTAGGGGAGGTGACCTGTGCGCGTGGCAGGCTTCTCGTGGCACCTGCACAGTACGCGGCGTCCTGCTTCCGGCCCTTCCGGTGTACAGGCCCTACACGCGTTCCTCGCGTGTGCGGCAGGAGCACGTGGATCGGCCAGGGAGGTTGCTGTGCCGGCTGGTGGCCTGGTAGCCGGGGATGGCGCTGTGCAGCGTGTGGAGGCCTGGTGAGCGCGTTACCGCGCGACTGCGTGACAGGCGAGAAGGTGGCGCTGTAGGGCAGAGGTTGCGTGGTGGTGCACTCCTGTGCAGGAGGCTGGCGGTGTGCGGGCTCGACTCACCGCCGGTCAGCTGTTGTGTTATGCCGCTGTCCCTGGGGCCTCGCGGGTCTGGGTATCGGCGATGAGCGCCGTGCGGGTCGCAGAATGGTAGACAGCGAGGGTCTTGGCCTTCCTCGTCGCCAGTGTGATGGTGGGTAACCTGGGCGCCTTCCGGCCTGCAGCGCTATGCGCGGAGGTGCGGTAGCGCGGAAGAACATGAGACACACACAGTGGTACTGGTCTCGGAAGTGCCGCCCCCGAGCGAGCGCACTCTTTAATGACCCCGCAGGCCACGCCTGGCCTGCGGATGCGGTGCGTGACAACTTCCGGGCCCAGGGCCGGGAACACTGGAGTGCTGACCACTACATCATGTATGGTTTATTTACAATTTCTGAGCAGTGTTTCGTTAATTACTTTTTCGTAGCTGGTGTTGCAGGCCCGACAGCTGCAGACTTCCCCGACCCCATTTCCCTGACTGTAATTTGTAGCTAGTGCTGCATGCAGACAGTTACGTACTTTGCTGACTGCATTTCCCCAACCATTATGGACATTTTATTTTATTCGTTTTTCTCTTTTCTCTGTGTGGTGAGAGTTAACATTTGTTACAAGTGCTTCAGTTGATACGTTTTTTGCTTACGTTATTTTTTTATGAACGGCGCTGCTTTCACTTTAAATTTTTCTCCACGACATGTAAGGAGCAGCAGAGGTGAGCACCGTGCTTTAACACACAGCATGGCCAAGTTCCTTTATGAAATCAGAAAAATAAGGGGAGAAAGAGGGATATGCTAGGTCCACCCTCCAAAAATGATCAAGAATTACAAAACACCGAAATCTCGGTTATGGAAACCTAGCCAGTTTTTTCAGAAAATTAAATTTACTAATATAAGATTCAGAAAAAATAGTTAGTAAAGGAAAAATGTCCTTTCTTGAGTCCCCTCACTCACCATGGTTTCCCATGGTGACATGCTTCATCATAGGGCCATCCCAACCCGCTACGGGCTGAGGCGTGCTACGACTTGCGACACTACGTAGGAGCACTACTTGTGAGTGACTATGTGTGGTGCAGTGATGGGGGTGGAGTGGGTGAGACTAAAAATATCTAGCTAGTGGGCAAAAGAATTTATTCAGGCTCCTAGCCGATATATTAAAAACGGGGTTGGTCGCTAGGGTGTCTGTTTTTAATTAATCAGGGGTCCCTAGTGAACGTCAACTAGTTTCGAGCTACCCCAGTGCTCTTCTTCAGGACAAACAGGGTCCAGCCCTGTTTAGTACCACTCAAAGTGACCTAAGGATAGGAAAAATGCTGCAAAATACTAGCAGGCAAGATTTAATACATACAGTACTTTGATCACGTAGTATCTGTAATAGAGAAAGGATAAAAACATTATCAAGTACAGTCTATGTACTGTATAGGTAGTTATTGAAACCATGTTGATACTGATCATTTGAATCTAAAACAGAAAACGGCATACGAGACCTACTTCATGCTATGTAGGTAAGTGAAAACGCCATGCTGCACATTAACTACATATAATCAGACACTCACTGCTGGTGTGTGTTGTTAAGAGCTCTCCCATAAGATCCTTGTGTGGTTATGAGAGCTATCGGCATCTCAATAGTCATATTATACTATAGGGCCAGCTTAGTTTAAACACAAAAACTAAAAACCAAAAGGAATACCACATGACATTACCCTTGGTGAGTAGATTGTCAGTAATCTGAGACATGCCAGGCAATTAGGTGAATGTTTATTTGCCAGGAAATAGAATGAAATGAAAGAGCATAAACCTAGAAAAACATACTAATATACACAGACAAAACAATATGACAAAGAAAATACAGTGACATAATAAAACACATACTAATTATGGAGCAACAATGTGCTTCATGGTCTGAGAGGGCTGGAGAGATCATCGCCACTGTAGGAGAAAGGAAAAACAAAGCGATAATGAAAGCTTTGTAGCAAAAAAAGAGAGAGGGGGTGAGTTGCACTGTGAGAGGCCCTGCTGTCTGCCCAGTCCGGTGTTGTGGAGAGAATAACTTACTTGAGAATGAAAACTGCTCCGGCTGTTGCCTGCTTCCCTCCCGACCGCATATTAACAAGTGAGTCCCTACTGCTTGTTTTTAAAGGGTGTTTTCCCGCCGATTCATGTTTAGGAGACTAGAGCGGAAACTAAAGAACAAAATGGCCGCCTTCTATGGCTCAATGTGGCTGCCATTTTGGGAAGGTAAAATACTCGTTAGTGCCTATTGGGAAGGGTATAAGGTGATTAGAGGCAATACAAAGGTGATGAACAAATACATACAATGTGCCTCACAATGATATACAAAAGAGGTCTAATACGAGTTCCTATCATTATGGGAAGGTAAAATACTCGTTAGTGCCTAATGATAAGAGTATAAGGTGATTAGAGGCTAAACAAGGAAGACAAACAAATACATACAATGAGCCTCACAATGATATACAAAAGAGGTCTAATACGAGTGCCTATTGTTGAATCACTAAGGTGATTAAGACGTACTCATATAAAACAAACATACAGATGAATGCTGTATTTTCACTCCCTGAAAAAGTGTTTGATTATGAACAGAGAGTAATTGCAACTGATCGACTGACTCTTAGCGTGTCATATATAGGGTGATTGGTATTTGCTCAGGAGTTTCCCAATAGATGTAATGCCAGAGGAGATTGATAGCTTGACCTCTGGTTAAGAGGGAATTTGATCAGATGACTTTTCTAATTGCAGGGTGACTGGTATTCTTTCAAAAAACATACCCCTTAGATGTAATGTCAGAGGAGACTGTTATTTAGAGAACTGACCCCACGGAATATTATCATTCAAGCCTTGAGTGTCTGTACATAATTTAAAAACCCAGCGTTGTTCTCTCTCTAGAAGTCGCTGTTCGAGATTGTCATTACATTTGATATGTTCCAGGACCACCCACCTCATGTCGTTAGGTGTATGTTGTTTTTCGATAAAATGGGTTGACATTTTTGTTGTCGCCCGCTTGCACCTGATGTTACTACGGTGCTCCACAATCCTAGTACTGACTTTTCGTGTAGTCATGCCTACGTAGTGGAGATTACAGGTGCAGGTAATCAGATATACCACACCTGTGGTGTTACAATTAGTGAAACTGCGGAGTTCCCATGTCATTTGATTGTTAAATGTCACTCTTTTAGTTGCTGACGTGAGGTGACATACGCTGCAGTTATTACACGGGTAATGTCCTGTAGGCAGAGTTTGTAGGATTCTTTGTCCATCAGATTTGGTATTAATCTTGGGACGAGTGTGGACAAAGTAGTTCTTAAGGTTTTTTCCTTTTCTGTGACTGAACCTCTTTTGTATATCATTGTGAGGCACATTGTATGTATTTGTTCATCACCTTTGTATTGCCTCTAATCACCTTATACCCTTCCCAATAGGCACTAACGAGTATTTTACCTTCCCAAAATGGCAGCCACATTGAGCCATAGAAGGCGGCCATTTTGTTCTTTAGTTTCCGCTCTAGTCTCCTAAACATGAATCGGCGGGAAAACACCCTTTAAAAACACGCAGTAGGGACTCACTTGTTAATATGCGGTCGGGAGGGAAGCAGGCAACAGCCGGAGCAGTTTTCATTCTCAAGTAAGTTATTCTCTCCACAGCACCGGACTGGGCAGACAGCAGGGCCTCTCACAGTGCAACTCACCCCCTCTCTCTTTTTTGCTACAAAGCTTTCATTATCGCTTTGTTTTTTCCTTTCTCCTACAGTGGCGATGATCTCTCCAGCCCCTCTCAGACCATGAAGCAAATTGTTGCTCCATAATTAGTATGTGTTTTATTATGTCACTGTATTTTCTTTGTCATATTGTTTTGTCTGTGTATATTAGTATGTTTTTCTAGGTTTATGCTCTTTCATTTCATTCTATTTCCTGGCAAATAAGCATTCACCTAATTGCCTGGCATGTCTCAGATTACTGACAATCTACTCACCAAGGGTAATGTCATGTGGTATTCCTTTTTGTTTTTTAGTTTTTTGTGTTTAAACTAAGCTGGCCCTATAGTATAATATGACTATTGAGATGCCGATAGCTCTCATAACCACACAAGGATCTTATGGGAGAGCTCTTAACAACACACACCAGCAGTGAGTGTCTGATTATATGTAGTTAATGTGCAGCATGGCGTTTTCACTTACCTACATAGCATGAAGTAGGTCTCGTATGCCGTTTTCTGTTTTAGATTCAAATGATCAGTATCAACATGGTTTCAATAACTACCTATACAGTACATAGACTGTACTTGATAATGTTTTTTATCCTTTCTCTATTACAGATACTATGTGATCAAAGTACTGTATGTATTAAATCTTGCCTGCTAGTATTTTGCAGCATTTTTCCTATCCTTAGGTCACTTTGGAGTGGTACTAAACAGGGCTGGACCCTGTTTGTCCTGAAGAAGAGCACTGGGGTAGCTCGAAACTAGTTGACGTTCACTAGGGACCCCTGACTAATTAAAAACAGACACCCTAGCGACCAACCCCGTTTTTAATATATCGGCTAGGAGCCTGAATAAATTCTTTTGCCCACTAGCTAGATATTTTTAGTCTCACCCACTCCACCCCCATCACTGCACCACACATAGTCACTCACAAGTAGTGCTCCTACGTAGTGTCGCAAGTCGTAGCACGCCTCAGCCCGTAGCGGGCTGGGATGGCCCCTATGATGAAGCATGTCACCATGGGAAACCATGGTGAGTGAGGGGACTCAAGAAAGGACATTTTTCCTTTACTAACTATTTTTTCTGAATCTTATATTAGTAAATTTAATTTTCTGAAAAAACTGGCTAGGTTTCCATAACCGAGATTTCGGTGTTTTGTAATTCAAGTTCCTTTATGAACAGCGCTGCTTTCACTTTAAGCGCACCTTTATTTGTTCATGAACAGTGCCGCTTTCACTTTAAATTTAAGGAGCAGAGCTGAGTGCCGTGCTTCAACACACACGGCTTTATTTCTGCACGGTGCCGTGGAACTCCTCCCATGTTGTTTGCTTGCCCTGTTCCTGAGGGCCCCTTCAATGCAGGTGTAAAACTTTTCTCTACCCGTGCACCGTACTTCATTTTTAGGTCTCGCCTGAGCCAGCGCATGCGTTGCTCTGGCGAGAGTTTTAGTAAGCGGGTTTTGGAAGTGCAAACAGCAGTTTGCTGGCGACCAGCTTGCGTTCACGCGAGCGTGCACGCGCGATCAGGCGCCATATTGCTTCCCTCGCGATTACTTTCACTTTCGCGGCTGTGTCAGTTTCACGGACGCGCGGCCATTGCTTGTTTCCTGTGGGCACCCGACCAGCACCTTCATGTCCGGCTGCTTCAAGGAGCTGGTCATTTTGATTCCCACTCTGTATAGAACAGGGGGCTCCTTTTCAGTTGCTCACTTTTTGGCCATAACGGACAGCAAGAAGAAAGACATCCAAGGCATCATACATAGCATTTTGCTTCCTGTATGCAGCAATGTTTAATTCATCTGTGGATGTGCATTTTATGTTGTGATAAATGTTGGATTTTGGGCTATTGGCCGGACAGACACGCCAAACCAGTCCTCACAAAATCATGTCCAGGCTAATGTCCTCTGTGAAGGCCATCCTTTGTTTTCCCAGACTCCAGAATTCCCAAACGAGAGGTTGCTCCACTCTGGTAACTATTTCTGCAACCTGCTTCCTGCTCTACTTCGAATAATTGTCTACCCTTCCTGGTTCAGTAGCGTATCAAAGATCTTTCTGTTTAGGGACTGTTGCTCCAGCCTCAGCCACAACCTGTTTGGGATGCATCTCTGACAGTGCATCATACATGTCGAGACCAGTGCCCTGAAGGAGGCTGTAGGACGGATGTGGAACAGATAAAAAGTCAATAAAAATAACGGCCTGCAGTGTACTGCACCATTCCCTTCGTACAGCATATGCTGTTTTCTTCGAGTTGCTGTTGGTAGAAAGATATGTTGTGACGTAAAGCATTTTGAAGACGCGTATTTGCTATAATGTGCTAGCATCTGACAGATCAATGCACTTTGCGGATAACAAGGTGATTAGGCAGTGCAGAGATTGGTCCTGTTGCGAAACGTTTTATTGACCTATGAGAGATACTCCCGATCGTAATTTGTTTACAAATGATTGCCCTCCAATTGTGCCACTACTTTCAGTTGTGCCACATGGCATACATTTACAGCTCAGACAGGTTGCCCGAAACTTTTCAGTGCATGTTATCATCTGCAAAGCCATTACCAGTGTGATATTTGTCAAAGAAATACAATAAAAATAGCAGTTTGCTTCCACTCTGTGTTATTTGAAACCCGGACACAATCTGCCACTTCGTTTGGTTTGAAATAGCTTGGGGTGGGGGGTTGTCGGTCGTTCGGAGAGTATAATTTGATGGTGGCAGGAAATGAGTTGGTCATCTTAAATCAAAGACACTTTTTTATGATTGCTGTTTTGTCACCTCCTGTTTTTATTGCTGTGTTTTGTCACTGTGAGAAGTTGGCCTGGTATATGCTGTCCACTAATTATAGTGGGCACCTTGCACCAGTCCAAACAACCCCTTATTGGAGATAGGTTAAAGACAACCTTATTGAAAGCTATCCTAGTGGTAGCTATGGAGAGCAGCCTTCAGGCTAAGTCTTGAAGGAATGTAAAGCAGCTTGTTTTACCAGTCTATAATCTCTTGAGTGACCAAATGAAAGAGCACCACACCAGGTATATTCAAAATATATGTATTTATTACTAAACACACCCCTCTAGTCTCTTTATGAGGCTAGAGTTCAAGTACATAAGTTATAAGATCTTAAATCACAGTAATAGCACAAATACACGTTTGGGCCCTAGGGGCGTACCAAACCATATACCAATAAAGTGGTATGCGAACCACGACTGAACTAGACACTAGGCCTAGAGCCTCTAGAAGTGCTTGGACCACAAGGAACCACCCAAGGTAGTGACACAGGGGACCCACGGGAGACGCGTGCAGTGTAAATACACAACCGCGATACGCCGTTAACTTCTATGGAGAAAGTCGGGATCGGGAAAATAGAGGAAAGGGACACTTAAAAGAGGACTAGGACAAAACCCTTTGAGATCTAGGACTTTGAAGAGTCTCTACCCACGGGAGCACCGGAGTACTCGTGTTACCTCACCCAGGGAAGCCGGGTGCATAGGTGCCTTTCGGGGTCGGGTTTCGTCGTCGATTCGAATGGCGATCTGCTGCAAAGTGCTGCTGGCGGCCAAGAGAAAAGTGTCCGGGTGGATCCAAGAGTGGATCGGAGTTCTGGTGAACCTGAAAGCAGAGGGGACAGAGTCTGGGTCACTAGCCAGTGACCAGGAAGGCGATGGACAGATGCCCACCGATGTCGAGTGCTTCAGGTGCGTTGACGGTCGTCTTGACTCTTCAGCCACGAGGTCCGGGAGGCGTTGTCGGCAACCAGGAGCAGGATTCGTGCTGGTACTCGATGTCTGTCGAGTGCTGAGGTGTCGGCGACCGGATTGGACCCAACAAGCCTTGGCAACGGCAAGTCTCGAGTAAGATGTAGATCGTCGATGGTTCAGACCAGCAAGGTCTGTGGAACTCACCCAGCGAGGGTAAGTGAGGGCAGGCCTGGAGCAACCAGGATGCCAAGTAAGAAAAGGATTGGCCTTCGTTAAGGGCTACTAGCCAACGGGCTAGCGACCGCGAAGGAGCCTCGTGATGCCGCACGTGGAGCTGGCTTACAGGACACTCGTGGAGTGGGGGCCAGTGATCTTCGGTGCAGGTGGTGCTGGAGGCTAGGGCTACTCGGAGCCCAAAGCACGACTTCTTGGGAGACCCAGAAGATGATGCACTTGCAAATGTGCTCGGTGTCCAGGGGTCACGGTCTCAAGTCACCCACGATAGCCACGGGCCTCAGCTTTGCTGGGGACTCAGGGTAGCCTCGGGGAAGTCTGAGAATCCACCTCTGGTGATGCGATGACTTCGGCGTCCGACGGGAGCTTCAGAAATGCGAACCGGACAGATGCTTCTTTGGTGCCTGCCAAGCAGGGGAGTCACTCCTTGACCCCAAGGGAGATTCTTCAGTCCTCTAATCTTGTTGTAGAGCGTCGAAGGTCCAGGATTCAGTTTCAGAGTTTCGTCCAGGTATAATCTAAAGTCCTAAGGACTGGGTTCCTACCTTTATTCTAAAAATAGGGGTTGGACTACTCTGTGGCCCCACCTATGGGTGGGTCAGGGCAGAGGGGTGGCTACACCCCTTTCCCTTTGTCCAGTTCGCGCCAAAGCAGGGGCTGCAAGCCCCTGATCCGGTTTGAACTGGGGTATGCACAGGGACACCAAATGTGCCCCCAGTGCAGGACTTCAAAGCACCCGAAAGTGCTCCCGCCCAGCCCCAATACACATTATCCTGTCTGGGGAGGTGGTCACACCTCCCTGGGACAGGAAACCTATTGTCCAGGCCTCCCCTGCCGGAGTTTCGTCCAGCAGCAGGAGGCCAGACTCGTGTCTGTGGCAGCAGCATCCATTTTGTGATGCCAGGGCTCTGGAAAGAAGTTACCGGACTAGTCAGAGTTAACATGTCTTTCCCTCTAGAAGGGTGGAATGCTACCCCCGCCGCCAGGATTGGCGGGGGTAGTATTCCAAGATGTTTGACACCAAACACGACATGTTTAGGTGCAGCCATTCCCAAGTTAGCATTTTACCGCGAGGATATAATGCGCTTAAGAGTATATGGTCAGGTTGCACTACAAACAGCATCAGAGATGGTCTCCGAACGCTGCAGAGGGGCCCTGCTCATGCAGGGCACCCTCCCACATAGGAACCATGCACTCTGCCTTTAGGATTGATAAGGCCTGCCTTAGGAGTGACTTATAGGTTTATATGTGTGTATGTATTTAGTGATATAGGTAACCTATATCACAGTAAGGGGTGCATGCACCACCTTACCCAGGCTGCAGTAGCAGACCTGTGGTGTCAGTTTGGATGGCCTTCCAGGGGTGGCATAATACATGCTGCAGCCTCTGGCAGGCCTCTGAGGTACCTATGCCCTTGGTACATAGTATACCATATACTAGGGACTTATAAGGGCACTCCAGATTCCAATCAGTGATGTGCCTAAGGCACATGGAAACCTTTTACAGAGAAAGCAGATAGACTGGGGCCCTGAATAGCAGGATCCCAGTCCAACTAAGTCATAAACCAGCAAAACACCATAAAAAAAGTGGGGGCAACCATATAGTCAGATTCCACCTTCCTACATAACCCCCCAAACGAAAGGAGATAAGGCTAACCTTGGCCAGTTGAGCCTTCATTGACTAAGTGGTCATATAAGGAAGCACCTGCACTAGCATGGTTGCCCCCTGTCTTATGGTCCACTAAGCAATCCCTCACCCTAAGGGTATGAGAGGGTCTCCACCATGGGGAATCACTACCTGTGGTGTGCTTAGGTAAAGTACAAGGCTGGTGAGGTGTCTGAGTAGGGAAGTGAGGCCCTAGGAATGTTGGCCTCAGCTTCCTCAGATCACTGGTCACCATGTAGGCCTGTCTTTCCATGACTGAGTTGCACTTTGCTCTAAGGGTCAACCTTTGGCTGCCTACAGCTGGGGGTTGGGTCCCTTTGGATGGACTACTGGAGGGACATAGCAGGTTTGGAACCTTCTGGTCCCAGGTTTGCCCTTGCCTACCAGAGTCCTTCTGGGGGAGGTCCCTACATAAAGGTATGGGGGATCCCTCAGTGTGTAGAGGAATTTTCACCTGGCTAGGGCTACTAGACTGGGTGCCCCTAATCTGCTGATGGGGGCTTCCTCTGGACAGGGGGCCCTGGGGGTCCACTGACCTCCCTGACCTCTGCAGCCCTGGGCTGACTGAGGCAGGGTAGAGAGGGGCAGGTTACCTGCTCCAGACTGGGTACCACCTTGGAAGGGTCCTCTGCCATCAGGGGTGTGGCCAGGCCAGGCCTGACTACCTCTGTGGCAGTTCCTTCACTAGGGGTAGGGTCAGTTCCCTGAGGAGGCTGACCCTTACCTATTGTCTGGGGGGAAGAAGACTTCTCTTCAACCCTTGTGCTCTCTTTTGGGGGAGTGTGGGCCATTCTTCCAGGCTCCATCTCGCCAAAATCTTGGGCTGGGGCTGTGGCCATTACAGCCCCACTAACCTTTACAGGGACGCCCAACATCCTAAGGTGGGTTTGGTGTTCAACTTCAGCCCAGGCTGAAATTTCCAGATCATTGCCCATCAGGCAATCTACAGGTAAGGTGGGGGACACTGCCACTCTCTTTGGGCCTGTGACCCCCTCCCAGCTGAGATTGACTATGGCCTTGGGGTGATCTGTTCTGACACCATCAATGTTGGTCACCTGGTATTTAAACTCAGGTAAAAGCTGGTGAGGGGGACTAGTTTCCCTGCCACCATGGTGACACTAGCCCCTGTGTCCCTAAATGCCACAGCTTTCTGACCATTAATCATTGGCTCCAGTCTGTACCTGCCCAATGCTATGGGACCCATGGTAAAGGTGGCAAATCCTATACCACCATCAGAGTCTGAGGAGTCTGTTGAGGGGTCCCTGTCTAAACTAGGGCCCACCTCTGTTCCTCTTGCAAAAGCACCTAACTTTTTGGGTGCACTACTCCCAACTGGAGGATTACTACTGGTAGTACCAGGAGGGGTGGTAGTAGTTGTGGGAGGAACATTTTCTTTATTGCCAATCCTGGGGCAACTGGGATCAGTTTTCCAGTGCCCAGGCTTTTTACAGACATGGCAATAGGGTTTCTTTTCAGGAGAGGAAGGAGTTTGGGACCCACCCCCAGAAGAGGAATTTTGGGGCCCTGTAGGGGACTTATCCTTAGATTTATCCCCACCTTTCTCTTGGGACTTAGTAGAATCTTTCTTCTGGTCACCACCCTGATTTCTAGTTTTTACTCTGGTTCTGACCCATTTGTCTGCCTTCTTTCCCAATTCTTGGGGAGAGGTCAGATCAGAGTCCACCAGATACTGGTGCAAAAGCTGGTTTTGACAATTATTAAGGATCTGCTCCCTCATAATCAAATTGTACAATCCTAAAAAGTCATGCACTTTGTTGCCATGTATCCAACCTTCCAGAGCCTTTGTAGCACAAATTTACAAAATCAACCCAGTCTTGAGTCTGAGCTTTTGGGTGTCTCTGAACTTCAACCTATACTGTTCAGTGGTTAGGCCAAACCCATCTATCAGAGCACTCTTCAAGACTGTGTAATTGTCAGCATCCTCTTCTCTTACAGTGAGGAGCTTGTCTCTACCTTTGTCTGCAAAGGAGAGCCACAAGATTGCTGCCCACTGCCTCTGGGGGACCTTCTGAACTTTACAGGCCCTCTCCAGTGCAGTTATCCATTTGTGGATGTCATCCCCACTCTGGTAGGGAGGGACAATCTTGTTTAGGTTTCTATGGTCATAAGACCTTTCCCTATCTCTAGGGATATTGCTGCCACCATGGGACTCTAGTCCCAACTTTCTTCTCTCTCTAAGGAGATCTAGGGATTCCCTATCTAAAGCCAATTGCTTTTTTCTGATTTCCAGCTGAGTTTCCTCATACTGGACCAGTCTGGCGCTCCTCTCATGAGAGGATTCCCTCCTGTGAGAGGAGACAGAGCTCCCTATAGAGGTGCCAGAGTGGTTAGACTCCTGAGAAGGAGATCTAGACTTTCTGGGCACACTCTTAATCCTTCCTGGGGGGACAAAGAGGGCATCATCTTGATCATCCTCAACATCATCCACAGGAGGGATTGGGTTATCCAGGTCAGGGTAATTGTCACCCTCCTGGCCAGTTTCAGAGGGGGGGCTGGGGGTATTGGTACCCCTAGCGTCCTCCTCTTCTCCTGCCCCACCCTCAGCTCCTACCCCTTCAGTCCCTACAGGCTTACTAAGGTCATAAGCCACCAACAACTTGTTGAGGTGTTGGGTGGTGGGGCTTTGGCCTGTCCTTATTTTTCTCAAGTTACATAAAGCTCTCAATTCCAAGAATGGGAGTGTATCATACTTGGAGGGTGGAAGCTCAATGGCTTCCTGCAAGGATTCTTTGGATCCTGCCCTTAAAGACATTACTAGTGTGGTGTGGTGTATGCACTACCTACTCTAGTGTGGCCTACTAAACTCTCTTGAGTTGTAGAAAGGGTTGTGCTATCCCTTAACACACAACTCTAAGTTCAGTAGAACTTACTGTTATTCTAAGCTTAAATTATATGTACCTTAGGTACCTTTAGTGGTTTTCAGTTGATCAATTCAATTGAGATTATCTGGTAAAACAATAGCAAGCTGGAATCCCACACGCTGCACACCAATGTGAGAAGTTGGCCTGGTATATGCTGTCCACTAATTATAGTGGGCACCTTGCACCAGTCCAAACAACCCCTTATTGGAGATAGGTTAAAGACAACCTTATTGAAAGCTATCCTAGTGGTAGCTATGGAGAGCAGCCTTCAGGCTAAGTCTTGAAGGAATGTAAAGCAGCTTGTTTTACCAGTCTATAATCTCTTGAGTGACCAAATGAAAGAGCACCACACCAGGTATATTCAAAATATATGTATTTATTACTAAACACACCCCTCTAGTCTCTTTATGAGGCTAGAGTTCGAAGTACATAAGTTATAAGATCTTAAATCACAGTAATAGCACAAATACACGTTTGGGCCCTAGGGGCGTACCAAACCATATACCAATAAAGTGGTATGCGAACCACGACTGAACTAGACACTAGGCCTAGAGCCTCTAGAAGTGCTTGGACCACAAGGAACCACCCAAGGTAGTGACACAGGGGACCCACGGGAGACGCGTGCAGTGTAAATACACAACCGCGATACGCCTTTAACTTCTATGGAGAAAGTCGGGATCGGGAAAATAGAGGAAAGGGACACTTAAAGAGGACTAGGACAAAACCCTTTGAGATCTAGGACTTTGAAGAGTCTCTACCCACGGGAGCACCGGAGTACTCGTGTTACCTCACCCAGGGAAGCTGGGTGCATAGGTGCCTTTCGGGGTCGGGTTTCGTCGTCGATTCGAATGGCGATCTGCTGCAAAGTGCTGCTGGCGGCCAAGAGAAAAGTGTCCGGGTGGATCCAAGAGTGGATCGGAGTTCTGGTGAACCTGAAAGCAGAGGGGACAGAGTCTGGGTTACTAGCCAGTGACCAGGAAGGCGATGGACAGATGGCCACCGATGTCGAGTGCTTCAGGTGCGTTGACGGTCGTCTTGACTCTTCAGCCACGAGGTCCGGGAGGCGTTGTCGGCGACCAGGAGCAGGATTCGTGCTGGTACTCGATGTCTGTCGAGTGCTGAGGTGTCGGCGACCGGATTGGACCCAACAAGCCTTGGCAACGGCAAGTCTCGAGTAAGATGTAGATCGTCGATGGTTCAGACCAGCAAGGTCTGTGGAACTCACCCAGCGAGGGTAAGTGAGGGCAGGCCTGGAGCAACCAGGATGCCAAGTAAGAAAAGGATTGGCCTTCGTTAAGGGCTACTAGCCAACGGGCTAGCGACCGCGAAGGAGCCTCGTGATGCCGCACGTGGAGCTGGCTTACAGGACACTCGTGGAGTGGGGGCCAGTGATCTTCGGTGCAGGTGGTGCTGGAGGCTAGGGCTACTAGGAGCCCAAAGCACGACTTCTTGGGAGACCCAGAAGATGATGCACTTGCAAATGTGCTCGGTGTCCAGGGGTCACGGTCTCAAGTCACCCACGATAGCCACGGGCCTCAGCTTTGCTGGGGACTCAGGGTAGCCTCGGGGAAGTCTGAGAATCCACCTCTGGTGATGCGATGACTTCGGCGTCCGACGGGAGCTTCAGAAATGCGAACCGGACAGATGCTTCTTTGGTGCCTGCCAAGCAGGGGAGTCACTCCTTGACCCCAAGGGAGATTCTTCAGTCCTCTAATCTTGTCGTAGAGCGTCGAAGGTCCAGGATTCAGTTTCAGAGTTTCGTCCAGGTATAATCTAAAGTCCTAAGGACTGGGTTCCTACCTTTATTCTAAAAATAGGGGTTGGACTACTCTGTGGCCCCACCTATGGGTGGGTCAGGGCAGAGGGGTGGCTACACCCCTTTCCCTTTGTCCAGTTCGCGCCAAAGCAGGGGCTGCAAGCCCCTGATCCGGTTTGAACTGGGGTATGCACTAGGGACACCAAATGTGCCCCCAGTGCAGGACTTCAAAGCACCCGAAAGTGCTCCCGCCCAGCCCCAATACACATTATCCTGTCTGGGGAGGTGGTCACACCTCCCTGGGACAGGAAACCTATTGTCCAGGCCTCCCCTGCCGGAGTTTCGTCCAGCAGCAGGAGGCCAGACTCGTGTCTGTGGCAGCAGCATCCATTTTGTGATGCCAGGGCTCTGGAAAGAAGTTACCGGACTAGTCAGAGTTAACATGTCTTTCCCTCTAGAAGGGTGGAATGCTACCCCCGCCGCCAGGATTGGCGGGGGGTAGTATTCCAAGATGTTTGACACCAAACACGACATGTTTAGGTGCAGCCATTCCCAAGTTAGCATTTTACCGCGAGGATATAATGCGCTTAAGAGTATATGGTCAGGCTGCACTACAAACAGCATCAGAGATGGTCTCCGAACGCTGCAGAGGGGCCCTGCTCATGCAGGGGCACCCTCCCACATAGGAACCATGCACTCTGCCTTTAGGATTGATAAGGCCTGCCTTAGGAGTGACTTATAGGTTTATATGTGTGTATGTATTTAGTGATATAGGTAACCTATATCACAGTAAGGGGTGCATGCACCACCTTACCCAGGCTGCAGTAGCAGACCTGTGGTGTCAGTTTGGATGGCCTTCCAGGGGTGGCATAATACATGCTGCAGCCTCTGGCAGGCCTCTGAGGTACCTATGCCCTTGGTACATAGTATACCATATACTAGGGACTTATAAGGGCACTCCAGATTCCAATCAGTGATGTGCCTAAGGCACATGGAAACCTTTTTACAGAGAAAGCAGATAGACTGGGGCCCTGAATAGCAGGATCCCAGTCCAACTAAGTCATAAACCAGCAAAACACCATAAAAAAAAGTGGGGGCAACCATATAGTCAGATTCCACCTTCCTACAGTCACCTCCTGTTTTTATTGAATATTTAATTGAAGCATTTGTAATTATGCCAAAGTTTAAAATGGTATTTTGTTGTAGTCCCAAAAAGGGTTCTCCAGGAATTTTGAAACCAGAAAGTTGTTCTTCCTCGCAAATTGGAAAAAATTCATTTCCTACCAAGGAGTCTTTCAGTGCGGAAATGTCCCCCAAAATATCGATGCCATTAGCCCAGCAAGTCAATCGAAACCTCTTCAACAAGGAAGGTAAGCAGTCGTGTAAAATTACACTGCATGCTCTACAGTAAGCTCAGCATGCTACAATCTGTTGAAGGAATTTGGAGGTTTTTCGTCATGGAATTCCAGTTTCTAGTTATGCCTAATGATTGATTGTTCTGTGAGCCTTACTTAATTTTTCTCTGTGTTTACTATTTTTCTTCCATTGGCCTTGTTTTCACTGTCTAACAATTTCTGATGTGTGTTAAATGTTGCATTTGATAGACAGGCAAACACCAATTAAAAGTAAAGAAAAACAAGCATTGGCATAGCCAATAGGTCTCGCTTTTGGGACCTTATAAGTATTTAGTTATGCAGCACAATATGCTTGGTGCAACAACATCAACTGTTGCATGGCTAAACACTTATAAGCTCCCAAAGGCGAGACCTATTGGCTATGCCAATGCTTGTTTAGCATGGCACTCGAAACTCCTTCAAAATTTCCAGTTCTGCACATGGAACTATAACAAACAAAATGTCCGATAGACAAAGCTAATTCTGTAGACGCTTGTTTAAATGTCCCTCTTGTGACTCTGCCGCCAGCACCAGTGAAACTTGTACAAACAACACTCGCAAAATAAGTGGAGGACTGGCTTCACAGGGAAGGTCGTTCGTGGATTTTAAACCCTGCTCTCTCAGTGTGCCATAAACACTGACTGCTTCTGCTACTCGCCGGAGCCTCTCAGTTTGCCAACTCATTCACCACTGTTCGCTTACTGAAGTACAAAAGGCCGATTTTATTTTCCCCCTAACCACAGCTCTCACGCAGTTAATTGGTTGAAAAGTGTGCACAGGCTCCACTCCACCCCTTTACTCATAAACGCAGGAGTCCAATTACAAGGCACAGGCAGCAGCCAAGTTGAGAGGGGACGGGAAAACCATGTCGGTGTCATTAATGTTCACGCACTGTGCTCCCTCGGGCCATTTAAAAAAAAAAAGTAAATGGCATCGAGACATTCTTTTCACAATAGACATCACTTCGTCAAAGTGCATGTGGCTGACTATTTATTTTGTATTCCCTCTACACTCCACCTCCTCTTCTTAATCTGTTTTAATGGCAAAGCAGTAAATGTAAAAAGTAAAGTTCGGACTGTAACATCTCCGATCAGCATTTCCATTCGAGATACAAATACATAAAAGCATATGGACACACTTTTGCTCTTTTCCTGCTCCGTAAAAACATGTTTTAAAATTTAAAACTGGAGCATTCTCATGCATGGGAGACTGTCTGTGCCAGAAGAATAATTAAGCATTTTCATGACCGGGACCCTGACCTGGGTGAGCGAAGGGTCATTGGGGATGTGTTGGATTCTTCAAGGTTTCAGGGTGCAGTACCTTATGTGGCTAAAGGAGATCCCAAGGGTCACCTAGTATCAGCCTGTGGTACTGCTCCTTTTCTCTGCTTCATGCATTTTCTTTTATTACTTATGCTACTGTTGGTAGTCCGAGACTCCCTTATGTCCGGCACAGTAGAACAGTAAATGTTGCTGTAACCACAATAATCTGCTGTATGGCTAAATGCTTATAAGGTCCCAAAGGCAAGACCGATTGCATTGCAAATGCTTGTTTTTTAACGTAATACTAGTCGCTATTGACAGTCTTGAAATGTCACCATCTCATAAGTGTGGGACTCCGGATAGAGACTTCGAGTGGCAGATTCCTTACCTTTTGAATATTCCCCAGGCGTCAGTCTGGGTCCGGAAACTTTTCAGCAGTACCTTGGCATGCACTGATGCTGTCCCACTCCAGAAATGACTTGCGGAGCCTATATAGGTGTCACCCTTTTGCGCTGGACTCAGTTCCTTTTTTCCACGCCACCAAACACAGATCCGAAGATCTCTTTGTGTCTCTCAGAGACACTTGCCACAAAATGTTTCTTCAGTGTGCAAGGGATGTCACCTCCCAAAAACAGCAGGTTTTAACCCCTATAAGGACTGTCGCAAACAAATGTCTGTGACCCATCTCCACCAGGTATGCCTGTGGTGTCTGGGATCAGATATGAAGAAGAGAGTGGCGCACTCCTTAGATCATCAGAATGTTCTCAAGGTGGTAATCAAGTAAGTGGTGCAAAAAGGTAAGTCCTCCTGAGTATGAGGATAATCCAGACGTGATTGCACTCTCCTGGGTTGAGAGAGTGTCCCCCTCTTGCACTCAGTGGAAAAGTTTAGTAGTTGATCAGAGTGATAATTAAGTACTTCACGACGTTGTCATCATTATATATCTCTAGTTTTATTGTTCAGTTATCCGATAACATATTTATCCATGAAACCATAAAGTTGACTTTGAATTCAACATTCATTCAAAAGTGCCCAATGCATTTCGGGCCGATGAGCCCTTCATCAGGGGCTAATATACTATGGAAAAGGAAACAAGGTATCAGCAAAAGAGCAATGGATATTCGTTGTACACATTGATCTAGTGACCGGTGGATCCCAAACGTGTGTTAACCGTAATAGTGACAACCCGTGAAATGATGTGTTAAACGCGACAAAAAGTGCACTACGAGCAACATAGATAAAAATGCTCCCGTGAGGTGTGGATCGGTATACAGAGTGTAAGACAGTGACCCCGTGATGAAAGCCATAAGTAGTTGGGTGACAAAAGCTATGTTGGTGGGGCTAGACGTGCTGGTCGTTACACGGGTGAGTTTAAAGAATTGTGCAGAAAGGTTGAGTGATTGTGCTGTAAATGGGATCATGCGATAGTGAGGGAACGGGATAAAAAATCGGTAAATATGAATACAAAACAACTCGAGTTGTACTGGATGCGCGAGTGGACCAAGATTGAGTTAAACTCACGTGGTTTGAAAGACGTTAGGGCGTTTCTCTGTAAGAATAACAGAGTAAAGATAAACTCAATGAAGAGTGAAAACATAACGCTAGGCACGACAGCCGATACTGCATAGAATAAACTTACTGGAGTATGTATCAGGTGGATTCAATGATCCGAAAATCCGTGTAGATGCCGGACGGCGTTGAGAAAAGTTAACAGTCAGCATCAGCGTACGTTCAGTATATGACCAGCGTCGTTAGGAATTGTGGGATAGCAAACTGCATAGAAGACAGACTCATGGTTTCACACAAGTAAATTGGTGTGGATAGTGACGGTAAAAAAGAAAAAGAAACTGAACCGGGTAGCGTAAACTACACAGAAAACAGACTCGTAGTTTAACACGAGTGAATCGGTGTAAATGGTGAAAGCGAGAAAAGTGACTGAACATGAAGTGTTCAGTAAAATAAACGAAAAACAAACTATCAATAATCAGTGTCCCTGTCTACAGTGGTATATCTTAAAGAGTGTAATGAACTGTAGAAGTGCATATGAGTTAGAATGAGACGATCACGAAAGGTTAAAGTGTGGAAGTATAGCCGATTATAAATGTGATACGAAGGCTGTGCGGGATGGGGTCAAAAAGTGTGCAGGATGTGTAGAATAATGCAAAGCTAAATAAAAATAAATCGTGTTAACATGTGAAAACACGGTTATCAGCAACAAATATAACAATAGACTGTAAAATACAGTATACTGATCAAGTCTTTCAAAGCACAGATCCGGGGGGAATTCAGACTCTGTGTGTGGTATGATGGTGCTTGTATCGATGATTCTACAAGAAACAGCCAAGGTCGTAGCGTTCATTGAGACCTTTCGGACTAATGGAATCCAATCTGTTTATCCAATGTACTTCTCTCTGTAGCATAAATTGCGTGTTATTTCGTCCTTTCAAAACTGGTACTTGTTCAAGAATTAGAAATCGAAGTTGATTAATGTTGTGTTGAAGTTGTTGAAAGTGATTGGCAATTGGAGATTTAACCTGGTGAGTTCGAATGTTACTCTTGTGTTCATTGAGTCTTATCCGCATTTTTCTCTCCGTCTTGCCCACGTAAACCAAGCTGCAGGGCCAGGTTAAATCTCCAATTGCCAATCACTTTCAACAACTTCAAGAACTCAATAAAATATCCAACAGACGAATAACTAAAAATACCAACATTACTCAAAAAGAGCAACAGGCTCTTTTTCAAATAGCAGCTAGAACAGAAATCGCCATCCGTGAAGCTGACAAAGGAGGGGCATTGGTTATTATGAACTCTGACTTTTATGAGAAAAATGTCAATGACCACACTCAAGATCGAAACATATACATGCCTTTATCGTTCGATCCCACTAATGATTTTATAAAAATCTTGCAAACCATTGTCAAGGAGGCTATCGAAAAGGGCACCATCAAAAATGAAGATAGGAATTACCTCATCAAAACCAACCCTTCCATACCCTACATCTACATGATACCCAAGATTCATAAACATGCCACTTCACCTCCATTTAGGCCAATTGTTTCCACCATTAACTCATTACACGAACCTATCGGAAGATACTTGGATAAACACCTACAGGCATTGGTACAATCTATGAGTACATACATCAAAGATACTACCGATTTCATAAATCTATTAGAAACTGTTCAAGATAAAGTCACTTCCAACACTATACTCTGTTCCATCGATGTTAAAGCACTCTATACATCGATACCTCATGATACAGGTATGGAGGCAGTTGACTCCTTTCTTTTGACCACAAACAAACCTCATGACCTCAAAGTTTTCTTAATGGAACTCATGCATTTTACGTTGTATCACAGCTACTTTGAATGGTCTGGTAAATATTATATCCAATGCTCTGGAACATCGATGGGCAATTGTGCTGCCCCAACGTATGCTAATCTGTACATGTATCGATTTGAGTTGGACTACATTCTGAATGAGCGAGAATGGAATGAAAATCTTGTTTTATACAAACGGTACATTGATGACATTTTTATTCTATGGCAAGGATCCATTACGAAACTTGAATCACTCATCCAAACATTGAATGACGTCGATCACCGCATAGAATTCACACACACCATCAGTAAGGATTCTATAACATTCTTGGATACCGTTGTGATCAACGATAATGGAACTCTCATTACACAGGTATACACCAAACCTACAGATCGTAATAACCTATTACATTTCTACAGCTTCCAGCAGCCTTCCCTTAAGGAACATTTACCGTACTCTCAGCTACTCAGACTTAAAAGAATATCTAGCACTCAAGAGTTATACAACGCCAGTAAAGACATATGCATTGAGAAATTCAAACAACGAAAATATCCCATGAACATTTTGGAAAACGCTATCCACAAAGCTGACAAACTTACACGTCAGACATTGTTAAGGTCGAAACCCATAAACAAAGAAGAATCTAGAAGCGTTTTCGTGCCTAAATTTTCGACTCAAAGTTACCTTATCAAAAAAACTATCCTAAGATATTGGCCGATGCTTGGAACTGAAATGGACTTCAGACATATATATGACACACCACCAAGATTCGCTTACCAACGGTCAAGAAATTTAAAACAAATTTTAACCTCATCCAAGAATCTCAAAGAAACAACTTTCAAAGGCATGATACCTTGCTACAATTGTGGAAATTGCAACTCTATCATAAAGGGTAACACCATTCAACATCCTCAGAAAGGTCACAACATAAAACTTAAAGTAACAGCCACTTGTAACAGTCAAAACGTCATTTACATGTTAAAATGCCCCTGCAGCTTGGTTTACGTGGGCAAGACGGAGAGAAAAATGCGGATAAGACTCAATGAACACAAGAGTAACATTCGAACTCACCAGGTTAAATCTCCAATTGCCAATCACTTTCAACAACTTCAACACAACATTAGTCAACTTCGAATTCTAATTCTTGAACAAGTACCAGTTTTGAAAGGACGAAATAACACGCAATTTATGCTACAGAGAGAAGTACATTGGATAAACAGATTGGATTCCATTAGTCCGAAAGGTCTCAATGAACGCTACGACCTTGGCTGTTTCTTGTAGAATCATCGATACAAGCACCATCATACCACACACAGAGTCTGAATTCCCCCCGGATCTGTGCTTTGAAACACTTGATCAGTATACTGTATTTTACAGTCTATTGTTGTATTTGTTGCTGATAACCGTGTTTTCACATGTTAACACGATTTATTTTTATTTAGCTTTGCATTATTCTACACATCCTGCACACTTTTTGACCCCATCACGCACAGCCTTCGTATCACATTTATAATCGACTATACTTCCACACTTTAACCTTTCGTGATCGTCTCATTCTAACTCATATGCACTTCTACAGTTCATTACACTCTTTAAGATATACCACTGTAGACAGGGACACTGATTATTGATAGTTTGTTTTTCGTTTATTTTACTGAACACTTCATGTTCAGTCACTTTTCTCGCTTTCACCATTTACACCGATTCACTCGTGTTAAACTACGAGTCTGTTTTCTGTGTAGTTTACGCTACCCGGTTCAGTTTCTTTTTCTTTTTTTACCGTCACTATCCACACCAATTTACTTGTGTGAAACCACGAGTCTGTCTTCTATGCAGTTTGCTATCCCACAATTCCTAACGACGCTGGTCATATACGAACGTACGCTGATGCTGACTGTTAACTTTTCTCAACGCCGTCCGGCATCTACACGGATTTTCGGATCATTGAATCCACCTGATACATACTCCAGGAAGTTTATTCTATGCAGTATCAGCTGTCGTGCCTAGCGTTATGTTTTCACTCTTCATTGAGTTTATCTTTACTCTGTTATTCTTACAGAGAAACGCCCTAACGTCTTTCAAACCACGTGAGTTTAACTCAATCTTGGTCCACTCGCGCGTCCAGTACAACTCGAGTTGTTTTGTATTCATATTTACCGATTTTTTATCCCGTTCCCTCACTATCGCATGATCCCATTTACAGCACAATCACTCAACCTTTCTGCACAATTCTTTAAACTCGCCCGTGTAACGACCAGCACGTCTAGCCCCACCAACATAGCTTTTGTCACCCAACTACTTATGGCTTTCATCACGGGGTCACTGTCTTACACTCTGTATACCGATCCACACCTCACGGGAGCATTTTTATCTATGTCGCTCGTAGTGCACTTTTTGTCGCGTTTAACACATCATTTCACGGGTTGTCACTATTACGGTTAACACACGTTTGGTATCCACCGGTCACTAGATCAATGTGTACAACGAATATCCATTGCTTTTTTGCTGATACCTTGTTTCCTTTTCCATAGTATATTAGCCCCTGATGAAGGGCTCATCGGCCCGAAATGCATTGGGCACTTTTGAATGAATGTTGAATTCAAAGTCAACCTTATGGTTTCATGGATAAATATGTTATTGGATAACTGAACAATAAAACTAGAGATATATAATGATGACAACGTCGTGAAGTACTTAATTATTACTCTGATCAACTACTAAACTTTTCCACTGAGTGCAAGAGGGGGACACTCTCTCAACCCAGGAGAGTGCAATCGTGTCTGGGATCAGGCCACAACTCCAAGGTCTGCAGCGACTGCAATCGATGAACCCAAATTTCATCAGGGACCAAGAGGCAAAGCTTGACATCGCTAAGCATAAAAAGACTCCTCACCTGGACCTCTCCAAGTGACGGTTTGTGTCAAAAGTTCAATCCCCGTCCCATTCCCCGAGTTGATGAAGCTGCTGTAGAGGCAGTCTTCGTCGCTTTCCATATCGTCAGGTAAGTGAATAAAGAAGTACAAGAAATCAAAGCTGGATTCCACTCCCTGCAGCCACTGACATTCACCTGAACAGGTGTGGGTTGGTACCACAACTCTTGATACCCAAATTCGGCTGACTTTAGAGCAGATCCCACAGCTGTGTCTGGCACAACCCGAGTTTCTAAGGCCATCAGTTATGCCACACCAGATTGAAGAGTTCAGCGCAGCTATGCCCTGGCTCTTCGGATTCTTGCCGATTCCTTCTGGTGCGCCTGCATGCCCCAAGGAGCCAACAGGCCCTCCATCTGGAGTATCACAGGTGGATTAGCCCTTGGTACCAGACACCAGGTGGCCCCTCCAAGCCTGTCTTGTTGCTTTCTCCAGCCCAGACCTTGCTCCCGGCACCATGACCTACACCGCCCCAGGCACTTTGACACCAACTCTACTGATACCAGAGTGGGAGGTCCCGATAGTTCGCTCCGATGCCAAATTGATGCCTTTCTGATCTCAACCAAAGTCATACCTGATACTAGCCAAGGCACCACGTCTCATACTTGAATTACTGCCTTCACAAGGGAGAAGACACTCTGCATTCCCTTTTCAGTATGGACTCAAACAAACTAATACGACCGCATGATGAGTTTGCTCAAACCTACCTGGATGATAATTGGTACAATGACTTACAGGAGGCAAGTAATCTCGATAGGCCCTTGCAAAAGGGCCTATTGTCCCCCCCTGGACTGGCCACAGAGGTCTTCACTTCCTACGCCATGGTAATGCGTAGCGCGGCTGAAGTACTTGACCTCCAGCTCCCCACCTTGGAGGTTAAGACCAATTTATTGACAGAAGTCCACCAACCGGGTAAACATTTTCTGAGCCCCTGCTCCCATTTAATGAGGCACTGACGGATAGCTTGTTGGGAGCTTGTGCAAAAACTTGTTCTGGCCTCCCAGTCAATCATCAAATTGGCAGGCGCCATCGCCCTGGTCCACGCGACCCTTCTTTTCTCTCACAAAACCATTCCCAAAAGTCCAGTGGTGCATGCCTTTTTCGTCTACCAACCTGGCACTCTGATCCGTTAACGCAGCTGCTTGTTGGGACTCTACTCCCAAATCCTTTGGGACTTTATGGTACAAGTATTCACTAGTGTGCCTAAAGATCTCTGATCTATTCTTGCTCAGACAATTCAAGAAGTTTGTGATAGGGCCAAGCTCACAAGTTACTGTGTCTTGGACACCACCTGTTCCATCTGGAGGGCCATCAGCACCAGTGTTGCCATTCGCCACTATGCATGGCTGAGATCGACTGAGTTCTCAGGCAATTTCAAATCCTCCCTGATGGGCATGCCCTTTGACGGAACTCGCCTGTATAGGGACAAGGATCGTTCCTCTCTGGAGTATTTATAAGAGAGCAGGGCTATTGCATGCTCTCTGGGCCTGTCCGCCCCACCTCACCAACCACAACAGTTCCACCGTTACTTTTTCTGATTTGTTCAAGGTGCCCCATACTGCCAGGCCGGCCAGCCTAAACAAGGATCCCAGGCTGTGGTGCCCACAGCCCCTTTGGCAAAGGTCATTGGGTCGCTCAGTCTACCCCACCCCCCGCAGCCCACCTATCACATCTCTTTAATATGCTCTTACAGAGGCACATCTACCTGGTGGGAGGCAAAATCTGCCTATTCTTCCCAGGGTGGCTGGCAATAACATCGGACAAGTGGGTTCTAAAGATCAATCACAGGGGATAAGTCTTACCCTTCCCCTCTCCTCTGCTACACCTTCTACCGCCCCCCCCCCCCAGGGACTGACAGAGGACCATCTTTCCATTTTGCAGTAGCAAGTGTAAGCCCTTTTGGTCAAAGGGCTGTCGAGAGCGTGCCAGCGCCATACATAGGCTGTGGTTATTATTCCCACTACTTTCTGGTGCCCAACAAAAATGGAGGCCTATGGCCTATTTTAGACCTGCGCCCTCAACGCCTTCCTGCAGAAAGAGGAATTAAAAATGCTCCCCCTAGCCCAGGTCCTGTCTGTCCTAGACCCTGGAGACTGCATTGTGGATCTGGACCTGCAGGACGCCTATTTCAATATACGCGTCCTGCCAGCCCACCGGCACTAACTGCGTTTTTCAGTGGGACAGGAGCATTTTCATTTAGTGGTCCTCCCCTTTGGTCTCACCAATGCCCCTTGGGTGGTCACAAAAGGGATGATGGTGGTCGCACACCTTCAAAGGTCCATGGTGCCTGTCTTTCCTTATCTTGACGACTGGCTGTTGAAGGCAGGCCCTCCCTAGGCAGTTTTCAACCACTTCCTTAATAGGGGGGGCAGAAAACCCCACTAGGCACCAGGGATGGTATTTATTTTAAATGGAAGCGACCCCTTGGGCAAGGGTTGCTTTCAAAGGGGGTCATGTTTTGTGCATGTTTTTTCTGCCCCGCCCCCCCCCCCCCCCCCGGGGGCAGATCGACCCGTTTTTTTGGCCTTTCTGCCCCCCCCCTGGCCCACTAGGCACCAGGGATTGTGTTTTTTAGTGTGTGAAAGCGACCCCTTGGGAAAGGTTCGCTTCCAAAGGGGTTCATAATTTGTGGATGTTTTTTCTGCCCGCCCCCCCCTTGTGGCAGTCGGCCCTTTTTTTGGCCTTTCTGCCCCCGGGGATGGGGGGGGGCAGAAAACCCCACTAGACACCAGGGATTTTCTTTTATAGGTAATGGAAGCGACCCCTTGGCCAAGGGTTGCTTCCAAGGGGGTTAAATTATGTTTATGTATTTTCTGCCCCCCTGGGGACAGATCTGCCCCTTTTTTTGGCCTTTCAGCCCTAGGTGAAAGGGGGAGGCAGAAAACCCTACTAGGCACCAGGGATCTATCTTTTTTTGCAAGGGGGGCAAATATCTGTCTGCTGTTTTCTGCCCCACCTGGGGGACAGATTGGCCTGGCAGAAAATCCCACCTAATCCACATTTTTCTCAGCCCTATTTGAAGGCCCATCTGGCAGATTGACCATTTGGGTAGTGACATCGTGTGTTATAATTTTAATTGTATTATTTTTTGTGAAATCTAATTGTAATTTTTTATTTCTCCGTTTTATTCTAGTTCAAGGCTTTTGCGGTTTAGACTGTTCCTGGTTGCGGTTTCGTTACTGGTGGTTCTGCAGTTTGTGTAGTTGCATGTGTTTGGTAAGAGAATTGTTTTTGTACTATCTACTCTAAATGAGTTTAATTTCCCTCCATGAATGTGTTTTTTGCAAATGGTGTAATAATAGCAGTATGTTTAGCTTCTGTTTTTTGAGTGTCATAATCTTTTTGCATTAGTGCTCGATGTGTACTTTGTTGTCTTATGAGTAATTGGTTTTGTTTTTTCTTTCTAGTGGGATATCGTTGCTTTTTGCTGTGTCTCTGCAGAGTAGGTGCTGGAGAGTGTAGCTATCTTTGGCAAGAGAGTTATATTGTTTTTGAGTATGTAGATCTTTGTGCTAAAGCCACACTTTGTTTATTACTTATTTTGCACAGTGTTGGTTGTTGTTGACTTGTTTGTGCAGTCTCCTTTCTTAGTAAGGATAATGGCTAGCCGCAGGATTACTGCTCAGCAGGTTGTTGGTTTGCTTTTTGAGTCTTCCTCTGACCATGGTTCAGAGACTGACTCTGCATCTGAGGCAGAGGAGGGAGTGGAAGATTCAGGCAGTGAGTTTTCTCTCCACATGGAATCATCGGATGACGAAGCTACTCTCAGTGTGGATGAAGCTACTCTTAGTGCGGATGAAGTGCCTGTTTTAGAGGAGGACATTGATGTGCCGATAGTGCAGCAAGAGGCATCTGGGCTGCAGCCTGGGGCTGCAAGTCTTCCCGTTGGAAGTGATGACCTCTGGGTTGCCCCAGGCATGGTGCAGTCGGCATTGCCAGACTTTACTGGTGTTCCAGGGTGTAGAGTGAATACTGAAAACTTTTTGCCGATACATTTTTTTCAGTTGTTTATGGACGATGTATTTTTGGCAGAGATTGATGAGCAGACTAATTTGTATGCCGAACAGTTCTTGAGGGACAACAGTGCCAGCCTTAGGCCCCACTCTAGAGCTACCTGGTGGACTCCCTCAAATCTGGAAGAGATGAAGAAGTTCTTGGGTTTAACTTTTTTGATGGGCTTGCTAAGGAAGCCATCTATGTCTTCATATTGGTCTACTAGTCCCTTGATGGCAACGGCTATATTTCTGGCAGTCATGAGTCGTGCTGCATTTTGTCGATAATGGTTTAGCGTTGCCACGAGATCACCCTAATTGTGACCGTCTTTTTAAGATTCGGCCTGTCATTGATCACTTTGTAGATCGATTTTCTGAGATCTATGCTCCAGGGAAAGAAATAGCAGTGGATGAGTCTTTGGTCTTGTTAAGGGCCGCTTGGTTTTTAGGCAATACATTCCTAGTAAGAGGGCATGCTATGGAATTAAGCTGTATATGCTGTGTGACAGTAGGACTGGATATGTCTCTAATTTCAGGGTGTACACCAGTAAGGAATCCAGGATTAACCCCCCTGGTTGTCCGTCCACTTTTGGAGTGACTGAGAAAATTGTGTGGGAACTTGGTAGAGGACTTTTTAACAAAGGTCACCATTTACATGTAGATAACTTCTACACTGGTGCGCGGTTGTTCAGGGAATTGGCCAAAGTGGACACTGTTGCTTGTGGCAAAATCCGCTCTAACCGTAAAGGTTTCCCAAAAGAACTTGTTTGTCAAAAGCTTATGCGGGGACAGTGCAGTGCGTTGCATTGCGAGGAACTTCTAGCTGTGAAGTTTTCAGACAGGAGAGATGTCTACATGCTGACTACCATCCATGATGAAAGCACTTCACCTGTGACTGTTTGGGGTCCGGTTGCTGAAGCGCGCAAACCTGTGTGCATTTTAGACTATAATAGGCACATGGGTGGTGTTGATAGAGTAGATCAGAGGTTGGAACCTTACACTGCTCTTCGTAAGGCTTACATTTGGTATAAAAGTTGGCTATCCATCTTTTCCACTTGGCAACCTTTAATGCTTTTGTTGTATTCAAGGATTGTTGTCCCGAGTCAAAGATGACTTTTGCTAAGTTTCAGGAGTCTGTAATAGGCAGCCTTGTTGTAGTGGAACAGGCAAGTGTTCCTAGAGTTGGAGTGGTGGAGGATGTGGCTAGATTGAAAGATCGCCACTTTCCTGATCACATTCCTCCCACACCCTCCAAAGACTTTCCCAGTAGGAGATGTAGAGTCTGTTGGCGAAGAGGTACGTGGAAGGAGACTCGTATGTACTGCCCCGAATGTCCTTCTAACCCTGCGCTGTGTGTGCCTGCTTGTTTTAGAATATACCACACGCAAAAGAATTTTTGGGAGCATCCATGAGTGGTAAAGTGAACTGCCTGGTCTCTATTGTTTTATATTTTTTGTCCAGTTTCAAGGTTGGCATTTGTGGAATGTATTTAGTTTCAGATTTTGTGTTAGTAGATTTGTATCTATTTGCAATTTGTTTGTGTTTTCTGTTATGTATAAAAAAATCCTAAATGTGATGGCGATATGTGTAGGCTGACGCTTGGCTGGTGGTGTACGTGGACTGGCGCTTGGCTGGCGGTGTGCGTGGACTGGCGCTTGGCTAGCGGTGTGCCTGGACTTGCGCTTGGCTGGCGGTGTGCGTGGACTGGCGCTTGGCTGGCGGTGTGCGTGGACTGGCGCTTGGCTGGCGGTGTGTGAGTAGTGACTTGCTGCTGGTCACTACACACACTGCTAGCCAAACGCCACTCCACGCAATCCGTGAGCTGGTGTGGTTGCTGTGTCAGGAATGTGGGCGTGTGAAAGTGATGGGCCCTTGAATGGCGCTGTCTGCTGGTGTGAGTGTTGTAATGTGCTGGGCCCGCGGCTGGCGGTGTGAATGGTTTTGTATATGTCACACGTATGAAAGGTGTATGAATGGCCTGTAAAGAGGTTGGTGCCTTGTCGTGGCTTTACAGCTCACGAGCTGCGAGTCAATGGTTCAGTTTCTCATCCTTTCAATTATTAACACTGCATTTCATTTTTGTGAAATCTCTGGTTAATACAACTGTATATACTGAACCATCACTGACCCTCGTGCCAAATCCAACCGGTATGTATGTGTGCTTGAGGAATAGGTGGTTGTGCAGAAATATTTGTCTTTTCTGTCTTTCTCAAGCAGGGTGTACCTTGTCCCTTTTTGTGAATGTTGTAATGTGTTGGTTCCGTGCCTGGTGGTGTGAATGGTCTTGTGTGTATCACGTATGAAAGGTGTGTGAATGGCCTGTAAAGCGGTTGGGGCCTTGACGTGGCTTTACAGCTCACGAGCTGCGAGTCACTGGTTCAGTTTTTTGTCCTTTCAATTATTGACAGAGCATTTTATTTTTGTGAAATCTCTTGTTAATAAAATTTTATATACTGAACCATCACTCGCCCTCACGCCAAATCCAACCAGTATGTGTGTGTGCTTGAGGAATAGATGGCTGTGCAGTAATCTTTGTCTGTTTTGTCTCTCTGCCAAGGTGTACATTTCATCTAAGAAAAACCTACCAACTGTAGATATTGTCGTAAACTAAACACCCATGGGAGTACATGGTGATGTCTCTCTTGTGGATCCCAACAAGTTATCTTACCCACAATGTCCTGCAAACCTCAAAATGTGACTGTCACATTTTCCTTGTATTATTGTGCCAAAATTTTCACGCTGCAGAAAGAAACATATTTCCTACCCCCCAGCATTTCTCCAAGTATCCCAATAGAAATGGTACCTCACTTGTGTGGGTGGGCCAAGTACCCACGGCAGGGAAGGGCCCAAAACCTATTGAGGCGACATCAAAATTACCTATCGCAAACCAACCTGGTTTTGCAAGGGGGGTCCCATGAGTTTTTGGCCCCAGGCTCGGCGGCCATCTAGGGAAACCTACCAAACCCACACATTTCTGAAAAGTAGACATCCGGGGGAGTCCAGCGAGGTATGGCTTGCGTGGGTCCCCCAACATTCTCCTACCCAGAATCCCCTGCAAACCTCAAATTTAGCTGAAAAAATCACTTTTTTCTCAAATTTCTGTGTGGGAAAGTTCTGGAATCTGCGTGGATCCACAAATTTCCTCCCACCCAGCGTTCCCCCAGGTCTCCCGATAAAAATGGTACCTCACTCGCGTGGGTGGGTCAAGGACCCGCGACAGGCAAGGGCCCAAAACCTAGTGAGGCGACATCAAAATTACCTACCACAAACCAACCTGGTTTTGCAAGGGGGGTCCCATGAGTTTTTGGCCCCGGGCTCGGCGGCCATCTAGGGAAACCTACCAAACCCACACATTTCTGAAAACTAGACACAAAGGGGAGTCCAGCAAGGTATGGCTTGCGTGGGTCCCCCAACATTCTCCTACCCAGAATCCCCTGCAAACCTCAAATTTAGCTGAAAAAAATCACTTTTTTCTCAAATTTCTGTGTGGGAAAGTTCTGGAATCTGCGTGGATCCACAAATTTCCTCCCACCCAGCGTTTCCCCAGGCCTCCTGATAAAAATGGTACCTCACTTGTGTGGGTAGGCATAGTGGCTGCAACAGGAAATGGCCCAAATCGTACTGTGGAGACTTCAAAATTACCTATGACAAAACTACCTGGTTTTGGGGGGGGGCACCTGGGGTTTTGGCCCCGGGCTCGGCGGCCGTCTTGGGAGACTACCAAACCCAAACATTTCTGAAAACTAGACACCCGGGGGAGTCCAATGAGGTATGGCTTGTGTGGATCCCCCAACGTTTTCCTACCCAGAATGCCCTGCAAACCTCAAATTTAGCTGAAAAAAACACATTTTCCACATATTTTTGTGTGGAATCACCGTGCCGGCACAAATGTCCTACCCCACAGCGTTCCCCTGAGTTTCCCGAGTAAAATGATACCTCACTTGTGTGGGTGGGGCAAGGGCCTGTGACTGGGAAGAGCCCAAAACATAGGAATTAAGGGTATAGCACCGAGAATTCTAAGCGCTACATTTTTTTTTAAAAATACGTTTTTAGCCAATCCTGCATTGGACACCCTTACAAGTGAGGTATCATTTTACTCGGGACACTAAGGAGAACGCTGTGGGGTAGGACATTTGTGCCGGCACGGTGATTCCACCCAAAAATATGTGGAAAATGTGGATTTTTCAGCTAAATTTGAGGTTTGCAGGGAATTCTGGGTAGGCGAATGTTGGGGGACCCACGCAAGCCATACCTCGCTGGACTCCCCCGGGTGCCTAGTTTTCAGAAATGTGTGGGTTTGGTAGGTTTCCCTAGATGGCTGCCGAGCCCGGGGCCAAAAACTCATGGGACCCCCCTTGCAAAACCACGTTGGTTTGTGATAGGTAATTTTGATGTCACCTCAATAGGTTTTGGGCCCTTTCCTGTCGCGGGTCCTTGACCCACCCACGCGAGTGAGGTACCATTTTTATCGGAAGACCTGGGGGAACGCTGGGTGGGAGGAAATTTGTGGATCCACGCAGATTCCAAAACTTTCCCACACAGAAATGTGAGGAAAATGTGTTTTTTTGGACAAATTGTGAGGTTTGCAAGGGATTCTGGGTAACAGAACCTGGTGAGAGCCAGTCAAGTCACCCCGTCCTGGATTCCCCCGGGTGTCTAGTTTTCAAAAATGTATAGGTTTGCTAGGTTTCCCTAGGTGCCGGCAGAGCTAGGGTTCAAAAACTACAGCTAGGCACTTTGCAAAAAAGGGTCCGTTTTCACTGTGAAAATGTGGTGTGTCCACGTTGCGTTTTGGGCCGTTTCCTGTCGCGGGCACTAGGCCTACCCACACAAGTGAGGTACCATTTTTCTTGGAAGACTTTGGGGAACGCGGGGTGGGTGGAATTTTGTGGATCCACGCAGATTCCAGAACTTTCCATCACAGAAATGTGAGGAAAATGTGTTTTTTTGGACAAATTTTGAGGTTTGCAAGGGATTCTGGGTAACAGAACCTGGTGAGAGCCAGTCAAGTCACCCCATCCTGGATTCCCCTGGGTGTCTAGTTTTCAAAAATGTATAGGTTGGCTAGGTTTCCCTAGGTGCCGGCAGAGCTAGGGTTCAAAAACTACAGCTAGGCACTTTGCAAAAAAAGGTCCGTTTTCACTGTGAAAATGTGGTGTGTCCACGTTGCGTTTTGGGCCGTTTCCTGTCGCGGGCACTAGGCCTACCCACACAAGTGAGGTACCATTTTTATCGGGAGACTTAGGGTAACACAGAATTGTAGAGCAACTGTTATTACCTATTGACTTTTGATGCATTTCTGCCTTCCAAATGAGACAATGTGTAAAAAAGAAGTCATTTTTAAAAATGACCTATAATTCTCATGCTAGTATGGGTACTCACAATTTCGGAAATGTGCAAATATCTACTGTTTCTAAACTCTATATTTTGTTCCAATTTCAGAAATACATAGGTGTCTTTCATACCGATTTTTCCATGTATATATTTTCCCAAATTAATTGCTATATACCCGGTACATAATAAAAAACCATTGCAAGACGCAGCTCAGTTATTGGCTCTGAGTTCGTCGGGTTCTTGGTGAACCTACAAGTCCTATATATCCCCACAAGCAAAAAGGTCCAGCGGATATAACGGTATATTGCTTTCAAACAGCTGTCATAATTAGAAGAAGTTACAGGTGAAAACGTTGACACAAATGGCTGTTTTTTTCAACTAATTTTCAATTTTTCCTATATTCAACTGTTAGTTTCTATAAAGAAACCTTGAAGGATCTACACAAATAACCCCTTGCTGAATTCAGAATTTTGTCTACCTTTCTAAAACGTATAGCTTTCCAAGATCCATTATTGCTTTCATACCCATTTCTACCATTAACTGGAAGGAGGTTGAAAGCACAAAAAATAGCAAAAATAGGCTATGTCCCAGAAAAATGCAAAACTGTAAAAAAAAATTGGTTTTCTGACAAAAGTCTGCTTGTCCCTGAAAGCTGGGAAGATGGTGATTTCAGCACCACAACCCCTTTGTTGATACCATTTGCAGGGAAAAAAACAGACGCTTTCATCTGTAGCCCTTTAAAAAAAAAAAAAAAAATTTGGCTGTATTTTGGCTACTTTCTGGTTCCCCTCCAGGAGAATCCACAAACCCTGGGTACCTTTAGAATCCCCATGATGTTGGAAGAAAAGGACGTAAATTTGGCGTGGATACCTTATGTGGTCAAAAAGTTACAGGGGCCTAAGCGCGAACTGCCCCAAATAGCCAAAACAAGCATTTGAAATGCAATAGGTCTCGCATTTTTTTAAGTTAGAGCTATTGGCATTGTAAATGGCAATGTCTGTTACCTACTAAGGGAGGATGGAGGGAGCAGTTGGTGTTGGAGTGCCAAAATGCTCTGTTGGAGAGTGACTGGCCAAAAGTAAACCAAACAAGCAGCGACTTTTAAAAAAAGAAAGCATGTGTGGACCATGTAAGTGTGTAGCCATGAAGCATATTTTTAACAACTAAGCTTGGGGAATACTTAAATATTACTTTGTGCCAGGGAACAAAACAGAGCCCAATTGAGACCCGTTTCAAGGCCCCTTTTAAAAACTGCCGGTGCTCAGCACCGGTGAGACCCAGCCCACTTAAAGCCCTGGGTTTTGCACTGTAATTGTGGAAATAATCGTAGGTATTGGTGCTTGGGTACCAACTCATGCACGTTTTCCATCCTAACCAGGTGGTTTTCCCATTAAATGATTCCTCCTTGGGAAATGTGAATAGGAAAGAAGGATGGCAGCACAATTCAAACACACTACTGCAATTCCGGTGAAAACAGGTTTTTCTACCCACAATGGTATCATGAAAAAGCCCGGAAGACGGGCCCTTCAAGTATATGACCAAATGGTTGTGCAGTGGTTGCCTCTCAGACAGTGTGTTCTGGACTTGTAAAGTCTAAGTTGGGCAAAAGGCTTATCCTCTCCCCAGCAGACACTGCTTTCCATTTGTAACGGTGGTTTTTTTGTAAAGGAAGAAACTCCCCCACCCGCAACTATTGTACTGCAGTGTCCTTACTATATATTTTTCCTTGGCTTACCATAGCTCCCTCTCACTTGAAATTTTGTAACCAAGGATGTGACCTGATCTATGTTCTTGCTATCAATATTTTCAATAAAAATATACAAAAAAAATCACTCAGTGTTTTTGCTTCTAAAGTTTAGGACATGACTATAGTCTCCAACAGGGACCCGCTTCAATGCCCGTTTTAAATTCTTCCGGGTCTGAGAGCCAGACGGACCCAGCCCACTTAAAGCCCTGACGATTGATATTAGGTAGGTTCAGACGCCTTTAGGTATAAACTGTGCAAATAAACTTTGGATTCTGAGCGAACAATGTGTAGTGATGAATATGTAATGTCAAGTTTAACAATTTCGCTATGACATTTAATTTTTACATGTTAATTTATGTGTGGGGAATTTTTTTTTTTAGATGGATTTTCATGTAACATTTGTATTGTGCTGTTTTGTTAAAACATTAATCACGTAACTATATATATATATATTTTTTTTTACATTTATTTCTAGGTTGAACCAAATGAACTGTATCCATAACTTCATTAAAATGAATTAGAAAGGTACATTGTATTTTATTGCATTAGTACTTATTTCGTTATTTAGCACTTAACATACTCTTTGCAAGGCCTACAGCGTTCATTAGACTTCGAAACATTGCAGAAAGAAGTATTAGATACATTTAGAAAGTAAAGTTTTTGCGTGGTTAAGGTTTTCACAAAACAGAACAATACAAATGCTACAAGAAAATCCATATAATAAAAAAATATATTTATATTATTTTTTTCATTTAAAGGTTGAACCAAATGCACTGTATCCATAACTTCATTAAAATTAATTAGAAAGGTACATTGTATATACACATGCACACACATCCCCACATGTTAGTTTTCCATTAAGAAGAAATAAAAAAGTATGAGCAATGTACACAGGAACAAACTTGCATTGTATTGTAATTGCATTTATATAGCGCTTACTACCCCTGACGAGGCGTCAAAGCACTTTTTTGGCGAGTAGCACGCTACTCCGGGACACAAAGAGGATTAGTGTTGAATTTGTATAGTGAAACATGCAAGTAAATTTTAAGTGGTGGATAGGCTACTCAGTTATTTGGATTCGGAAGGATAGCAGAAAGATAGAAGAGGAAAAAAAGGTTTGTATTTATATAGCGCTTGTTACCCCTGATGGGGTGTTGAAGCACGCTATTCCGGAAACCAATAAAGGATTTGTGGTGAATTAGTATAGTGAAATAAGAAAGTAATTTGAGTGGTGGATATTAGTCAGGTATTTGGAGTGAGAAGGATAGCGGAGTAATAGAAGGGGAAGAAAGGTTTGCATTCATATAGCACTTGTTACCCCTGATGGGTGTTGAAGCGCTTTTCTGGTGAGTAGCACGCTACTCCGGAACCCATAAAAGAATTAGTGATAGTGTACACACAGTCTCTCACATACATTCACAATGCACACACACACACCTGTAAACACACACTCAGCCTTTCACATTCATTCATACCTTCACACAGACGCACACCAGTACATACAAACACACACCAAATACACACCTGTACACACACAGCCTCTCAAATACACTCACACGTGCGCACACACCAGTA
This sequence comes from Calotriton arnoldi, assembly GCA_963921515.1. NCBI lineage: Eukaryota > Metazoa > Chordata > Amphibia > Caudata > Salamandridae > Calotriton > Calotriton arnoldi. The sequence continues at coordinate 898,796 of CAWUFW010006394.1, read as the reverse complement.
CATACAAACACACACCTGCTCGCGCCCAGCAACTCACATACATTCACACAGACGGACACTAGTACATACACACACCTGTAAACACACACTCAGCCTTTCACATTCATTCACACCTTCACACAGACGCACACCAGTACATAGAAACACACCAAATACACACCTGTACACACACAGCCTCTCAAATACACTCACACGTGCGCACACACCAGTACATACAAACACACACCTGCTCGCGCCCAGCATCTCACATACATTCACACAGGCAGACACTAGTACATACCGATATTGTTCACCCAGACCAAAATGGACTGAAACACCCACCGCAATATCATGCCCAACATAAGGTGATTCATACAGGAGCCTGATGACCCATCGATTGTCTGTTACTCAGCTATGGTGTTATAAATCAACATAAAAAAGCCTTCAATTTCCTCTGGTCGGACTTTTATGCAGCAATGTTAGGGACAGGGCTGGGCCAAGGCTTTTGAGGTGGTCCAAACTATTATGCACAGGTCCTCTGGCTAGAGTCAGAAAGGGCCTTATCATACCGGAGTCTTGAACAGTGGCAGGAGGGTCCCCTTTCCCCTGTATTTGCTTTGGCAGCAGAGACACTGGCACTCATGATTCAACAGGTGCTACCAGGGGATACAGATCAAACATTTCACTGCTGCACCGTATCCTGGTGTCGTAGCCTCCCCCTCCCCCCCACCCCCCGGACCCTCTGTCACAATTGTTTACCCCTTTCAGAAGCAGTCACTCGTCAAAGATTATGGCATCTTAATCCAGACACTGCTTTTTTTTCTGGACCTGTGAAATAGAGAGAACACACCCGCACCTGCCTTGCACTAAAGAAATACCTATAACATTGGACAAATTGGCCACACCAGGCAAACTGGAAGGGGCTGCACTAATGTGATGAAAGGCATTGTAGTAGTGAGCAGTCTTATCTGCAGGGGCACTAGTACGGTATCCAAAGTCAGTTAGGATTTGCCGCAGGGACATTTTCTGCTACATGGCGCCTTGATGGGAACAATGCGGAGGTGCTGGAAAATGGCACAGAGGAACCTCCCGAACATCTGTCTGCAATACATGCCCGTGACAATTACACTCCTTTGCGGCTCACCCATGAGAACCGCAGAGCCAGACCCACTTGAACTATATTGTAAACGGGTGAGGGTTATGGGAGTGCAAATTACTAGCACCGACTATATTGAAGCACTCCTACAAAAGGTATACATCACGCCTACGGGAAGCCATCATATGTTCCCAGATACGCAGGCAGGGTGCCCATGTGCACCGTTGCAAGTGCAAACTTTTCACATTGTTTGGGTTTGCTCTTTTCAGTGTTTCTTGGGATACAATGCAACCACAGATGTTAGGCCATTAGAGCCATTTCACTCAAACTAAGGCCAACTTTGTGACTAGCAGATTTATAGATTTGGCATTGGTGCTAGTCACCAAAAAACCATGAACCGGAAGAGCAAGACTGGCCAAGAGCTGTGAAAGTAGAGGAGGGGAATTTACAAACTGGTCCGAATGAGAGAACGGAGTCCTTAAACTGGACAAGAAAATACGGCTGCCCCTTACTGCTATTGCACGAGCTTGGATTGTGGCCACTGTCCGGTTTTGGTCCGAGATGATCAGCTGCAGGCTTCACCGGAAGCTGTAACTGCAGCGTCATGAGAGAGTCTCCCGGCTGCTCAGTAATCTTCCCATCTCTTCCTGCCCTCCCCTCCCCCGGGAGAGGCTCGATAGGATACTGAATTACACGACATGCACTCATGACATACACTTCCTGTTCGGGTTAATCACAGGCAAGAGGCGGTTAGCAGCTTTCTAACGGCAGAATAGGTCTACACTTTGCAATACAACAAAGTAAAACACTTGTTTAAATTTGATTTGAATTAAATAATCACTAAGCAACACTGATAACTGACCCGGCGTGGAATAGGACACTTTAAAAAACAGAGGAGCCGAACGCGAAACCAGTGGTGCGCGCGCACCACAGAGGAGCGGGGGGAGGGAGCGCGGCAGCGAGACGAACGCGCGCTGCTGCGCGTGCTGGCCACCGACGGGAATGGGCGGAGCAAAGGCGGGACATGCGTCCGCCTTTGCCCAATTGCGTGCTGGATTTTGTAAAAAAAAGCACGCGAAAGCCAATGGCAGCCGCGGAAAGCAAAACCACACGCACGAGCGTGTGGGTAGCTTTCAGAAGCCCTTTCTAGAGGTCTCGCGCTGCGCGAGCAGTGTTGCGCACTGCAACGCTAGGCGCGAGACCTAAAAAGGCTTAGCACAGGGGGGGAAAATGCCTAGCAGCGAAGGGGTTAAAGAAAACCTCAAACAGTTGCTAACAAAGCTCATGCAAAAATGAAAAATCTTCTTTCTACAAGTGGTGAAGTAGGGAGATCATTAACAGTACCAAAAATGTTTTTGCTTATGTTTTGGTACTTGTAATACATTTTAAGAATGTCAAGTGTTTTTGAATTCAATAAGCTGTATGTAGTAAATTTCTGACTAGGCTTAATACCTACATTCATGACTATGATTTTTAATAGCTAATAAAGACCAGAAACGAGAACTTTTTGGCACATGCCTAAAAGTGAACACAATTAACATTTAGTGAGGCCACATTAAAATGTTCCCTATTCTTTCTTTAAGCTGCTGTATGTAAGATTTCCATGCCATACTAAATGTATTCCTTTGTATTTTGATATTTTCTCTGTACTTCATAACCATAACAGTCAGAGGTTTTGCAGCTAACATACTTTGGCCTCTACAAATATCTGAGTCTTCACAGTATTTCCATGACAAAGAGACAATAGCCCACCAGTCAAGCAAGTGGCATAAACCACACAAGGTAATACAAATTTTCTTACGTGGCAGTCCCTGGGACCACTGCCTGCCCTTAAAAAATACTTTGAGAGCCACTCACACAGGGGAAGGGGTCCCCTGGGGACCCCTTCCCGTTTGCGAGTGGTTTACCACTGTTCTGTGAAGGGTGGTAAACTGCGACTGTTTTGCAATTGCGGTTGCAAAACAGTCATACATAGCTTCAGGAGTCGCTATTAGGAAGGGACGCCCTTGGAACACCCCTTTCTAATAGCGAGTCGCTAATCCTATTTTGCGAGTCACAAATTGATTTGCGACTTGCAAAATAGGATTAGTACATGGGCCACACGTTTTTTGCAGTCGCAAACGGGTCTAAAACCCATTTGCGCCTGCATAAAACGTTAGTACATCCGGCCCAAAATCCCTAAAGAACAAGTTACTTACCTTCGGTAATGCTTTTTCTGGTGGATACAGTATCTGCCTGTGGATTCCTCACCTTTTGAATTACCCCTGCACCAGCATTCCACAGAAACGTTTTCATAGCTCTCCCATGTTGACGAGGACGTCACAATAGCACGGCTCCGCTCGCGACTCCGTATGACGTCACCGAAGCCATAAGAAGACCTCGTCGGCTGCTGCTGTCAGTTCCACCCATTTTTTTCCGTGCATTCGAGGCGAACAGGTGGACCGACAACATATTGCAAGTATACACAAATATACACAGTATATGAATGAAAGGAGAAGGAAAAACAGGAAAAGCTAAAGCCAAGACATTTCCTAACGAGAAACATCATAGCAAAGCAAACGACATAGAAATATAAGAATGTCATGCACAAAAACCTTTTCGGTATACATAGGTAGACAACGGGGAGGAGGGTGGGTCAGTGAGTAATCCACAGGCAGATACTGTATCCACCAGAAAAAGCGTTACCGAAGGTAAGTAGCTTGTTCTTCTGATGAATACATCTGCCTAAGGATTCCTCACCTTTTGAATTGAATCCCCAAGCAGTCCCTCCCCAGGCAGAGGGTGTCCACCTACTCATACCAAAAAGTCCTGCAGCACAGAACATGCAAAATTGCCGTCCCTTCTCACCTCTGAATCCAAGCAATAATGCTTCTCAAAAGTGTGGAGGGAGGCCCATGTTGCCGCCTTACAGGTGTCTACCACAGGGACACCTCTAGTCAAAGCTTAAGTTGAAGACTTTCCTCTAGTAGCATGAGCTGTAATACCTCCAGGCGGCTCCTTCTTGGCCAAGGCGTAGCATATCTTGATGCACAAGATGATCCACCTGGAAAGCGTTCTCTTGTGGACAGCTTTGCCCTTCATTCGTCCCACAGAACCAACGAAGAGCTGGTCGTCCAGCCTCAAGTCCTTGATTCTGTCCAAGTAGAAGCTGACCGCCCTTCTAGGATCCAGGCCGGAAAGTCTCTCCTCCTCCTTGGAAAGGTGAGGGGGAGGATACAAATTGGGTAAAGTGATGGACTGTCCTAGATGAAAAGGTGTAACCACCTTAGGCAGGAAAGCAGCTCTGGTCCTAAGAACCATCTTGTCTGCATGAATGGTTGTAAAAGGAGGCTTAAAACTAAGAGCCTGAAGCTCACTTACCCTCCTGGCAGAGGTAATTGCAATTAGAAAAACAGTCTTGAATGTGCGAAGCCTCAACAGGCAACTATGAAGAGGCTCAAAAGGAGAACCCATCAGGAAAGTCAGAACCAAATTTAAGTCCCACTGAGGCATAATGAAGGGAGTGGGAGGAAATGAATTAGTGAGGCCTTTAATGAACCTCATAACTATAGGAGACTTGAACAACAAAGGCTGGTCTGGCAAACAAAGGAAGGCTGACAAAGTCGACAAGTATCCCTTAACAGTGGCCACAGCACAACCTTGTTGGGCCAAAGAAAGTGAAAAGCTAAGCACATCAGATAAATGGGCCTTCAAGGGATCAATTGACCTCTCTCCTCACCACTTCACAAATCTGGCCCATCTACCGGAATAAACAGATTTGGTGGAGTGCCTTCTGGCCGATAAAATAACATCCACCACATCCGGTGGGAGAGAGAGAAAGAACTCAGGTTGCCCCGTTCAATCTCCAGGCATGAAGGTGCAGGCTCTGGAGGTGGGGGTGTAGAACCTGCCCCTCCGACTTCAACAGGAGGTCTGCCTTGAGAGGGAGACAGAGCGGAGGGTGCGATGAGAGGTGAAGAAGGTCTGTGCACCACACCCTTCTTGGCTAATCCGGGGATATCAATATGACTTGGGCCCGGTCTTGACGAATCTTCCTCAGACCCAGAGGAATCAAGGGTATGGGAGGAAACGCGTAAAGAAGCTGTGAGCCCCAGTCTAGCTGAAACGCGTCCCCCAGTGCTCCCTGCATCAGATACTGGAGACTGCAGAATGACGGGCAGTGCGCTTTCTCGTGAGTGGCAAACAGGTCCAGCCGAGGAAACCCTCACATCCTGAAAATGTGGTGGACCACCTCCGGAGGGAGACGCCACTCGTGATCGGCCGAGTCCTGCCGACTGAGACTGTCCGCACGCACATTCAGCATCCCGGCCAGATGATTTGCGATTACCCAAATCTGGTGGTCCTGAGCCCAGGACCAGAGCTGCAGAGCCTCTCTGCAGAGGCGATACTACCCTACTCCTTTCTGTTTGTTTATGTACCACATCGCGGTAGTGTTGTCCGTCAGGACCAAAACCGACTGACCGCAAAGGGAGGGAAGAAAGGCCTTGAGAGTCAAACGAATCGCCCGCAATTCCAGAAGATTGATATGAAGCAATCTTTCCTCTGGAGACCAAAGACCCTTGATCTCCAGATCCCCCAGATGAGCACCCCACCCCAGAGTGGAGGCATACGTTATCACTGTGGCCACCGGAGAGGGAGGTTGAAACGGCTTCCCCTGAGACAGTTTAGCTGAAACACTTCACCATAACAGATCCGCCGCAGTGTCTCTGGAGATTCTGACCACCTCCCTGAGATCTCCGTTGTGCTGAAACAACTGCCTGCGGAGGCACCACTGGAGTGCCCTCATATGCCAGCGTGCATGGTTGTCCAACAGTATGCAGGAAGCAAACAGACAGGGCAGGCGTAAGACCTTCAGGACTGGAACTTCCGCCCCTTCTTGAAACAACGGCATCATAGCCTAGATGTCTAGGATCCTCTGAGGAGACGGGAAGGCACGATTCACAGTAGTGTCCAGTAATGCCCCTATGAACAGGTTGCGCTGGGAGGGCACCAGGTGAGATTTGGGTACATTTATCGAAAAACCCAAGTCGAACAACAGCCGAGCCATTATCTGCAGATGATGCAGCACCAACTCTGGAGACTTCGCCTTGAGCAGCCAGTCGTCCAGATAGGGGAATACCGGAATCCGCGACCTTCTGAGATGAGCTGCAACCACCGCCATCACCTTTGTGAAGACTCGCGGTGCAGAAGTAAGTCTGAACGGAAGGACTGCAAATTGGTAGTGTTGGGATCCCACCGTAAAACAGAGATACCTACGATGCAACTTCAGGTTGGGGATGTGGAAATACGCATCCTGCAAATCGATCAACACCATCCAGTCTTCCTGCTGCAGCGCCAGAAGAACCTGAGCTAGGGTAAACATCTTGAACTTCTCCTGTTTGAGGTAAAGATTCAAGACCCTGAGGTCCAGGATCGGTCTCAACAGCCCGTCCTTTCTGGGGATCAGGAAATATCGGGAGTAACACCCTGACCCCTTTCCTGCTCCAGAACCACCTCTATCGCACCATTCTGAAGCAAGGCCAGGACCTCTTGCTGAAGGAGCAGCAGTTGGTCCTCCGAACACCAGCCCTGGCAAGGAGGGTAAGGAGGGGGAAACTCCTGGAAAGGAAGGGCGTACCCATTTTCTACAAGATTCAAAACCCAAAGATCTGATGTAAAAAAATTACAATTTTGTAGAAAATGGGACACCCGACCTCCTACAGGACCAACATGCTCCAAGATGGGGGATCTAGAGTTGCTTCCCTGTTGAACCGGTGGAGGGAACAGGAGAGGAGGAGGAGGACTGTTGCCGGGCGGCCCCCCGCATGCAGCCTCTTCCCTTCCTTCTGTACGACTTGTACAGGGGGTTCTGCTGCTGCTGCTGTTGCCGACGGCCTCAAAAGGAAGCCGCCTTTCCAAATCCACGAAACCTCCTGTAACCATAGCCCCTAGGCTGGGACTGCAGGCCTAAGGACCTCGCAGTAGCCCTGCTATCCTTGAAGTGTTGCAAAGCAGAATCTGCCTTTGTCTCAAAGCGCCTGGATCCATCAAAAGGAAGTTCAAGCAGAGTAGACTGCACATCTGGAGAAAACCCCGAACTTCCCAACCAGGCGTGCCTCCTGGTAGCCACTGAGGAGCCCATCACCCTGGCGACAGAGTCCACCGTATCCAGACCCAACTGAATCACTTGACGGGCTGCAGCCTGCGTATCAGCCAACACCTCCAAAAAGTGACCTCGTACATCATCATGCAATTTAGGAGCCACCTCTTTGGCTGAGTCCATCAAAGCGTGGATATATCTTCCCAGCAAGCATGTGGCGTTGGTAAATTTTAAGGCCATGCTTGCGGAGGAGAACACCTTTTTGGCTGACTGCTCCAGCTTTTTGGAGTCCCTCCATGCTTGCGGAGGAGAACACCTTTTTGGCTGACTGCTCCAGCTTTTTGGAGTCCCTATTCCCCAGGGTGGTGGGGAAGGATCCTGCCGACTGGATGAACATGAAGCTTGAACCACCAAGCTCTCTGGAGAAGGGTGGGAGGTTAGAAAAGCCGGATCCCCCGAAGCAGGCTTATAACATCTTGCCACTGCTCTTGAAACTGCCGGGGCAGACAAAGGCTTCTTTCACACTTCCAGAATTGGTTCTGTTAAAGCCTCATTGAATGGAAGTAAAGGCTCAACCACTGAAGACGGGGAGTGTAAAACTTCAGGCAAAATATTAGACCTGACCTCAGCTGTGGGCAATTGCAGATCCAACAGGTCAGCAGCCTTTCTGATGACAGTATGATAAGGAGCCATGTCCTGAGAAGGCATTGCCTTTGGGGAAGAAAGCTCCCACTCTGGGCAAGTGTCCAAACCACTGGCCTCTTGAAGACCTTCAGAGTCATCCACAGGGAGTCAAGGATTTCCCCCTCTTCAGCTTGTTCCTGTTGTCCCTGGTACTCCTCTTCTTCCAGCAGCCTCTGGGCCTCCCTCCTGGAGCGCATCTTCTGGATCGCCATCGGCGGCGCCAGTGACATCGGCGCCGGCATCTAGCCGTCAGCAGTGCCGCTCGAAGCGGGGAAGGCGTTGGCCCAAAACCAGACGGCGCCAGAGACTGCAGTATCGTGTCGAGAATCTCGGCGCCGGGAGATGCCATGATGGTGTAATCGGCATGAAGAGCACGAATGGTGCCTGGGCATATTGCTGGGGGATGCCCAGATTGTATGCAAGCAGACCCACGGGGCCAGCTGGCGCGCCAGATGGGTTAGCCGCTTTGGCAAACATGCCAAACATTGCATTAAGAAAATGTGACGAATCCGCACCCGGAAAGGGTGGGTAAGGATCCGGAACTGCCTGGTCTGGATCCAACCGAGGCCATGTGGCGGGCTGTGGCTGCGGTGCCGGGACAGGCGAAGCCGGAGGAGCAGGAAACGACTCCCTGGGCGCCGGTGAATCCCTTGGCGCCAGAGAATGAACCAGAGTCACTTGCGGAGAAGGTGAGGGCGAAGGCGAGATGTCCTCTTTACCATGACATCACTGGATCGGAGAAACCGACCTCGAAGACTTGCCTTTTGAAGACCGACGCCAAGACCCATGTCGACGCTTCTTTTTGTGCTTCTTTGACGACCTTGAGGTGTGCGGGGTCGTCGACTTCGACCTTTTGGGGCCTCTCTTCTCCTTTCTCACCCGGGCCATGAACAGCTTCCCCTCTCGCTCCTTAAGTGCCTTCGGATTCATCCTCCGACAAGACGAACAACCTTCGACGTCGTGATCCGACGACAGGCACCAAAGGCAATCTTCGTGGGGGTCTGTAATGGACATATGACCCCAACACTCCCTACAAAGCTTGAACCCTGTCTTCTTTTGTGTAGCCATCGCACTGCTACACCACAGATAGAAACTGAAACAAAGTAATAACTTAAGGAAATGGAAAGTCCCAGAAAAACCGTTACGCGTCGAAGGCGCGGAAAAAAGGGAACTGACGTCAGCACGCCGACGAGGTCTTCATATGGCTCCAGTGACGTAATACGGAGTCGTGAGAGGAGCCGTGCTATTGTGAAGTACTCGTCGACGTGGGAGAGCTATGAAAAAGTTTCAGTGGAATGCTGGCTCAGGGGTAATTCAAAAGGTGAGGGATCCACAGGCAGATGTCCATCAGAAGCGGTGGTTTGCTAGCAAAATCGGGAGACATGTGGAACAGTGTTTTTAAATTCAATTGGGCCAACCTATGCTTCATGCTGGCCCTGAATGCTTAGTTATTGGATGGATAGATGACCAAGTAGAAGCTTACATACACATCATAGCAGGATGTTACCTATGATGTACAAAAACACAGGAGAGAGAAAGGGATTTCCACAAAAAATTTGGAGGGGAATACTCCTGATCCCCTTTAAATTTAGTAAACAAACATTAGGAGGAGTACAACCAGGAGACAAGTCAATGACTCCAAAGTATTAGGAAAAGGGGCACAAGAAAGGAAATGTCCTTTCTTAATGAAGACCCCTCACTCACCAACCTAGTTGGTGACATGCTTCATCATCGGGGTCCCACCCGAATGGCCGAATGCCATCCGGGTGGTGCTTCAACACCTGATTACAGTGGAGCAGGTTGTTTTTTGTGTAGGTGAGTGGAAAAAGTGATTTAAAAATTGGCCAGATATAACTCAAAAATTTAATTTAATTATGGAGCAACTGGGCAATATTAAAAATTAGTAACAAGACACCCTTTTGGTTAAATTGACCAACTGGTATCTTTAAGTAAAAATGTGCAAAAAAGTGCGTAAAAAGGTCTACATGTTTCAACCTATAATCGATAATACTAGGTTTTCGTCAGGACCAGGAGTACGTGACCCGGGTGGTATACACACGCTAAGGTGTACCCTGCCCTTGATCACTGTTACCTAACTCTGTACTCACAGTTAGGAGACCTTTCATCCGAATAATTGAAAGGAAAAAATTATATGACGCAAGTTTGCGTGCCTCATGGGAGTAGGGGTCGTGATGCTGGTTCAAAATGCGCAATTGCGTGTCACCAGTCACCGGCAGCTATGCCTACAATACAGACCCGCCACAGCTCCCCACCCGGGTCACGTACTCCTGGTCCTGACGAAAACCTAGTATTATCGATTATAGGTTGAAACATGTAGACCTTTTTACGCACTTTTTTGCACATTTTTACTTAAAGATACCAGTTGGTCAATTTAACCAAAAGGGTGTCTTGTTACTAATTTTTAATATTGCCCAGTTGCTCCATAATTAAATTACATTTTTGAGTTATATCTGGCCAATTTTTAAATCACTTTTTCCACTCACCTACACAAAAAACAACCTGCTCCACTGTAATCAGGTGTTGAAGCACACCCGGATGGCATTCGGCCATTCGGGTGGGACCCCGATGATGAAGCATGTCACCAACTAGGTTGGTGAGTGAGGGGTCTTCATTAAGAAAGGACATTTCCTTTCTTGTGCCCCTTTTCCTAATACTTTGGAGTCATTGACTTGTCTCCTGGTTGTACACCTCCTATTGTTTGTTACCTATGATGGCCATTGTGGCTCTTTTTCAAGCGGTATGTGCACTAGGTACAAACTGTAGCTGGGGTTCTGCTTTGGCATTGCAAATCTGAATGCGCATAACAAATCACCTTGCAAGACCACCATTTGAAATAGGTTTACCCATTTGTGCCTAGGTAAACACAACAAACAGGTGCTTAGTCTTTCTAATATAGTACATAATTGCTCTTCTAACATCTACGGTATTCAGCGCTCTTTCCTCCAGTGACTGGTTAAGAGACAAATGAAAGCAAGCCAGCCAGTATATTGGTTGACATGAAAAGGCAAGTCGTCTTTTGGCAAGGAACCACCATGTTCTCTAAGGTTACCTCAGTATTCATGTTCCTGTATAAAGGGTTCTTCAAAAGACAAAACTTGAAGGCCACATAATCTCTGGTGAGAGCCAAAAGATAAACAACCTTCCAGGAGAGGAACTGCAGAGGACATGAATGGAAGGGCTCATTAGGCTAGCAAGAACAATATTAAGGTCCCATGAAGGGATTGATGGTAGAATAGGAGGGCTGATTCAGACCTTCATAAAGGCTCTAACAATAAGAAGTTTAAAAATAGACTGGTGTCCTTTGTTTTTGAGGTACATTGATATTGCTTCTAAGTGTACCTATACTGAGGAAAAGGCAAGTGCCAATTTGTGAAGATGTAACAAGTAGGAAAAATATCTTGTACTTAGACTGCCAAGGGCTGTATGGGAAGCTTATTACAGTAGTGTACCAATCTCTTCCATTTAGCTGTAAAACATGCTCTTGTAGTAGGTTTTCTAGTATATTTTATTGTCAGTATGCAGTCCTCAGGAAGCTATAAATACAGAACACTAAGACATCAGGGGCCGTATTACAGTAAGTGCCCTGGGGGCGCAGCAGGCGTTTGTTCCCGCTTTACGTGCCCCGGGGCCCTTTGGTAATACAGAGGGGGGCACAGACGTTTGTGCATCCCCTTCAGTAATACCGATAGTGCTAGCGCTCTTAAAGCGGCAGCGCTACCTTCAGGGGGCGTTACCTTATTTGCAAAGGGGTGTGCCCTATGAAAATGAGGGGATTCCCTTGCTTCTGCGCCAGCGCCATATTACAGACGCAGGCGCAGAGGCAAAGAAGCTCTCGGGACGCACTAACAGTGCGCCACCTTCTAGATGGCGCACTGTGAGTGCGCCCCCTGAGAGCAGTCCTCTGGCGGGGAAAAGGGGGTCCTGTGGACCCCCGAGACATCCTCTTGCAGGCGGGTGCAGTCACTGAGTGCACCTGCCTGCAAAGGGATCTCCAATCCCCTTTAAAAGTGCATGCGGGTTGCCACCTGCACTGTGAAAACACGGAGCAGCGCTCCGTGTTTTCCCATGATGCACTGCCCTGGGGCAGCACATTCATCGTAATAGGGCCCATTTTCATTGTTTGCGCCCAGCTCACCATTTAAAAGGTGCACCCGGCGCAAACAATGAGAATGCGTAATACGGCCACAGGTGCCACATCTCAAGGTAGGGAGCTTGATGTTGGGGTATAGTAACTGCTGCTGACGTTATGAGAGCAAAAATAGCCTAGCTGTAACATCTTGCAAGTGTAGCTGGATAAGCACAATTGTAGAAACCCACATTAGGGCAAATGAATAAATGCTAAAGGTGCTTGTTGTATTTTCCTGACTGTATACAAAATCAGTGATAGAGGGGGAGAGGATGCGGCCTAACGGCTAGGGCGGTCGACCTCAAATCTGGGGAACCGGGTTGGAGTCTCCGCAACGACGCTCATCATCCTGTGATTCTGGGCAAATCACTTAATCTCCCCGTGCGTAACAAAAAAAATGAATGTGTCCTTATGTAACGCAACTGGTGCTCTTATAAAGCGCTCTGATACCCGATACCTTTGGGTCAAGTTTGCGCTATATAAAACTCCGAAAAAAGAACGAAAAGGTCAAGCGTATTCAGATATTCCTGAGCAACTTCTCTTCTAACAATATAGTAAGAAAATATATTATAGAAAGGGTTGGTCACTTAAAGAAAGTAAATATGGATGAATGAATCTTACAAGGAGGTTCTGCAATGAGAAAATTGCACTTACTACTATGTCCTCAACCCCATTCGTTTTAGCTTTGGATGGACTGTGAACTATAAACCGCTACAGTAGCCACTAGGGGAAGACGGCAGGCAGAAACCCAAGGTTCACCAATAATGGCACCTTTGTCCTAAACACAGGGGTCTTTATTCCAAGAAAGGGAGGTAATCCCTACACAGCTATGTTTTGCAATGCAGGGCACTAGCCAACAAGCAGAATGGGTCTTTGAAGCTTTCTTCCCGGTTACTGACTCCTCACGAGTAGGGACTAGTCTTTCAGAAGAGCAAAATGGCTATGTACACTTCAAGTACAGATGGAGGTCCCTGCTAACATCTAGATTGTGAAGTATTCTTTTCAATCTTGAAGTGGGAGCTGCAAAGAAGGAGGAGAGAAAAATCGCTTGCATGGTGTGAAAGTATGACACGAATTTGGTAAGAAAGATAGGGTGCATTGTCTTTATGAAAACACCATATATTGTTAACTAGCACATAATGCCTGTAATTCTCTTCATCGATGAGCAGATGCGACAGCCATGAAAAAGGCTGTCTTCCAATTAATCAAATAAAAAAAAAAAAATGTTTTTGTTGTATGTTGTCAAGACGTACGGAGTATAGCAATGACCAGATATATAGCCATACAGCTAATCATACCAAGAAAGTATTGAATTCCTGGGGTATATCCAGGTATAAGAAAGTGGCATATAGCATTTTCTTATTTTTTAGGAAACAACCCCCCAAAAAGAACCTCTTCCCTTCCAGCCATATCTAACAGTATATGAAGGTAAAGCTAAAAATCCACGTGGTGGTAAAGGGAAAACAGCGTGTTAGAGTAGTCTTTACAGTGTAGCAAAAAGTTGGGTATGTTCGATCCACTAATTGGTGCATGTGTCTATGTGTGAGAAGATCTCTTTACGTGTAGTGAAAGGGAAAAGCTATGTCGGGGTGGGGTACAGGGGTAATGTACCATCCTTGGTGCAGCGTTTAAAGGTTTCCACCAGGGTATCCCATGTTTGTGCAATACGGAATTCCCCGAGGCCGTCTCGTTCCTAACTATGTAGCAGGGTGCTCTCAGATTAGAACTCGGAGCCAAATAACCAAGTGAGACATGGGGGAGGTGGTGCGATCTATTGGTACATTTCAATGCCATCTTTGGCACTTGACCAAAAAGTCAGCCGATTCTGGGTGAATTACTTCATCTCGTCGTGGCTGAAATTTTAAATGTACAAATGATTAAATATATGTAAGCAAAAACTAATTGTAGACTCTGTTTAGTACTCTCCCAGCGTGCCCTCCTCTCTTCCCCCATCACGTCTTCATTTCTGTAACCTATTACTGGTAAGACCAACTGACTCCATCTGCAAACGTGGGATGGCCGGGTAGCAGTGCTTAACTTGCTAAAAAATAAATATAAGACTAAGTGCCACAGCCAAAAGACTGCCTTAAGAGGTTTGCACTGGCCTGCCTACTGTAACTTCGCATACTGTTCTGCTCTCTCACCCAACACAGTGTTTATGCCTGCCTCCTAGCAAAGCACCTTGCTTCATAGATCTCCCCTTAGGTTTGTGCAGCACTACGGGTACAACGCACAAATATTTTCCATGTCATTCAAATAAATAGCAGTTCACATTTAAGCAGAGATGTGGTTCCATGCCTGAAATGACTAACGTGTCCAGCGTTTTTGCTTTGCATTCTGATATTTGTAGTCCAGGCGCTATAATCCAACACGTACAATCAAAAAACATGAATGGATAGTTTACTGACCTGCCATGAGTCATTTCAAGACCTCCATTTGCCTATTTCGGCTGGGGTTGTCAATGTGAATCTGAATTCGGCCACAGCAGTGCCAGACAGCCACTGGCTTGCCTGTTTTGGAAGGATTGGTGCCTAAGAAGCACAATGCTGAACTGGCCGCCTGGGCTCTAGCCAGCCAGGGGGAAGCAAGCCAATGGCTCTCCCTGCTTTGGAGTGTGGTGTGGCCTGAAAAGGCTTTATGTGATACAGGCATCATTGCCCACTTTCTACAGCAGTAATTTTATTCTTGAAACAAAAATGTGTACTGTTCACTCACATTTACAATGTTGTTGCAAAAGCTGTTCTTATACAACTACACAGTCAGTACAAGCATTTATACAAGCACATCGAAAACTGCTCATATTAAGCAGTGAAGGCATGAAAGACAAACCAGGGTCGAGAAATAAGCTCTTTGATTGGTCATCTTACCTAGGACCCACTGGCAAAGATGAACACGTTACTTATCTTTGGTAACGCTTTTTCTGGTAGGGACTCTATATAACCACAAATTCCTCACCATAGAATATTCCCCAGGTGTCAAACCTGATCCGGACAATCTTGAGCAGTACCTCTTTGCACTGATAGGTGGCATCGGGCTGCTCTGCTTCAACGTCATCCGCGTAGGAAGTGACGTGCGCGGTGCCTATATAGGCTCCAGCCCGGCAAGCTGACAACAGTTTCTTTCGTGACAATTTCTGCACCAAAAACGCAAAGCCACAACTGAACGATGTGTGATTAGTGTGCATAAACTAACGAGGGCTTTCGGGTGAAGAGACTACTTCGCAAAAAATGGAGGATGGAAGAGTTGGTGAGAAATCTGCAGTTAGATAGAGACTTTTGCCCGCAAATTCCTTACTTTAGAATAGATGCTATAAAGTACTACCTCCCCGGATGTGGGTCTGCAAATGGCTCGAACTAGGAAGTCCTGGAGGACCGAACTGGCAAAATGTCCGCCCTGACAGCAGTAGTGCTTTGTGAACGTGTGGAGGAACTTCCACGTGGCAGATTAGCAGATGTCCAGGACAGGTACCCTGCATGGTAACACAGTAGTAGCGGCCTTGGCCCTTGTGGAATGGGCCTGCAATCCCCCAGAAGGCTACTTCTTAGCTAGTGTGCAGCAGGATTTTA
Source organism: Calotriton arnoldi (assembly GCA_963921515.1). NCBI lineage: Eukaryota > Metazoa > Chordata > Amphibia > Caudata > Salamandridae > Calotriton > Calotriton arnoldi. The sequence continues at coordinate 883,245 of CAWUFW010006394.1, read as the reverse complement.
ATACAGAGTACAATCCTTCGAGAGATGGTCTGTTTCTGCACTGCCATGCCTTTTGTGCTACAGTAAAGCCAATGAAGAGCTGATTGTCCACCCGGTGTTCTGTAGTGTGACTGATGTCCAAATGATGGGGCCTATCCTCTTCCTTAGAAGGATGAGGCGGCGCGAAAAATGTAGGCAGCATGATGCTTTGGCCAACGTGGATAGTTGTCATCACTTTCGGCAGACAGGAGGTACGAGTCCAAAGAACCAGTTTGTCTGGATAGAAGCTGGAGTATAGAGGTGTAACTGAAAGAGCTTGACGCTAACTGACCCTCCTGGCCGATGTAATGGCCAGCTAGATTACTGTCTTGAGGGTCAGTAGTCGCAGAGGTCAGCTATGTAGGGCTTGAATGGGGAACACATAAGGAATGTTAGAACCAGGTTGAGGTCCCACTGGTGCATGACAAAACGGAAAGGGTGAAAAAGATGTTGCAGGCCCTTAAGAAAACGTGCCACAACAGGTGACTTGAACAGCGAAAGCTGATCCGGTAGCCACAGAAAAGCTAAGATGGCGAAAAAATAACCTTTAACGGAGCCCAAGGCAAGGCTTTACCTAGCAAATGACAGCACACACAATTGCACCTCTGACAAGGGTGAAGAAAGTTGATCAATGTTATGGGAGGAACACCGAGCCACCAATTTCTCCCAACGGCAGGCATATACAGTTTTTGTTGAGAGATGCGTGCCTGCCAGGATGACATCACAGATCTCGGGAAGAAGATCAAAAGCATTGAATTGCCACTGTTCAATCTCCACACATACAGATGGAGTGTACAGAGGTTTGGGTGCAGAACACTGCCCTTTTACTGTGACAGGCGATCCTCCCGAAAGGACAGCCCGATTGGAGTTCAGCATACCAAACTCTCCTCGCCCAGTCCGGAACCCACGAGATGACTTGGGCTCGGTCAGTCCTGATGTTCTTGAGAACCCGTGACAGGAGCTGGTATCAGCTGAAAGGCGTACAGGAGTCCCGGTTTCCAGTCTATGCGGAATGCATCTCTGGGCAAGAGCCACTTTGGAAACTCCCACACGCAGAAGTGGTGACATTGCCCATTCTCAGCTGTGACAAGTAGATTGAGCCAAGGTTCTCCCCATTCTCAGAAGAGACCTTGCACCACCTCCGGATTTAGACACTATTTGTGATCCGCAAGGCATCTCACAGCTGACCTTTCTGCCGTGGCGTTCAGAGATCCTGCAAGGTGCTGCATGACAGGAAAGATGTCCTAGCATTCCAGCCAAGTCCAGACTTGTGCAAGGCTTCCTGGCACAGAGTCTACAACTTCACTCCGTCCTGTTTGTTGCAATACCACATGACGTTGGTGTTGTTCATAAACACCTGCACCAGCCTTCTCTTGATCGATAGGAGGAAGACCTTCAATGCCAAGTGGATAGACCTCAGCTCCAGAAGGTTGATATGTAATTATGATTCCGCTGGAGACCAGAATCCTCTGATCTCCACCTCTCCCAGATGACCGCCTCAACCCAGAATGATGCATCGTCACCACTCTCCGCTCCGGGTGGGGAAGGGAGAGACGTCTGCCGCTGATCCAATCAGAGTCTGCGGCGAAGATCTAGTATAGGGTTGAAGCCTCCATCATTTTTTGTTACTAGAAAGTAGCAGGAATAACAACCACATCCAATTTCTGACGCTGGCACACTCTTGATGGCTCCTTTGGCCAGCAGAGCCTGCACTTCTTGACGGAGCAAAAATAGATGGTTCTCTCTCAGCTGTTCTATGGACAGTGGCAAGGTGGGCAGGGATTCCAGAAATGTAAGGGCCTAAATCTGCTGCAACATTTGGAGTACCCACTTGTCTGAGGTTATCGCTGGCCGTTGGAGCAGGTGCTGCCTGATGGTGCCATCAACTGGATGGGTAGGCTGCGTTGAGGACCCATTAGAGAGGTTTGGAATTTGTGGCAGCCGTAGTGGCAGGGGACTGGACGGTACACTGGTTGTGGATCCTGCATTCTGTGTGGGATCTGCGTTTCCAGCACAAAAGCACTGAGATGCTTGCTGGCCTGCGGGTTACGGTTGGTATTGTGGACACCCATGGGAGCCTCGCCCGTGGCCATGGAATGGGAAAAAGGACAGTTTATGTTGCTGGGAACCCAAGGAAAGGCCCAGTAATCGTGGGTTACCTGGCTCTCCATGAAGCATTCAAGCGCTGTCATCCTTGTTGCAGAATAGGCGGGAGTCATCAAAGTGCTTGTCTATCAGAGATGAATGGACATCCCCCGAAAACCCAGTGGAACGCAACCAGGCGTGGCGGCGGAGTGCCACCCTAGAGGCCATGGCCCAGCCTAGTGAGTCAGTGTTGGCCAGCCCACACTGAATGGTCAACTTTGCTGCGTCCTGGCCATCAACAATTGCCTGGTTCAGAATGGCTCATCCTTCTTTGGAAGCATGGTAGCAGCTAAGCAACTGAATCCCACAAGGCATGGGTGTATCAGCGCAAGAGGCATGGGGTCTTCACCGACCGCATTGCCAAGCTGGTGGAAGAAAAGATTTGCTTCCCAAAGGTATCCAGGCTCTTGGGTTCACCTTGGCTGTTGAGGTCTGCCCACCAAGCTCTCAGGAGAGGGATGTCGATAGAGGAGGACTGGGTCTCTGGGAGAGGGACGATGTCGGCAAGCAATCATTCTGTGCATGGGAGCCCCTAAGCAGGGTTTGGCCCAAGCCCCCAGAAGAACATCAGTGAGCGCCTCATTAAAGGGGGGCAGGAGATCTGTAGAGCTTACCCCTAGTTGAAGCACCTCTGTCAAGACATTGGTCTTGACCTCGAAGGATGGTAGCTGTAGGTGAAGGACCTCCAACGCCCTGCGCATCATTAGGACAAAAGATGAGCCTTCCTCTGTGGCAGAGCTCGGAGGGGAAATCAGGCCAGAGTTTGGAGAGGTGTCCATGCGACTGGCGTCACCAAACTCCTCATACCAGTTTTACTCCTGGTAGGAATCGTCCTCCAGAGGGCATAACCTTAATCTTTCCCCCTTCCTGAAAAGAGGGTCTATATAGGGGTGGAAAGTCCAGGACAGGCTGACGTTGTCTGGACAGCGCCATTGTTGATGTCTATTGGCATCAAGGCAGGGATGTCTCGGAGTCGGAGGGAAGAATAGGTTCCTCTTCGAGCAGCACTGGTTACTGGGAATGGTGGCGGTACCAGTGTCTGCGTCAGTCCGGAACTGGGGACAGATCCAGAGGGCCTAGATGGCGTTGAGGGAAAACCCACCAATGGTAATCAGGCAGAGGCACCTCTCAGGTCTGTAGGACCTGAAGCCACGCCAGAGGGTGCTGTTGGCGCAAGGATGGAGTGCATGGCATTGTGGAACTCCTTGAGTTGGGTAGGAGTTGCTCCAGCTCTGAGGAAGCGTGGAGCGGACCCGGCTGCCGGCTCCACGGGTGAAGTGAGGGAGTGGGACCTAGAAGCACAGCACTTGCTAGGAGAAGTCAAAGAAAGCTTCGACTTCTTATGCTCCTTGGACTTACCCAACTTCGATGGTGATGACTTGTAGCGGGATGACGATAGTCAGCGAGATCGCCTACGAGAATGGTTTGAGATCTCCATCGGGACCGGCACAGAGTTTTCTTCTGCCATACTGCCAGGAGCTTCCTCGACCACTCGCGAATTGCCTTTGAATGCATGGACTTGCAGTCAGCGCAGGCCTTGGGTCGTGGCTCGACCCCAGGCCCCACAGGTAAACCAAGTGAGAGCCTGAGACAGACATCTGTCGGTGATATTCCTCACATGGTTTAAACCCTGTGGGTTTGTTGGGAGACATGTCCCTAGCACACTGGAAGCAAAGCTCAAAAAAGAGTCGATAAAAAGTAAAAAAAAATGGTAGCTCTCCGGGTCCTCGCTGTTGGCGCGGAAAGAAAACAACAGATGTCATTGTGCCAGGGTGACGCCTATAAAGGCACTGCTCACGTCACTTCCAATGCGGAGCCGCTCACCGCCACCTATCGGCACACAGAGGTAATGCTCTAGATTTTCCAGATCCAGTCTGACGCCTGGGTAATATTCAAAGATGAGCAATCTGTGGTTAGAAGTCTCTATCAGGCACAGCCAGTAGCACGAACAATCTTTTTCTGATAAAAGATGGCTCTCCTGCTGAGAGAGAAAAGCCTCATGTTGGGAAGCTGTCATACATTCTCCCAAATATTTCTTACTATTTAAATCTTGTTTGGCTGGATGGGAGCAATCAGGACGATTCTATGTAGGCGGTTGTTTGGACACTTGTTGATCAAATTTTGGATCAGAGGAGTGTGGCTGGCAGTGGACAGTAAGGCATACTTTGATGCTCCATATAACAAAGTCTATTTGTAAACTGCATGTACATCCTTGGGGCTGTTGGTGCTAAAATACCAGATGTTTGTTGATCCCCAACTCAACAGTACTCATTTTATCGACCTCAGAAGAATGAAAGACTGAGTGACCTGCCTGGATTTTAATCTGTGACCATGAGGGTTTTGTTTTTTTAATGTATTTTATTTATTAAAATTTTGAACCAAACAAGAAATTAATATGTAAAAAAAATGAAACATACTAAAAGGAATAAACAGTCAATCACAACGGTGCATAAAAATAAAACAAGAATTACAGTCTTAATGCAGACAGCAATCACTTATGCAGTGCAGGGAGGGCGGACACATATCAATAGTAACAATGACTGTACACTTATCTGGTTAATAGCATTCAATCCGTCCATTCGTCAGCCTCACGGCGGTATAACAACTGCATGTGTCCCAACAAGCTTGGTGTTATGCCATACAACCACCTGACCCAAACTCTAACTTCAGGCAGCCTTTTCAATTCTGGCCTTCTGGTCCGGGCTCGTTCATCTCCCTCCCAGCTACATAATTCCGATATAAACCCCAGAAGCTTTTAGGGCGGCTCTGAGGAGGAAGAAGTTCACTATACAATTCCGATTGCGTGTTACAGTACACCATATCCTTAGACCAGCTAGAGATAGTGGGGACCGGTCCACGGGCCCATCGCATCGCGACCCTGCGTTTTGCCAGTAGAAGCCCTATATCTACTAACCGACAAACTTCTTTCGGCAAGCGCTTTGAATAGCCCAGTAGAGCCAGTAGGGGGTCCGGTGTCAGCTGCAGGCCAATGATCTTGCTAAGTATATGAAATATTAGCCTCCAGTAATTAGCAATCCCCTGGCACAACCAGGCAATCTGGAGGAATCCTGCTGGACATGTACTACAACGCTCACATTCTGCAGTGTCTCTAAGACCATATTGGTGCAACCTGGCAGGAGTGTAATAAACTCTATTAAGGAATTTGAAGTGAATTAGCCGGTGTCGTCCGTTCAGTGAAACACTTTGCGTGATTCCACAGCAGTATCCCCATATGGCATCATCTAAGGCCTCCCCCATCTCACTCTGCCACTCTAGCCTGGCCTTGGTGTAGTAGTTCCTGCGGTAATCCTGTGTTATGTTGTATAAGTTGGATACCATCTTAGTGGGAGAGTCAGTACGCAATAAATATGAGAAGAAAGCCACCTCCGGCGGCTCCAATGCCTCGTCCCCCAATACCTCTCGAAGTGCATGTCTCACTCTATGGAAGTGAAATCGGGCGAGCAGTGTGCAGTCATGTCCCTCAGCCTCATTCTCAGCCCACCCCCCGAGTCTTGCCTTCCGAGAACAAGTCTCCAATTCTTTTGATGTTCATTGACACCAGTGCCCGTATTACTTCCTTTTCTTTACACATCGGCAGCCAATGGCACCACTCAATCGGGGTCAAAGGGGAGTAAAGAATAGCACCTGCCTGATTTTTTAATAGATACTGCCAAGCATGTTTGGTAGCATTAACAGAGTCTAGGATACAAACTCTTCTTGAGGGCCTGAAACAACAGCGCTGGGAGTGGGGAAGGGGCTGCCACCATCTTCTCAATCTGCAAATGCGGTATTCCAGCTTGCCCGTGGACCCAATTGTGCACGTGGGAACTTTGAGCAGATCTATAATATAAATCTAGGTCCGGGGCACCTAGTCCCCCCATAGAGTAGGGTGGTGTGAGTATGTCCCAATTTACTCTTGGGTGCTTCCCAGCCCAGGCCAGCTTCACCAGTAACGACCTGATAATTTAAAAAAAATGCACCAGGAGTACCATCAGGACGTTGATAAATAAGAATAGAAACCTTGGCAGCACTACCATCTTCATGAGGGATATGCATCCCAGCAGGGACAGGGGCAAGCGAATCCAGCGCTCTATCTCTTCCTCTAATTTACCGACCGCCTTCCCATAATTCTCGCTGAAGACCACCTCAGAATTGGTGTGGACTTTCACACCCAAGTAGCGCAACGGGTCCGAAGTCCATATTAACGGGTATTCTAGCTCAAGGGGTTCCATTGCCGGAGTCAGTGGAAAAATGATTGACTTGGTCAAATTTAACTTAAGTCCAGAAAGTTCCCCGTATCTCACTACCTCCCGGAGTACAGGGGACAAATTAGCCTCTGGGTCTCTGATATACAAAAGTGTATCGTCAGCATAGGTGGATATGATGAGGTTATATCCTGGGAAGCGTATCCCCCTATGACCTTGATACTCCCTGAGCGCACACGCCAAGGGTTCCGCTACAAGTGCATACAATAGGGGTGATAAAGGGCATCCCTGGCGAGTACCCCTTGAGATCTTAATAGAGGCAGTTACCATGTCCCCTACTCTGACCCTTGCGGTGGGGGAGTTGTATAGGACACCCACCAATTGTAGGAAGACGTCTCCCAGTCCCAGCCGCCTCAATACTAGTCGCATGAACGCCCATTCCACCGAATCAAAGGCTTTTTCTACGTCCAGAAAGACTGCAGCAGCCTTAATCTCTGGTCTGGTATGCTGCATTGCTCCAAACACAGTTCTAAGATTATAGGTCAAGTTGCGGCCTGGCACGAACCCCGCCTGCGCAGGCCCAACCAACAGCAGCACCAGAGGGGCCAGGCGATTATCTAAGATTTTAGCGAATAGCTTTGTATCAACATTAGGAAGAAACAGGGGCCTAAAAGATGAGCACTCGCTGGGGGATTTCCCTGGCTTTAATATTGTGACTAACAGAACCTCCCTCATAGAGGGGGGCATCCTTCCGTTCTCACCCATCTCTTCAAACAGTGTGGTTAAATGGGGGATAAGCTGCTCTTTGAACTCCTTGTAGAAGGAGACCGTCAGGCCATCCTGCCCAGGGGCACTCCCCGCTCGCATTCCGTTTAGCTCGACTAGTATTTCATTAGCATCAACAGTCTCATTAAGTACTCTCTGTGTTCATCGGACAACCATGGCAACTTGATGTATTCTAAGTAATCTTGAATCGCTGTCTCGTCCATTGTCGTTCTAGAGCTGTACAAGTCTGAATAATACTGGTTGAACCTATTGGCTAGGTCAACTGGGTCTCTCAAAAGTGCGCCCCCTTCTGCGCGTAGCTCAGTCACACCCGCCGTGTATCTTCTATTTCCCAATAGAGCTGCCAACACTGAGCTCGGTCTTTCTCCCTCCCCGTATGTGCGGGCAACTGCATATTTACCCATATGTTTTACTTCCTCGTCTGCCGTGTCATGATATTCCTCTAGCGTTTTTTTTTTTTTATCCCTCCGCGGCCAGGTCTCCTCCCCCAGATGAGATATCCCGCTCCAGTTCACTCAATCGTTCCTCTAGGTGGGCGAGCCTCCTTCTGAGCGAGCGGAGTGTTTAGACATAGCAATCCCACGTATATAAACCTTAAAGGTGTCCCACACCATAGAAAACTTACTGACCAAGCCAATCTTTGCTTCGAAAAAATTGTCTATGGCCCCCGACATCTCAGACTTAAAAACGTTGTCCAACAACGAATATTGCGGGAACCACCATGTGAAAGGAGCAGGTCTCTTCTGTGGGCTTTCCATGTCCAACACTATTGGGGAATGGTCAGAATAAGAGCGGGGTGGACCGTGCATGCACAAATCTGGGAGTATAGAGCCCTAGAGGTAAGCCAATAATCGATCCTGGTGTGGAGGTCATGCGGAGCAGAATAGTGCGTAAAGCCTCCCTGAGTAGGAGAGTGCGTTCGCCCAGACATCTAGCATGTCAAGTTGGACAGCTGCATCCAAAATGGCCCTGGCTGCAGCTGAGGGGCGCCGGGTCGGGCCACCCGAGCGATCCAGTGCCGGATCCAACACGCAGTTCAGGTCTCCCCCCCAAAGTAGCGGCAGTGATTTATACTTATGCAATCGCTCCAATAAATCTTGATGAAATTGCGGGTTGTCATAATTAGGCCCATATATATTGACCGCAATCATATCTAGTTCCCACTTACGGCATCTTGAAATGGCATATCTACCCCCAGGGTCTGATTCTAATGCTTCCAGCGTAATCCAACCCAAGGGAGCACCCCCCTAGCATGCGTGCTGAACCCAGCTGCATGAAAGGAGCCATGCAACCGTCTGCTGGTTAGCATTTTAATATTTGTCGGCAAGTGGGTTTCCTGCAGGAGTGCAATATCGATCTCATGTCGAGCAAGATAAGCAGACACTTTTCGCATTTTCCTGAAATCGTTTAGGCCTCGTATATTCCATGTTAGCAGTCGTATTCTACTGCCCTTCCTTTCACGTGGATGATGTCATCAGTGATGTCATTTGAGATGTCATCAGTGATGTCACTGACCATGTCATGAATGATGCAATATGTGACGTCATCAGCAGTGCATTGCGGGGGCGCAAGTTATAGTTAGCTGAACTAACTATAACAGCGGAATTTCTATGGTTTTGTACGAGTTAAATGTCCAACTAACTATAACGTGCCTGAAACCCATGGTTTTTTCCGTGAATTTCTAAGTTTTTTAAATGCTTATTTCTAACTATAACATGCCTGAAACCTATGGTTTTTTCAGTGAATTTCAATGGTTTTTTAAATGCTAATTTGTAACTACAATGTCCCTGAAACCTCTATTGTTTTTAAGTAAATTTTAAAAAGACGTGCATACTTTTTGTAGTGAAAAACTAACTGTAACAGTAGTCTGTTATAAGTTATAATTTAACAATGTTTAAAACTTAATTAGCACTAATTAACATATAAGTGTGGAAAAAGTGTGATGCAGAAGCTATGATACCTGACTTAGAACAACAGCGTTCACAGTTCGATTCCCGGCTCCGGCGGCACGTTAGCCCACCACTATGTCACTGTGGGCAATACCTTGCTTAATCTTCCCGACGCCCCGAGCGCCGGGACACCTCTCTGGAGGTAGCTGTACGCTTTACAAATGCTGGCATTTTTTTTACTTTAAAACCATAGTGATGAGAAATATTAGCACGTATTTTTTTTTTCTATTCTGAACGATATTTTTTTATGTCTTCTATTTAGAATTACGGCAATTAATAGATGTTTGTAGTCATGAGAATGGAAATGACACGGTTTGCCGGGTAACAGTTTTTAAGCTCTCCAACGTATGTACATATTAAGGACCTTATACGTGTTAGGATCGAAATCGAAACCTTTACCGCTTCACATTTTGTAACTTTTCCCAACACGTGCACAAGTTAAACAGTGAAAACGTGAGCACGTGTCAACTGTAAAACGTGACATATAAATGGGCGGAGCCGCATCTTTCTTCCATAGACTACTCAATAACCAAAAAGTATATAAACCACACCCGTTCTTTGATTAGTTTCGTTTATGCGACTTATTTACGCGTGTCCATTCTGCGATGCACGTTCCCTTTTCTAGCGTCGGATTCTTGTTTTGCGGCAACAAAACCTATTCCAGAGTTGTAAGTTGTTTGATTATTGCATAGTAGATATTTATAATACGTAGCTATTTGTTAATATTTATACATTTGTATTTAGAAAAAAGTGTTATTGGTTGTTTTTGCCATTTATATGTAACGTCAGCAGCTTGTTTTCAGAAACAGACAGAATACAGCAAACATTGTTCCTTTTCTGGCTCCTTGGAGATCATATAGTGTGACTTTGTATATTATAATATTGACACTGTACTTGACCTCAGAGGTGTTGGTGACCCGTCGGCGCGAAGACTAAAGATTTATATGTAACGTGAGCAGCTTCTGGTTGTTACTCTGTTTCCCCCTTGGGATCATATAGTGTGATTATGTATATTATAATAACCACCCATTATGATCTCAGAGAAGTTTATGACCCGTTGGCGCGAAGACTAAAGATTTATATGTAACGTCAGCAGCTTCTGGTTCTTACTCTGTTTCCCCCTTGGGATCATATACTGTGAATATGTATATTAAAATATTAACAGTCATTGTGATCTCAGAGGAGTTTATGACCCGTCGGCGCGAAGACGAAAGATTTATATGTAACGTCAGCAGCTTCTGGTTCTTACTCTGTTTCCCCCTTGGGATCATATAGTGTGAGTATGTATATTGTAATATTCACAGTCATTATGATCTCAGAGGAGTTTATGACCCGTCGGCGCAAAGATGAAAGATTTCGAAGTCCCGGATAAAAGAAGCTCTGAACATATTCACCGCTGGAAAGTATTTCGTTATTGATCTTGTTTCGTGTTCATGACTTTATTTTCCTTTTCCTTTTTGTGTGGCATCAGTGTCACTCTCTATATTGTAGTAGTGTCATATTTTCACACAACAGGAATTGGAGATTTGTCGCCGCCAGGAGTATAAACCATCTGAAATACAGCTTACTGACCTTTATAACTTACTTGATCAGATATTTTTACAGTGAGAATATTTTTCGAAATTGCAGTTTAAAAAAGATTGTTTGCATAGACACTTTCTTACTGAATGCCTTTGATAAACCCTACATTTTTGAATGATTTTTTGGTATTTCTCTTTTTCTCTGTTGTGGTTCCTATTCTCGTTCTCCCTATAGAATTGATAGGAATGGGGGCGTGGCTTAGCCGGCTGCAAGATGGCCGCACCTTGAGTGGGCTCTGCCGGCCAAGCCGATAAATCCGTAAAAATCCTGCAGAAACCTTACCTGCTACCGCCCAGGACGCTACTGCTGCTCATCGCCGGCGCTCTGGGAGCAGACCGAGCCCGCTCCTGATTCTCTGCGGTGTCGGGGAGCGGAGTTGTGCCGTTGAACCTGCCCGGGGCCTGGTCCGCCCAATCCTGCTGAGGGCTCCTGGGCTGTTCTCCAGGACCGGACGGGGGTCCGAGCGCCGGCTGCGGATTCTGCCGGAGAGCGCCCGCCTGCTTGCTCCGGTGAGTGTTGTTTCGGGTGGGGGCGGTCTGTGGCGGGGCTGGGGGTGCGCCCGTTGTACCGCCAGGCCTGGGCGCCATTTGCTGCCTCCCCACAATAGCGGCACCGGCTCTCTTCTCCCGGCCTGGTGACGAGGGCGGTGCGCCCCCCGCGACTCCTCGCTGCATTCGCCCCCCCCTTGCTCCCGGAGGGCTGCTGCTGGGCCTTGGACGCCGGTCCCGCGGCATATGCGGAGCCTTGCTGCCCCGAGCCGGGCGCCCTCTGTGTGGTGGGCTGGGCCCTGGTCTACAGCCTCTTCGGCATACTGCTGCCTGGACATTGTTGCGGGGAGTGACGCTCGGCCGTGGCTCTGACTCCACACCTGCCCGCCGTGCCTGGACGGGCGGACTTACCACACCTGCCCCTGGAACCCCTGGGGGGGCGAACATGGCGGCGCCACACCGGCTGGGTCCCACCTTGTCTACAGCTTGCTGCCGTACAACGTTTCGGACCGGGTGGCCGCCATTTTGCGCCCGCAAGTTGTTCCTCTGCCTGGCACCACTCCTGTGAGCCCTCCTCGGTGCGTTGTTAACGTGCTGCCACCTACTCTGCTTGGCGACCTCCGGGTGGCGCTTCTCCCCGGTCTGGCGCGGCCCCTCATCCTGGGACCCCCACCGGAGGCCTTCCACAATGACTGTGGGTACCGAGGGGGCGCTGCCTCACCTTGCCACTGGTACTCCGTTCTTCTGCCACCTTATTCCTGTGCTGGTGGTCGAGGGGTCTGGGCGGCTGGCCCGCGACTATCGAGCCTGCCAATCACTCTGCCATCGTGTCCGCGAGTGTGGGCGCTGGTCACTCCTGAGCCTGGACATCACACCTGCCCCGCTGGTTCGTCGTAATTTGGGCCTGACTGCCTCCCGTCACACCTGGGTCTGCTCCCCACTGCTTGATCGCCATGGGTCGAACGGATCCCAAGCAGCCCAGACTCACATTTGATCTACGGCGCCAGACGCGCCAGGAGGGTGGCGGAGTGGAAGGGGAGGACCCTGCGTCGCCACCCGACCCACCGCAATCTCGCGAAGATGACCTGAAAGCCATCATGCTGGATGTAAAATCCACCGTCACCAACATCGCGGCCCAGCTAGACCAGCTGTCAACTCGCTTGGACAATATGAAGGCCCGGGTGGACACGCATGACGCTAGGCTGCTACATGTGGAAACAAGAGTGTCGGACGTGGAGGATGCGGCCACCCAGGATCGGCAGAAACTGCTACACATGGACAAACTCCTGCCCGTAATCCGCAATAAGAATGAGGATTTGGAGGCGCGCTCCCGGAGGAGCAACCTCCGCATCACGGGTGTGCCAGAGTCCACCAACATATCCCGTATGGAGGATTTCGTGGAGCAGCTGGTCCGCGAGCTGTTCGGAGATGCCCTCTCGCCCGTGTTCATCGTGGAGCGTGCCCACCATTCACTTGGTCCTCGCCCTGCCCCGGGCCTGCCGGCACGCCCCATTATTGCTAAGATCTTGAACTTTAGGGACCGGGACGCCATCCTCAGGGCGGCTAGAGAGAGGGGCGAGATCCGCCACCAGGGCAATTCCCTCTCGTTCTATCCCGACTACACTCAGGCTGTCCAGGGGGCGCGTCGTGAGTTCCTGCCTGCCAAGAAACTCCTTCAGAAACACGACATCTCCTACTCTCTGGCCTATCCAGCCAAGCTACGAATCCGTCAGGGCTCCAAGACTCTCACTTTCCCGGATCCTAGGGAGGCGTTGGTGTTCGCTAAAAAGCTGGACCGGCCGGAGCGCTCTTCTCCAGCGGGCTCCCGGGCCGCCGCCGAGGCCCCACTCAGTGACAATGACTGAACTAACTATTAACTAGATCTCTATGTTTGTGGGCGATGTTAATTGATCGGACTCTTGGCTGGCCCTGGGCACTGCAAGTCCTCCGTGCCGCCACTGGCACTGATGTTCGAAGCTTGAGACTGGGCGGAGCACTTCTGTATTCTGGGTGTTTTTTTCTGGTTGTCTGCTTGACCATCTAGGCTTGGCCACCCTGTCTTATTGGCAGGGGTGTACGCTGGGCGCTGCCATGCCCCCACGGGATAATTCCCTTGTTGGCTGCTCACTGTTTCCTTCCTAGTTGCGGGTTCCTGGGGTGGGTACGGGTGGTATCTCAGCCTGATTGGGGGGTTGGTGTGGGTGCGGGGTGTTCGGGGGGGTCTCAAGTAGGGAGGGTGGAGGGGTTGGGAGGGGGGGGTGTGCTCGGGAATGTGGTCGTCTGCACTCTGTATGCTATTGACTTGCCAGGAATTGGTTTCTAGATTGCGTTATGTGCGTCGGGCTGGGTCGGGTTGTGGGGGGGGTTTTCTCGTGGGTTTTGTTTATTATTTGATGGGGATCGTATTGTTGTTGTGTCCTCATTCTCTTTTTCTCATAAGTAAGCATCATGCCACTGCTAGTCATGTTCAAATTTGCACGACTGTTCACGACATCCTCTCCCTCCTTGATGGCACTGTTTTTCCTCCTCTTCTTGCTTTTAGCGCACTTGCTGATCCCTCCAAGGTTGGGCCTTCTCGAATGGCTGGCTACTGGCTGGCCCCACTATCTGCCTCTGGCGAATGTCCTGTTCCCTTCCTGGTCGGGTATAGGTTGCCCCAGCGCTTACATTGGCTCGCTCTGCTATCTGGCCCCCTGCCCTGCGCCCTAGCTTTATTCAGGTATAGAGTACCATGACTGACACCATATGTTGGACTTGGAATATCCGTGGTCTGAATGATCACCGCAAGGCCAGGCTCATTCACTCTCATTTACAGCGTCACAGGGTCGACATTTGCCTATTGCAGGAAACCCATCTGCTGCCCGACACTGCTACCAGACTCCAGTCGCGCTATTGGGGGGAGGTGCACTCTTCTTACTATTCCTCTTATTCTAGGGGAGTCTCCGTTCTGATACGCAGGAGGCTCCCCTGGCAGACTACTCAGGTATTCAAGGACCCGGACGGACGGTATGTTATCTTGCACGGTTCCCTGATGTCCCAGCCGGTGACGATTGCTGCTGTCTATGGCCCTAACTCGGACAACCCCGATTTTTTCACACATATATGGCACCTCATTTCTTCCCTGGGCCCGGCGGCCCTCGTCTGGGGTGGGGATTTCAATATTACTCTCTCCGCGGCCCGGGACCGCTCTGGCTCTCACTCGTCGCACCCTCGTTCTACAGCTCTCCTTCAGTCCATACTTACGGACAACTCGTTATATGACGCCTGGAGGCACCTGTGGCCTGATGCCCGTGAGGGCACTTGCGTCACTGGAGCCCGGGGTTGCTGGTCCCGAATCGATCTATGGATTGCTTCACCGGATGTCCTCACTTGGCTCACTTCTGTTAAACATATGGCGCGCACTTTCTCCGACCACGCTCCCGTTCAGCTCTGTCTTCGGCCCCCTAACTCCCCACAGCGTTTATTCACATGGCGGCTTCCTCCGAATGCCCTCCGTGATTCTGTTTTTTGCGATGAGATCCAAACGGCGATTATAAACTACTTTGATTTAAATGTCGGCTCGGTGGAATCCCCGTCCATCCTGTGGGAAGGCTTCAAAACAGTCATACGAGGCGAGTGCATCTCCAAACAGGCAGGTGTCCTCCGCTCCATTCGCGCGGTATTGGACAGGACCGAATCGGAGATTAAGGCCCTGGATGTAGAATATGCTGCCCACCCCAGGTCAGAGACCCTTGCGATACTGCGTGCTAAGCACTCTGAATTTGTTGCGGAGGCCGACAGGGAACTCTCTTTTCTGGGTAGGGAGGCCAGAGCCCGTCGCTTCGGAGAAGGTGATCGACCCGGCAAGTCCCTGGCCAATCTTCTACGTCCCCCCCGGGCGGCGTCGTACATTGCGGCTCTTCGGGATGGCGGTCTTGCCAGAACCACCTCCCCTGCAGAAATTCAGGTCCGCTTTACGGACTACTACTCGCAACTTTACTCTGCGGGCCCCTCTCCTTCGCCCGAGGCCTTTGAACAGTATTTCGATACCCTTGCGCTGGTGTGGCTGGAGGACCACCATCGTGAATTTTTAGACGAGCCCTTCTCTAAGGAGGAGATACTAGCGGCTATAAATAGTCTTCCCAGCGATAAGGCCCCAGGACTGGACGGCCTACCCGCCTCGTTCTACAAGGCTTTTGCTGCACATTTGGTGCCACACTTGGCCGCCATGTATAACGACTCCTTCGATACAGGCCTCTTTCCGTTATCACTCCGCGAGGCAATGATAACGCTACTCCTTAAGCCGGACAATCCTGCTGACAGTAGGGACTCCTACCGCCCCCTCTCTTTAATTAACATCGATAATAAGATCTTCGCTAAGTTATTGGCCTCCCGTCTTCTCCACCTCATGCCCCTTATTGCCCTCCCCGATCAGTCCGGTTTCATTCCGGGCCGTGCCACATCGCATAATCTTCGCACTATATTCTCGGTCCTTCATCAAATAAACCCTAACCTCCCCGCGGTAGCCGCGCTACTCGATGCCACTAAGGCATTCGATACGCTGGAGTGGCCCTTCCTCTTTTTTCTCTTACCGCGCTTAGGTTTCAGTAACGTTTTCATTCGTAAGATATCTCTTCTTTACACTCGCCCCTCTGCCCGCCTACGAATTAATGGTCAGGTATCGGCACCCATACTGATTGAACGTGGCACTCGACAAGGTTGCCCGCTCTCCCCTATGCTCTTTGCGATTGCGATGGAGCCGCTTGCGGCCCGGCTTCGGCAACACCATACTCAGAAGGGTATAGGCTTTGCAGCCCGCGCCCTCTTGGTTTCCCTGTATGCCGACGACATCACGCTGTATGTCCGGCATCCCCAGGACAACCTCAGCCCCCTAGTCTGTGAAATTATTCGATTTGGTGGACTGTCTGGTATCCAGGTGAACTGGAGCAAGTCAGTGTTGTTCCCTCTTACCGATGCCACCACGCCGTTCACGCCGGACTTTCCTTTTGTCTGGGCCTCTGGTCCCACCCGTTATTTGGGAATATGGCTGAGCAGGAACTCGGACGACCTCTGGAGGGCCAACTTCGGGCGCGCGGTGGACTGGCTGGAATCTAAGATACCCCATTGGAACCGACTCCCCCTGTCTCTGGCGGGCCGCATAGCTATTGCCAAGATGGTGGTCCTCCCGAAATTCCTTTATCTCTTCTTAAACATTCCAATACCTCTTACTGCAAATTTCTTTAGCAAAATCCGCTCTTTGATCATTTCTCTGGTCTGGGCGGGAAAACAGCCGCGGATTGCATATGACATCCTGACTCTCCCAATGTCATCGGGCGGTATGGGCGCTCCCAATTTCAAACTCTATGCTTTAAGTGCCCAGGCCAGTTTCCTACACTTCTGGATCCACCCCACCCCTTATCAGCCGCATGTGGCGGTTGAAGCTGACCTGGCGGCTCCCTGGCCGCTGACTACCGCCCTGTTCGCCCCGAGGTGTCGCCCGGGTGCTGAGGTGAACACGGTGGAGACACTGCGTTTGGCCTGGCAGGGATTGCGCCGTCTATCTAATGCACCGTCGTTATCGGCTAACGCTGTGCCTATTGTGCGACACCCTGCCTTCCCCCTCTCCAACCCACAGGCATGGCCAAACATGCTGCCCGAATGAAGCTGACGATTCTGGCTGACCTTTACCCCGGTGACACTTTTTATTCCCCTCCAGCCTCATCGGGCCCAATGGACACACTGCTCTTTTACCAACTGCGGGCTATCTGCAAGACGCTGCACCCCACGTTTCCCCAACCCCCACCCTCAATGCCGGCTCTTGACTACATATACACATCCCCCACTCCTCGCAAATTGGTAACTCAATTATACGCCATAACGCTGTCGACCACCT
The DNA here is from genome assembly GCA_963921515.1 of Calotriton arnoldi. Taxonomy (NCBI): domain Eukaryota; kingdom Metazoa; phylum Chordata; class Amphibia; order Caudata; family Salamandridae; genus Calotriton; species Calotriton arnoldi. The sequence goes on along the minus strand of CAWUFW010006394.1, from coordinate 866,201 downwards.
CCATCTCCACCGACCGTGCACGCACGGCATGGGGCGAAGAGCTGGGCATGGACATCGCACAAGCAGATTGGAGATATTGCTGTAATCAGACGAAGAGGCTTTCTCCCAACTATCGCCTTCGTCTCATCCATTTTAAATATTTGCATAGGCTGTATCGCACTCCGGTTCAGCTACATAGGCTGGGACTTACTCCCCACGATAGATGCATGCGGTGCTCCGCCCCTGCCGCGGATTTTACTCACCTTGCGTGGTTGTGCCCCAGGGTATCGGACTTCTGGCTAGCGGTGTGTGCCGCTATATCTGAGATCACGGCTGCGCTGGTTCGGCCTGACCCCCCGTTGTGCCTGCTGGGCTTTGTTAAATTCTGCCCGGATGCTTCACGCCGCCTGATCGCGATGCTGCTCGTCCTCGCCCGGTGCAGGGTGGCTATGTGTTGGGGCCGTAGACCGGCGCCTCAATTCTCCCACTGGCTTGAGGATGCTTCGAGATGTCAGACCTTACTATCTGAATTTTGGGACTTAATGCCTGCAAGATCCCGCCCAGCTGATATATGGGGTCCCCTGGTGTCGTACCTCCACTCCCGTCCTCAGACGAGTCGGGCGGCCTCTCCCGCGCTCCCCGCCGGCACTATGCCCGCGGCGGGCGCCGGTGCTGGACCGTGATTGCCCTATTCCCTAACCCCATCTTTCCCCCCCGACTGGGACTGCTCCTCTCCCTGTTGCGCTATTCTTTGCAAAATGTTGTTCACAGTGCCATAGTCGTGCAGTACGGAATAACGAGTCTATCTGAATGTGATTGCCTTCTGATGTATAATTCAGTGAACAACGGGTTATGTATGATGCTCTAAATTGATCAAGTTTGTATTTTGTCTATGCAGAATTTGATAATAAAGGTTTTGAAAAATAAAAAATAAAAAAATAAAAAATAAATAAATAGAATTGATAGGAATAGTAGTGTATATATTACTACTATCCTATATGTTCTTAAAGGAGTCCGGGATCTGTTAGCGGAGCAGTGAGCGAACTCTAAGCACTACGACTGAACTTTCCAAAGTTCTACAGAATAGAAATTGTAAAAAATGATGAAGCGTACATTTCTATGTAATATAAAGTCATTTGTGTTTAACAGTTTTTTACTTGTTATTGTTCTTGTGACCTGAGATGATGTAGTGCGGGAGTGTTTCTTGTAGCACTTCTTTTCTACTTTATCTAAAAGTAACTCATGCCCTCTTATATTATCAAGAATATGGGGCAACACTTTTACAAAGTATAGCAGAAAAAAAAGGGAGGTTGTGGCCACGCTTAAGGGATATTTTATGAATTGCGTTTTTATTCGTCACCTCTTTGATATATACAGCTTCAGTTTTCGAAGAAAGTTTATTTGTAATTGCTTAATAAAAACTGTTTCAAACCTAGACTGAAATTTTTGCTGCGCAACCACACCTCCCCGTCAGAAAAGTAAACACCACATTCTAAGTAAATAGTGCTACTGGGAAGTATCCCACCCGCAAACTTAATAAAAAAAGACCGCAACACACTCTGTTATTTTCCCGCCGTGATTTGTACACCCCACGCCAATTATATAAATGGGCCTTAAAATATATTTAAAAAAATGTTACCTTCACAATCCCTGTTCACCACCTTGTGACCACTTTACAGAGTTAATACCCTCCCGCTACTACTTTGTTTTCCCGAACTCCATTGAAGTGCGTCACAAAACGCTTCACAACAGTGAAACCTTCCCAACCAATAATGAGCAAACTTGTACTCGGAACACTTAAGCCAATAAAATGTCCATGGTGTTCCGCACAGGGGGAGGGAATCGCTGCCAACACTTCTACTTTTAATGCTTCACAGCTAATGAACATTAAGCTTGGGAAGGTCCTGCTTGGAACACATTACCCAATCAGATGTCCCTGATGCTCCGCGGAGGGGGAGGGAATGGCTGGCAACACTTCTACTTTAAATGGTTTACAGCCAATGAACATTAAGCTTGGGCAGGTCCTGCTTGGAACACGTCAACCAATCAGATGTCCCTGCTACTCCGCGGACGGGGAGGAAATGGCTGTCAACACTTCTACTTTCAATGGTTCGCAGCCAATGAACATTAACCTCTGGAAGGTCCTGCTTGGAACATGTGAGCCAATCAGATGTCCTTGCTACTCCGCGCAGGGGGAGGGAATAGCTGGCAACACTTTTACTTTTAATGGTTCGCAGCCAATGAACATTGAGCTCGTTGTTGGAACACCTCAGCCAATTAAACTTTAATTTTGTTCACTGTCCGTGATAAAAGTGAACACCGCATTATAAGTAAACATTACTGCGCATTATATTAAAGGAAGATAAAGGAAGGCTGCAATACGGCGCATTGTTATTTTCCCGATATGATTTCCACAGCCTACTGAACATTGCCGCAATACCGCGCATCGTTGTTTTGCGGACGTGATTTCCACAGCCTACGCATTTCCACAGCCTACGTACGCAACATTCACACTACCTGTGTGTGCACCCTACACACTGCTTGCCGCAATACAGCGCATTGTTTTCCCGACGGGATTTCCAGAGCCTACGCAACCTTGCCGCAATACCGCGCACCGTTGTTCTGCGGACGTGATTTCCACGGCCTACGCAACATTCAAACTCCCTGCCTCTGCACCGTACAGACTGCTTAAACTAAGACCACAGTGTTCCTACTATACCCTCTTATACAATTATTCTCTTATTTTTCCCCCCACGCCTTTCAACTCAGTCACAAAATGGCTGCCAACACTTCCTAGTTTCAACAGTTCGCAGCCAATGAGCCGCAAGCTTGTGCTCGTAACGCCTCAGCCAATTAGATGTCAGAATTCTCAAATATCTATCTGGAAAATTTGATATTTTTCAAAAACTACTGAACGGATTTACCCCATTTAAACAAAAGCGTGCTTTCTGGACCAAGACCTTTCTCCCTGCCAAATTTGGCGTAATTCCGTTCAGTAGTTTGACCTGTAGCCTTGTCTAAAGTTTCCTATGGAAATTGCATGGAGAAAACACGTTTTGGGACCCCCATTTTCTCAGCCCCCCTTGACGAATCCCCCACACTTTCAGGATAGGAGCTGACCTGAAAAGAGGAACTTTTGGAAAATTTCATAAAGATTCGTCAAACGACACCAAAGTTATAAGCACATCAAAAAATGCTTTTCCTATGGAAACGTGGTCCTAACTATATACTGGTGACTGCCAGTAGATTATATATATATATATATATATATATAATATATATATAATATATATATATATATATATATATATATATATATATATATATATATATATATATATATATATATATATATAACCTACTGGCGGTCGCCAGTAGGTAGTTATAGTTAGGACCTCTTTTCTATTCAAATAGCGTTTTTCTTTTGCCAATATCTTTGGCACCGTTTGACGAATCTTCGCGAAATTTTCAAAACTTTTGGCCCGCTCCGGTCAGCTTCTGTCTTGAAAGTTTCGGGGTGATTCGTCAAGCGGGGGCCGAGAAAAAAGGGGGGTCCCACAACGCGTTTTCCCATGTTAATTTCCATAGGAATTTTGAAACAGGTTACAGCCCCAACTGCTGAACGGAATTACACCAAATTTCAGGGGTGGAAGGGAAAGTGCTATTGGTGTTGGCGGCGAGTTTGAAGTGCCAAACATTGATACTTAACATCGTCTAATTTACATTGCAATATGTCGGCCGACATCTTACGTGATAGGGAGGCTGCTGCTTCAAATATGTTTTCAGACAGCCTCGCTTTACCACAGAATATAAGTGACAAAAATTACAATATCACTAATAAAGATGGCAGTACACTCAAAGAAAAATTCAAAAAGTTGGAGAAAAAAATGCGTAGTGAACAGAGCAAATGGTGGGAATCTTGTTCCCTGCAGAGGTATGTTGACGTCAATAGGATTCCCAGGGGGCTAAGGATACTCACGGCCCCAAGTTACGAAAAACCCAATCCGTACCTCATGCGTGAATGGGCAGAGAGCAATCTTGAATCCTCACGAAGGCTGGTCCTAATACTCATAAAATATGCTGACATTGATCGAGCACAGCTCTTGAAGGAAATAGATGAGATTATCGAGGAGATTGACAAATGTGATGAATTGGATGACAAAGGCAAACTGAGGAATGACATGATGCAAAGGTTAAAGAAAGAAGAAGATAAAATCAAAGAGCGCAAAGTGTACAAATTTCAGAGAGACCGCAACGATTACGAACTAGGCCAAATTTTTACATTTGCCAAAAAATATGATGCCATGCGGGTCTCCAAATACAAATCAGGGATTAATAACAGGACAAGCAATAAGGACAAGACAGTGGCAAAGGAAACCTCCCTATCTGATATTAGCTCTGCTGGGGGTAGTGAATCAGAATCTGAAATGAGGAACCCAGGCACGAATAGGCAACAATCAAAACCATCACCAGGTGAAGAAATTAATTTTTTATGCGACGAGAGGAGGCAAACCCTCCGCCCCAGACCCCAGAGATTGAATGGCGAAGCCGGACCAACTACAAACGGAGGCAGAGGTATCAGGCAAGGAAACGGCGCATCAAATTACAGCAAAAAGAGGGGAAGGGGCCAGAGGCAGAAAAAACAGAACTAATCTCTACCACGGGGAAAACCATAGTGAACTTATCAAGTGTTAAATTAACTAAAAATGAGGAGAATATTCTTTGCCTAGGATTATCATATGCACCTGGTACAGATTTTGACTACGCTACCACCAGATTAGATATCTATAAATCGGTCAGAAAACTTAAATTGCGGAAATTTTATTTACAGAACCAAGCTGTGAATCAAGCCCAAACCAAGCCGATTGAATCTAACAGAGGTACAAATCTAACACAATCAGATATACCCATTCTAAGAGAAATGACAGAACTATGGGACACAGCGGGAGTAGGCTACGATGAATCCACTGACCATAGAGAACTCGATACTAATCATAGTGAGGTCATTTTGGGCAACAAAAGAAAAATGCCGATTACTCCCTTTAAGCCAGCATCGTCCTTCAATCCCATCATGCCTCGGGACTCCCTCGACATCTTTCACGAGTCTGTTATAGCACAAATTAAAAAATTAAACAGAGACACCCAAAAAAGAAGCCACAAATACAACAAACGAAACCAACGATATGAGGCATTGGTTAAAAAATTGCGAGACAATAAAAACATTGTAATAAGAGCCAGTGACAAGGGAGGCAACATAGTCTTGTGGCCACTTGATGAATATAAAAAGGAGGCGTTTGCTCAACTTAACGACAGGGAATGCTATACTAGAGGCACAGCGTCAACCATCAAGGAGGCCAATAAAGAGTACCATAAGAAACTATCAAGTTGGAAACAGAAAGGACTCATCACATCTGACGAATATAAATTTCTCAAGAAAGATAATCCAGTGACGCCATTTATATATTTTATTCCTAAGGTGCACAAAGACATTAATAAACCTTCGGGTAGGCCCATTATTTCGGCAAAAAATGGTCCATTGGAAAATACATCAAAATATATTGACTTTTTCCTTCAAGATTATGTGAAATCACTGCCGTCATTTGTGCGTGATACGAGTGATTTTTTACAAAAGATAAAGGACATTGTCTGGGAAGAGGATAATTGGATGCTGGTGTTAGACGTATCATCATTATACACCAGCATCAAACATCAAGATGGAATACAAGCAACTCAATATTTCCTCTCAAAAAGACCTCCAGAATACAACTAACATAATGGGATGCTGATAGAGATGTTGGAATTCAGTTTGAGGAACAACAACTTCATGTTTTACAATTTAATCTATCAGCAAATCAGGGCGTGGCGATGGGGGCCAGCTTCTCTCCAAGTTATTCCTGCTTGCATATGGGATACTGGGAGGAGCTGGTCCTCAGACAAAAATTTAGCAAGATCTTTAGTGATAACATCGTGATTTGGCTACATTATATTGATGACTTATTTGTACTCTGGAAAGGCACGAAAGACCTAGCAACTAATTTTGTGGAACAACTGAATGACAATGATATTAACTTGCATTTTACTGTCAGTATGAGCCAAACTGTAGTCAACTTTTTAGACACTGAAGTATTTATAAGTAACAACAAAGTTGAGACTAGACTATTCAGGAAAGCAACTTCTGGAAATTCGATTTTACATGCAAGTAGTGCACACCCCAAACATCTTATAAACAGTATCCCCTATGGGGAGATGCTGCGCCTCAGACGTATATGTAGTAATCAACAAGATCTGAGAGTGGCACAGGAAGGCAGCAGAATAAGATTTCTAGAAAGGGGATACACAGAGGAGGTGATTAACAGAGCCATGATCAAATCTAAGGCGATCTGTAGGGAGGAGCTTATCAAAGATATACAACCTACATTAACCACAATGACAGAAGACCACACTGAGCGAGAGTCCAAACAAGTTAGATTTATCATGAGGTTTAGTCAGCAACACAATAAGATACAAAAGATCATTAATAGTAATTGGCCGTTAGTCTTAAGCGACCCTATGTTGGGACCCACATTACCACGCAGAGTATCCATCACTTACAGTAGGGCACCTACAATGCGCGACTCTTTGGTCAATACTAGTCCAGACACTATTGAAAACACTAGCTGGTTTTTAAATAACAGAGGGTTTTTTAAATGCAAAATCTGTAAGGCCTGCCAGCATGGGACCAATACCAAGACCTATAAAACACCATTTGGTAATCGGGAGTTCAAGATATCAAAACTACTCACATGTAAGACAGAATATGCTGTGTACGTACTGGAGTGCCCATGTGGCCTCCAGTACGTGGGCAGCACAAAATTACCTGTACATAAGCGCATTCTGCAGCATCTCCGTGCCATTATTCATCAGGACAATACCTATCCGGTGGCACGCCATTTCAGGGAGAAACATCAGAGCAAAAATGAGGGCTTAAGATACTATGTGATCGATTCCATACCACCAAACAGAAGAGGGGGTGACAGGGAAACCAAATTACGAAGATTGGAAACCAGATACATTATCCAATTAGACACTAAAAATCCTGTAGATTTGAATGCAACAGAAGATTTATACACCTGTTTGGGGTAAGGGACAGTTTCACCACTCTGGCAGACATAGAGCGAACCCTTTTTATTCTAGTTTTATCTACTTTTTATATGCTTTTATCTTTGACCAGCCTGTATACCTCTATCTGTTTTACATTAACTTTAGATCAGTTTTAAATCAATATATGTAATTTTTATTGGTTTTTACTGCAAGCTGTAATGTAATATTTAACTATGTATATTTATATATCTATTTATTTATTTATACTTGAACAGATTTAAGCGTTATACCTCTATGAGTGGCAGGTATAACAAGTAAGGCAAGACATAAACGTATATGATACTACTATTGGGTCATTGACAAGTTATGTAATATGGACTTAGAATAGGATAGCTCTGCTACGAATTATAATCAAACACACATATTTATCTGCCGGTAATTAAGGATACTACTAGATTATGACAGAGTAGATAATGTGGCTGCGTAGGGGAAAAGGGTGTGACGAATGTTAATCACATGTCAGTGTACTAGCCAACCAATTTGATTTTAACAGTTTTTTACACTCATTGTTGGATACATCACTGGTTTTATTCATTGCACATTTGCACATTTTTAATTAATTGGACATAGATAAGTGGGAGAGTAGACAAGGTGAAACACAATGAGGGATTTATCCACTTAACATATGTACATTTAGAATGCCAGTACAATATAGTTGCGTTATTTAGATTTAATAACAAGGACTATGTTTTTCGGATGAAATTTAGATCATGGCATAATTGGTTTTACCTAGGTAACTTTGAGGTAATACCAGGTAGCAAACCTGAAATGCAATTTGTACTATGTTATTGAAAATGAATTTAGCCCAGTGCACAATAGGGATAAAGTCTCAAGGAAAATTTAGCTATTATTACATCTATTTTCCTACTATGTTTTCTATGTCTATGCAAGCACTGCACACGTGGTTTTTAGAAATGAGCACTGTCACTTTAAATGGTTGAGCACAACTGATGCAAGATGTCATGTGAACAAGGCTCGGACGAGCCGAAACGTTATGGCGCGACTGCAAGGAAAATAAAATACTGAGCACGAAGAAATTGGTCCGTGTCCGTGTTGTGAGCGGAGTTCCTGGGTGCAGGAAACACGGAGTTTGGTGATATATATATATATATAACCTACTGGCGGTCGCCATTAGGTAGTTATAGTTAGGACCTCTTTTCTATTCAAATAGCGTTTTTTCTTTTGCCAATATCTTTGGCACTGTTTGACGAATCTTCGCGAAATTTTCAAAACTTTTGGCCCGCTCCGGTCAGCTCCTGTCTTGAAAGTTTCGGGGTGATTCGTCAAGCGGGGGCCGAGAAAAAAGGGGCGTCCCAAAATGCGTTTTCCCCATGTTAATTTCCATAGGAATTTTGAAACAGGTTACAGCCCCAAATGCTGAACGGAATTACCCCAAATTTCAGGGGTGGAAGGGAAAGTGCTATTGGTGTTGGCGGCGAGTTTGAAGTGCCAAACATTGATACTTAACATCGTCTAATTTACATTGCAATATGTCGGCCGACATCTTACGTGATAGGGAGGCAACTGCTTCAAATATGTTTTCAGACAGCCTCCCTTTACCACATAGTATAAGTGACAAAAATTACAATATCACTAATAAAGATGGCAGTACACTCAAAGAAAAATTCAAAAAGTTGGAGAAAAAAATGCGTAGTGAACAGAGCAAATGGTGGGAATCTCGTTCCTTACAGAGGTATGTTGACGTCAATAGGATTCCCAGGGGGCTAAGGATACTCACGGCCCCAAGTTACGAAAACCCCAATCCGGACCTCATGCGTGAATGGGCAGAGAGCAATCTTGAATCCTCACGAAGGCTGGTCCTAATACTCATAAAATATGCTGACATTGATCGAGCACAGCTCTTGAAGGAAATAGATGAGATTATCGAGGAGATTGACAAATGTGATGAATTGGATGACAAAGGCAAACTGAGGAATGACATGATGCAAAGGTTAAAGAAAGAAGAAGATAAAATCAAAGAGCGCAAAGCGTACAAATTTCAGAGAGACCGCAACGATTACAAACTAGGCCAAATTTTTACATTTGCCAAAAAATATGATGCCATGCGGGTCTCCAAATACAAATCAGGGATTAATAACAGGACAAGCAATAAGGACAAGACAGTGGCAAAGGAAACCTCCCTATCTGATATTAGCTCTGCTTTAGTGAATCAGAATCTGAAATGAGGAACCCAGGCACGAATAGGCAACAATCAAAACCATCACCAGGTGAAGAAATTAATTTTTTATGCGACGAGAGGAGGCAAACCCTCCTCCCCAGACCCAAGAGATTGAATGGCGAAGCCGGACCAACTACAAACGGAGGCAGAGGTATCAGGCAAGGAAACGGCGCATCAAATTACAGCAAAAAGAGGGGAAGGGGCCAGTGGCAGAAAAAACAGAACTAATCTCTACCACGGGGAAAACCATAGTGAACTTATCAAGTGTTAAATTAACTAAAAATGAGGAGAATATTCTTTGCCTAGGATTATCATATGCACCTGGTACAGATTTTGACTATGCTACCACCAGATTAGATATCTATAAATCGGTCAGAAAACTTAAATTGCGGAAATTTTATTTACAGAACCAAGCTGTGAATCAAGCCCAAACCAAGCCGATTGAATCTAACAGAGGTACAAATCTAACACAATCAGATATACCCATTCTAAGAGAAATGACAGAACTATGGGACACAGAGGGAGTAGGCTACGATGAATCCACTGACCATAGAGAACTCGATACTAATCATAGTGAGGTCATTTTGGGCAACAAAAGAAAAATGCTGATTACTCCCTTTAAGCCAGCATCGTCCTTCAATCCCATCATGCCTCGGGACTCCCTCGACATCTTTCACGAGTCTGTTATAGCACAAATTAAAAAATTAAACAGACACTCAAAAAAGAAGCCACAAATACAACAAACGAAACCAACGATATGAGGCATTGGTTAAAAAATTGCGAGACAATAAAAACATTGTAATAAGAGCCAGTGACAAGGGAGGCAACATAGTCTTGTGGCCACTTGATGAATATAAAAAGGAGGCGTTTGCTCAACTTAATGACAGGGAATGCTATACTAGAGGCACAGCGTCAACCATCAAGGAGGCCAATAAAGAGTACCATAAGAAACTATCAAGTTGGAAACAGAAAGGACTCATCACATCTGACGAATATAAATTTCTCAAGAAAGATAATCCAGTGACGCCATTTATATATATTATTCCTAAGGTGCACAAAGACATTAATAAACCTTCGGGTAGGCCCATTATTTCGGCAAAAATGGTCCATTGGAAAATACATCAAAATATATTGACTTTTTCCTTCAAGATTATGTGAAATCACTGCCATCATTTGTGCGTGATACGAGTGATTTTTTACAAAAGATAAAGGACATTGTCTGGGAAGAGGATAATTGGATGCTGGTGTTAGACGTATCATCATTATACACCAGCATCAAACATCAAGATGGAATACAAGCAACTCAATATTTCCTCTCAAAAAGACCTCCAGAATACAACGAACATAATGGGATGCTGATAGAGATGTTGGAATTCAGTTTGAGGAACAACAACTTCATGTTTTACAATTTAATCTATCAGCAAATCAGGGGCGTGGCGATGGGGGCCAGCTTCTCTCCAAGTTATTCCTGCTTGCATATGGGATACTGGGAGGAGCTGGTCCTCAGACAAAAATTTAGCAAGATCTTTAGTGATAACATCGTGATTTGGCTACGTTATATTGATGACTTATTTGTACTCTGGAAAGGCACGAAAGACCTAGCAACTAATTTTGTGGAACAACTGAATGACAATGATATTAACTTGCATTTTACTGTCAGTATGAGCCAAACTGTAGTCAACTTTTTAGACACTGAAGTATTTATAAGTAACAACAAAGTTGAGACTAGACTATTCAGGAAAGCAACTTCTGGAAATTCGATTTTACATGCAAGTAGTGCACACCCCAAACATCTTATAAACAGTATCCCCTACGGGAGATGCTGCGCCTCAGACGTATATGTAGTAATCAACAAAATCTGAGAGTGGCACAGGAAGGCAGCAGAATAAGATTTCTAGAAAGGGGATATACAGAGGAGGTGATTAACAGAGCCATGATCAAATCTAAGGCGATCTGTAGGGAGGAGCTTATCAAAGATATACAACCTACATTAACCACAATGACAGAAGACCACACTGAGCGAGAGTCCAAACAAGTTAGATTTATCATGAGGTTTAGTCACCAACACAATAAGATACAAAAGATCATTAATAGTAATTGGCCGTTAGTCTTAAGCGACCCTATGTTGGGACCCACATTACCACGCAGAGTATCCATCACTTACAGTAGGGCACCTACAATGCGCGACTCTTTGGTCAATACTAGTCCAGACACTATTGAAAACACTGGCTGGTTTTTAAATAACAGAGGGTTTTTTAAATGCAAAATCTGTAAGGCCTGCCAGCATGGGACCAATACCAAGACCTATAAAACACCATTTGGTAATCGGGAGTACAAGATATCAAAACTACTCACATGTAAGACCGAATATGCTGTGTACGTACTGGAGTGCCCATGTGGCCTCCAGTACGTGGGCAGCACAAAATTACCTGTACATAAGCGCATTCTGCAGCATCTCCGTGCCATTATTCATCAGGACAATACCTATCCGGTGGCACGCCATTTCAGGGAGAAACATCAGAGCAAAAATGAGGGCTTAAGATACTATGTGATCGATTCCATACCACCAAACAGAAGAGGGGGTGACAGGGAAACCAAATTACGAAGATTGGAAACCAGATACATTATCCAATTAGACACTAAAAATCCTGTAGGTTTGAATGCAACAGAAGATTTATACACCTGTTTGGGGTAAGGGACAGTTTCACCACTGGCAGACAGAGCGAACCCTTTTTATTCTAGTTTTATCTACTTTTTATATGCTTTTATCTTTGACCAGCCTGTATACCTCTATCTGTTTTACATTAACTTTAGATCAGTTTTAAATCAATATATGTAATTTTTATTGGTTTTTACTGCAAGCTGTAATGTAATATTTATCTATGTATATTTATATATCTATTTATTTATTTATACTTGAACAGATTTAAGCGTTATACCTCTATGAGTGGCAGGTATAACAAGTAAGGCAAGACAAACGTATATGATACTACTATTGGGTCATTGACAAGTTATGTAATATGGATTTAGAATAGGATAGCTCTGCTACTGAATTATAATCAAACACACATATTTATCTGCCGGTAATTAAGGATACTACTAGATTATGACAGAGTAGATAATGTGGCTGCGTAGGGGAAAAGGGTGTGACGAATGTTAATCACATGTCAGTGTACTAGCCAACCAATTTGATTTTAACAGTTTTTTACACTCATTGTTGGATACATCACTGGTTTTATTCATTGCACATTTGCACATTTTTAATTAATTGGACATAGATAAGTGGGAGAGTAGACAAGGTGAAACACAATGAGGGATTTATCCACTTAACATATGTACATTTAGAATGCCAGTACAATATAGTTGCGTTATTTAGATTTAATAACAAGGACTATGTTTGTCGGATGAAATTTAGATCATGGCATAATTGGTTTTACCTAGGTAACTTTGAGGTAATACCAGGTAGCAAACCTGAAATGCAATTTGTACTATGTTATTGAAAATGAATTTAGCCCAGTGCACAATAGGGATAAAGTCTCAAGGAAAATTTAGCTATTATTACATCTATTTTCCTACTATGTTTTCTATGTCTATGCAAGCACTGCACACGTGGTTTTTAGAAATGAGCACTGTCACATTAAATGGTTGAGCACAACTGATGCAAGATGTCATGTGAACAAGGCTCGGACGAGCCGAAACGTTATGGCGCGACTGCAAGGAAAATAAAATACTGAGCATGAAGAAATTGGTCCGTGTCCGTGTTGTGAGCGGAGTTCCTGGGTGCAGGAAACACGGAGTTTGGAGATATATATATATATATATATAACCTACTGGCGGTCGCCATTAGGTAGTTATAGTTAGGACCTCTTTTCTATTCAAATAGCGTTTTTTCTTTTGCCAATATCTTTGGCACCGTTTGACGAATCTTCGCGAAATTTTCAAAACTTTTGGCCCGCTCCGGTCAGCTCCTGTCTTGAAAGTTTCGGGGTGATTCGTCAAGCGGGGGCCGAGAAAAAAGGGGGGTCCCAAAACGCGTTTTCACCATGTTAATTTCCATAGGAATTTTGAAACAGGTTACAGCCCCAACTGCTGAACGGAATTACACCAAATTTGGCAAAAAGGTAGCCCTTGGTTCAGAAAGAGACCTTTTTTTTAAATGGTGTAAATCCGTTCAGTAGTTTCTGAGAAATTAGAAAAATAAAAATATCGATATCTGAGCACCGAGGAGTCGCAACTCCTCCCGGGCACGAGCTTCACTCTGATTGGCTGCCAACACTCTAAACGAGAATGTGTTGGCAGCCATCTTGTGACTCGGTAACCGAGTCACAAGAAAAAGGGGAAAAAAAGGTTAAAAAACAAGAAAAGGGGGCAGGGTAGAAACACCCTGACCCCCTAGGCCTGCTCAGGGGGTCCCACAGGTACCCCCAGGGCCAAAAAAAGCATTTTTTTTTTTAATCGGCAGAATTCGCGCTGGGTGCGCTCCCGCCCTGGTGGGGCGATGAGGTCCTCTTGTGTCCTGAGGACCTCAGGACACAAGTGGACTTCATCCTCCGAGCAGCAGTGCGCCAGAAGCCGCGTTTGCAGAGTGGTGTAAAAAGGGGCGTGGCCTCAGACCACCTCTCTGCAACGCAGCTCTGTGGCGCTTACTGGAGGTACCTGGTGGGCTAGTTGGCCCCCAGGGACCCTCAGGATTCAAGGGGACTAAATAGGGACGTTATAGTTAGAAATTAGCATTTAAAAAACCTTAGACATTCACTGAAAAAACCATAGGTTTTAGGGACATTATAGTTAGAAATTAGCATTTAAAAAACCTTAGAAATTCACTGAAAAAACCACATGTTTCAGGGACGTTATAGTTAGTTGGACATTTCACTCGTACAAAACCAGAGAAATTCGGCCGTTATAGTTAGTTCAGCTAACTATAACTCGCGCCCCCGCAATGCACTGCTGATGACGTCACATATTACATCATTCATGACATGGTCAGTGACATCACTGATGACATCTCAAATTACATCACTGATGACATCAACCAGTGACTGTGTGTTTCTGTAAAGTTTAAATATGTTTTATATAGGCCAAGGTGAATAGGCTTTGGTAGAGGTTTCTGTTGCTGTGAATACATTTCTGATGACATGCCAATTGTCAAGATAGGGAAAGACATGTTTGTGCTTTATGAGATATGCAGCAATTGGGACCATGCAGTTTCTAAATATTCTTGGGCTGATTTGAAGACGAATGGGAGGACTTTGAATTGAAAACTAGGACTGGCCACTTCGAACCTCAGAAATCGTCACACTTGGGGTGAATGGGAATATGAAAATATGCATCCCATAGGTCCAGTGTGGACATGTATTCTCTTTTTGAATCAGCTGGAGGACTTCCTATAAGGTTACCATGCAAAATGTTTGCATCTTGAGAAATTGTTTTAATGATGTTGACCTAAGATTGGTCTCTATTTGCCTGATTTCTTTTTGATGAGACAAAGGTTTTGCTGAGAGCAGGGGACCAGTTCTATCACTCTCTTTTTTAACATTGAGATCTCTCCTTGTGACAAAGATGTTGACCAGATTTTTGGATAGGAGAGTTGTTTTTTTTTTTTATGAACTCTGGAGTATAACCAAAGTGTATAAGATCCAGGACCCAAAGGTCCGATGTTATTTTTCCCCCGTGTTTAAAGTAATGAGATCTCACCCCCTACAGGACAGTCTGGTGATTCTGTGACAGTCATCAGTAAGCTGTCACTGTCTTCATGATGACTCTTGTCCTTCAGTTTGGTTGCTACCTCTTCAACAAATATCCTGTCTCTGATAGGACACTTGAGGCTTGGCTCTGTATTTAGTACTGACCCCTTCCCCATGCTCCTCGAAAAGGCTGGTGTTGGTGCTACTATAATACTCCAGATATTCTTAATCTTGCTTAGTCCATACTGAATTTGATAGATTATACAACCTCATCAACATGGCACCCAAATATGGACTCACCATTATAGGACATGTCTAGGACACAGCTCTGCACCTCCAGCCAAAAAGGGTTGACCTCCAGTCATCCTTGCCTACAGTAGCTAATTGCCTGAATCCAGTAGTTGTGATGTTCATGGCAGTATCTATTATGGCTGAAGATGTTCTTTCTCCTTCCATGAGAAGAGCCTTCACTTTTTATCATCCAGTGAGAGGTCTAAATATGGTGCAATACCCGACCACATCTGTATTGTAGTAGGCCATTATTGTTAGTGCATTGGAAGCACTAATTAAAGTTGCTGCTGTTTCAGATGATCTCTTCCTGGTGGTATCGAGTCTCCTGCCCTGTCTGGTGGTTTAGAGTATGGTGACAATGGATTTCTAACAGCGCTTCCACTTCTTAGATTTCTTTGGGTTTTTTAAAATGGGAATTACCTGTCAATTTTGAGTATGATGATGAGTGCATGGAACGGCTCTGTGAATGGACCTGGGACCTTCCACAGGACCGGGAGTGTTGCTGAGTCGATTGGCTTCAGGCGACCAAGAGCTTGAGGGAGTGCTCCAGAGCCACCTTGGAATTCATGGCGCGACAGTTGGGGCAGGCCTTGGAATCGCTGCCCGGCTCCAGGCACCAAAGGCAAACCATGTGGAGGTCTGTCACAGACATCTGCCTATGACAGGAACCACAGGGTTTAAACCCCACAGCTTTATCGGACATCCCCAATTGCACAGTGGGAGCAAACTCTCAAAAAAGGTTGACAAAATGTTGAAAAAAATAGTCTAAAAAAAATGGACTGAGGTAGCTCTCGCCAGATCTGTGCTGATAGCATGGAAGAAAAGAACTGATGTCAGGGCAATGATGTGGCACCTATATAGGCTTGCACAGAACTTCTGCTGTTGATGACGCGGAGCCAATCGACACCATCTACTGGCGCGTAGTGGTACTGCTCAAGATTTTCTGGATCCAGTCTGAGTCCTGGGGAATATTCTACGGTAAGGAATATGCGGCTAGAAGTCTATCAGATTTTTGTTACAGAGCCAAAAAGTGTTACTTCATATATGCACATGTTCATCGCCTTCTACAGTAGAGCACAGACGAGGAGGCCACTCTTAAATCCAATGCACAATATGTGCTGGCAGCCTGCAAAGTCCACGTTTTTTTTGCACCGCAAAACAATTGCATTCTCGGCCAGCATATTATGGAGTATCATCCTAAATATCCGCTTCCTAGGGGTATCATGTGAAGGCAGCGTCATCATCGTCACAAGCCAGTGTCATAGAAGGAGCGGCAGAAGAGAATGTCGTGGGTGAGACATGATGGGCTGTTTTTCAGTGCTAAATGCACAAACGTGGAATGGTAGGGTGAATCTGAGGTTTTGAGTGAAGACAGTCTAAAAGGCATTCTCTCTTGATCACCTACTGCGGATTCCGGAAAGTGGGTGTCATGGTCCACCAGCATAAATCTGAAAGCGTTAACCAACTTAATTGGCACTTGCATCATGGCTGAGTTGAGTGCTGTCATCGTAAGTGTCTCCATATTGACAATCTTCAAAAAACGGCTAGTAAGAATTCCACAGCAGCAGCTTCTTCCTGACTTTCCCCTAGATAAAATTGGAAAACATCTTCTGCCTCACCATATTCTTCCTCGTCAAGGTATCTCATTGTCAAACTCCTCTGTGTCAAAGAGGCATTGAGGAGGATATGGTGAAACTGCTTGGTGACGTTTGCTCTGGCATCAAAGGTGTTGGAAGGCCATTTTCTGAGATTTGAGTCTTAGTGTTGTTATCGATGGAGCTTTTGTCGATGAGGTGGTCGCCGTTGACGAGGTGGTGGTTGTTGTTAATGATGTTGTTCTAGACGATGTTGCTTAAGTTGCGTGCTCATCAAAGATGTTGTTGACAAGCCAGGTGTCAGTGGTGGCACATTTGAGGACTTTTCCTTTGTGGGGTCTTTGTTGACAGTGTTTTCTTCATCAACTATGTTATTGTCGCTGTTCTTCAAGTATGTTGGTGGCTCAGAAACCATTTTTGACGTAATTCTTTTAGTCAAGATGATCACCCAAGGTGATGGGCTGTTCTCTCTGGATTTCCTAATGAGTTTTTTAGGAGGTTCTTTGGACATAGATGGTATCTCCTCAGAAGTGGCTTTGGGAGGGTGTACTTCCACAGAATTAAGCCTTTTATGGGCTTTTTTTAGATGTTCTTGTGGAACCATCAGAATCCTCATTTAAAGATGCCACATTCTTTAGAGTTTGATTTCTGGAAACTTGGTGAAAGTCTATCCTCCTTGTCCTAGAAGGTTTCTGTGGAAAATGCATGACAGATCTTACGGACCGTAGCCTTCTGGTGAGAATTAAGGCAATACATGTATTTCTTGTGTTGATTTTCAGAAATAAGCCTCTTTTTACCACCGGCTCCACAGGGCCTAAAAAGATCTTTTTTGGAGGTGTAACAATGTCTTATTAATGCAGATATCAAATCCACAGAAGTGGAATTCATCCTCAAAATAAAAACCCAGTTAAGTCAAATGGTCACTTATCTGAAGAAGACAGAGCAGAGCTCAGAGAACTCCCTTTGCACACAATGTGCGGTAGAAATCTGAGGTATGGGGGCTCGGAGAGGAGTGGTGCTTTATAGTCTTTTTTCTGACTGGTTGAAGTTTAGGTCTTTTGAAATGATGCAAATAGCCTAATAATGCGACCATGTTAAAGATTTTCAGGCTATGTTTAACATTGCACTGCTCACTATGTATACCATGGGACTCCAAGCTTGACTACGGGGATAATTCAAGCAGGTGAATTAATGAAAGTTCCAATACTAGAGATTCTCTCTTCCTGCCTATATGATGGGAAACTACACATCTCCGTCTTTCTAAATGCAGAGCAGCCCACCAAGGGGCAGACCCACAGCAGAATAATCTGTTTCATTACCTCCTTATGTAAGACTTACAAATGGGCTTGGCGCTCTAACCTACTTACTGTCTGGTGTTCTTACCGGACTAATGTGTCACTGACAAATACTTCACTTTTTGGAAAACCAGACCCACATATGTATGACGAGTAGCAACAGGTAATGGGACTCCTCAGTGTTTATTAAAGTAAAAGGTGAGAATTATGTCTCCCTGAATATCAAGCCACTTTTCCCCCAATGAGGAAGAACACCTTCAGCATTTTTTGTCTGGGTAACACAGGTTGATACCCAGTTAAGAACCCTGACTTCCACAGAAAGTACTCCATGGATTGGGATACTGGCGATACCTCTGTTTCCAGCTGGTGGAAGGGCACTCTGTCTATAAGGTTGTATTTGCCTGACCACTAGAAAAGGTCTAAAATGATCAAGGGGGAAATAGGGAATCCGAACAATATCATATAATTCTTGGCCCGAATGCTGGGGATATACTTGGTGTCGTCTGTCACATCTATCCTATTCCACATCTATATTTACAGACGCATAGCTCGCACTAAACAACGGACTGGGAGACTACTTGTCTATGACCATTGCTATTGGACCTATTGATACACTTGGTGCTTTATACTTTTCGATCCGTATATAACTATGGACTTTTGACCTTTGAACTTGAATCTTAGCACTCTGGCAGTGTTCTAATATCGCATTTCCCTTCACTTATAAATTCCTTGCTATATCCACTGTGATCGGGTACCCACTCTGAATGGCCGCCATGCACTCGATACTTTTCATGCTTCCTGTTGTCAGCTTTATTTTCTTGAGTCTCATACGTCTAAATAACTGAAAGATTAATGGATATAGATCTCTCTGGCAGCTTTATACTTATATCCCTCCTTACTGGTACGCTTAAGTTCGTCAATAGTAACTACTGGGCATGAGGACCCACTCCAAAATGGCCACCATGCATCCAACATGGACTTACTAGTCTCTTTTCTATTTCTAAAATCGATGCCCGTTTGCCATTTTTTACTTCAAAATAACTGAGAGAATAATTGATATAGATCTCTCTGGCAGTTTTACACTAATATCTCTCCTTAGTGTTACGTTTAAGTTCCTCATAGTAACTAACGGCATGGGGACCCACTTAAAAATGGCCGCCATGCACCCAACATGGACTCACTAGTCTCTTCTCTATTTTTAAGGTCGATGCCTGTCTGCCATTTTTTACTTCCTGGGTCGGATGACCCTCCACACTTGCCACGTACTTTTAAATACGAAGGCTTCACTTGCACCCTGTTCCTTACTTAGACCAGTGTGGCACGAGACAGCGGACTCATCTGAATAGTTACGGGTAAGTGTTTGTGCTGCCATTAGGGGAAACACTTTCCCCTGAAATGTTTTATGTAACTTTAGCTCGAACAGTTCGACTTTGGGGACGGTTTTGTAACTATATTCAGGTATTTCATCTTTATTTACAGGGGCATACGTCAGCCCAGAGTTAACAAACAATAGACCTATAAGTAAGTTTTATTTATTTCAGACCTTTTACCTTCTTCTCTTCTACCTCTTAAATGGGTTGGCCGCCCTCTGGGACCTCAGCTTAACATAGTGTGATCGACCTTATCTTACTTGGCAAACTCTTCTAATGTTCACTATAGATACTTGGGTGCTTCATATTTTGGTACAGTCTCTCAAACCGTATTAAACAGATAACGATTGTACCTTATTTGGTGAATTCTCTTAAATGTCACTACAGATACTGGGGCATTTATACTTTGGTACTGGCATTTGTTATACTGCATTAATTAGATAATGAAGTAAAATATCTATACAATCTAAAATTTCCGCATCTAACTTACGGAATTTCCTTTTATCTAGAAGGACATATCACTGCCCTTCAGTTGCACATTGCGTGTACCTCTACTTTTTTAATCACGCAACTTCCAGGCATCCAACGTATTTTGACGTGACACATTAGCACTAATGTCTTTTCGAACACCAAACGCAAACTTCGATATATCATTTTGCACATATGTCTTATAGTTTGATTGCCAGGACAACCTTGCACAGATTAGGAATGGAGGACTACCTATTTGGAGAATTGACTCATGAATTGTGACGAGTTCATGCCCATATCCTACGCTCTCTCTGCCTAGCACTTTAATGCGTGACTGACTTTTCACAGTTATTTAAATCGGACCATACTAAATAGAAGAATGCCTGCAGCTTCTTTTCTTCTTCTTCTACTCACCGTTTTATTTTACTTATGTGTTTGCAATCTCAGTTGAGAAGTCTAGACCACATGAACTGCTGAAATAGTTTCTCCCTGTGGCTCTTCCACGACGTTTGAAAGACATCAACAGATTTCAAACAGTACATATAAGGTGCTTATTTATACCTTATCTTCTCTTAACTAGTCATTAAGGACATACCGGCTACATATAACTATTTACCTTTATGTCTTAGGACTTATTTCTTGGCTACTCTTTTTCGTTATAAAGACGACACGACATTGGTGGATTCTCTATGAACATTTGAGGATCGGCCCCCCTTACGTAGCTAAGGTTAGAACCCTCCTTACCATATGATGTTGGGCTTGGGTTCCAGCACGCTCTATTAAAAACATTGCGTTTTACCATGAATAGTACTCACTTTCGGGTGTTGCTTGCTCTGCATGTTGCCTTCTGTGTATATCTACCTTTCCTTACCAGATTTTACTACACTTAAGTCCTATTTTCCCACCTGTCCTACTATCCCTATTGAGAATTATATACTGGCCCATCCATTGATATGCACACGTCTCACTAATGCTACAGCTTTTTTGTACTCTCTCACATCACTCGGAGATTTTCTTCACTTGGGCCTTCGCCTTTACTTTCTTTGTATAAAACGGTACTGGGTTGATTCATATGTATTTATTAAATGTCCCTTAAATCAATTATTCATGAATGCTATTAGTATTATTGCAGCTTTGAAGAAGTTACGAATGTAACAAAACACGTGTCGGCTGTCATGTCTCTATTTCACCGTGCTATTCTGTTCTTCCAGCAACAAGAACTGGACCTTGAAAAAATAACTGTATAAACATGAAATATTTTTGAAAAAATCTTTTTCTTGTATGAATATATGTACAGTATGTATTGACTAAATGTCACACTGATTATTAAATTTGACAGAACCCCAGTACAAATCCAAATATTGTCATATCCTGTGATTTGAGCGATCGATAGAATACATAGATCTTGTGTTTCAATTTTTAAAAAATCAATGTTGTAGTAATATTGTTGCGTGCCGGGGGGACATCTGTCTGTCTAAAGCTAAGCAAGACGCAACTGAAATCTTGATCTCTAGTGATGCTTTGCCATAAGGTATGTCACCCCCTAAAACCACCACTTAGAAAATGGCAATATAGTAGACCTTAGATGTACATGGTCATGTTGTACACTTCAACAATCATACCCATTTCCTACCCTTCATGGAGATCAGAACAGGGAAATGCAATCCAAACAATCAAGCCTATACCTGAGAGAAGACTTGTTCTTTACTTGATCCCCAGAAGCTTGCCTTGTATTTCCAGTGGCTACAGATTAGGTAAATGAAGTGTGCTAGTTTACTGAGGGCTGCAGTAGTACCTGAAAAGAAAAAGGATGGACTGCGTGTGGTGCCAGATGACAGGTGTGAGAGGAGCCCGAAGGACTCGATGTGGGACTGACAATCTAACTAGCACATGTTCAGGTCTGTAGAAGTGCTATCTGTTTCTTCTTGGGATGAGCAGAGACTTGGCGATTGGTACATTTACTGGGTTGAAATAACGTATGGTGCTGGACTATAGATGAACATGTTTTCTAGTTATTTTAACTTCAATTGCAGGAGTTTTTGATCTCATATGAAGGGGGATAAGGAAGTGTAACTAACGATATACACTGTTCAGAAGTATAGGTCGTCAATCGATTATCATGATCCGTTTGTGATATTCACGTTTCCACAAGGAACACGTCTGAGAATACTAATCACGTGTAATTTGGTACTTTGCAGAGTTGCTTGAGCAGAGCTTGACTACCTTAGCCATGCCTTGACTTATATACAATTAAGATGGTTCAGACAGAAAAAACTCCCATTAAAAACCATTTTATTATGAACATCGTATATTTTTTTATGTTCAGGCAATGCACAGGAATGTCACTAAATATTCCATTTGAATTCGTCTTTACATATTTTCATTCATAAATAAACTCTGAATTCACATTAAAAAACAAATACAGTTACTAGTTTGTCCTTCTCGAGAGTGTGTGTGTGCGTAATAGGCATACATAAGTAAAATATACATAATCTCTTCGGTATTGGCTCTAAATAAAGCTGACGCTGCATCACATTTCACAACTATTAACAACTAGTAAGAAGAAACAATGTATTTGTTTCCCAGGTTGGCCGGTCGTGGTATCGAGATGTCGGTCCCGCTATTAGGAGAAGACAAAAAGAGCTTTGAAAGTTGTATGAAAAGTGAAATGTCTTGCCTCTCTTCTGAACATGTTAGCCAGAAGGGCTAATAGCTTCATAGTATGTTTGCCGCATTGATGTGGCCATTAGCTTATTATGGCACATTAACCACGGTGATTCGGCAGTTTGTAGGTGGTCATTCTTCCGCTGGGTGAAGGACAAAAGTTAAGCTTTTTCCACAGCATCTGGACCTCTTAGACGGTGTGTGTCAAGCAACTGCCACCTCACACATTTTACCTATTTCAAAGCAGCCTATCAAGTTTTGCATTCCACGAAGTAGATGTCTGAAACGGTCTATAGCGTTTACAGCCTGTTTTGGGCCTGTTAATTTAAAAGTGAAAAACTGGCCAATAAGAATAGATCTGCAACAATTCCCCACGCTCCTCGTTGCAACTTTAAGGCCACTGTGGAATTACCCAATCAAATTTCTCTCCTCTTTTACATATAGTCGATGTCACCATCGATACGAATCGAGCCAATTGCTGTGGAGTTTATAGCAACCCTCTTCTTGACTTAAAGCATAAATAATCCCTTGCAGTTCAAGGTTTGCTGGCATTCGATTTTTTCAGTTGAGGGTTATGCATACATGATGCAATTTTCCTGATGAATTGACATGTTGGTGGTTGTTCACGCTGAGCCGTCAATAGCCTCAGAACTGTGTGACTGGTCAGTACCTATGCGGATTAAACAGTAACCGTATAAGTTATGTTTGTTAATACTTCCTCGTACCCAGAAGGTAAGATGGATGGTTGCTTGCTCTGATTATGTGAAAGGCTTCAAAAGTATATGCTGTACCCAACACCAACATCGGAAACTATACTGGGTTTATTCAAGATCAAGTGACAGGGGAAACAAGGTTCTGCCTATTTGGAATAGTCCTATGGTGGGTAAGAATGCCCCAAGTTAATGAGTGCCCACATGTTTGCTACTATAAAGAATTTAGAAGTTTAAGGATAAGAGAAACCCCACCCTCACCCTGGATCCTAATCATTTAGCCTCCAAACATACGTGGCTCACTGTGCTAATCCATAGCCTAACCATTTTGGTCTGTTTGTAGAAGGTCTGAAACGTGCACGTTCCAGAGTTTTTTTCCAACACCTACATTCTCCTGTCCACCAGGCTAGGGGATTTTTTTATCCCTAGGTGTCAAATCGCTGCCTTGGAGGGGCCACCTCAGAGGACTCGGGGAATGATGGTGAATGGAACGATGGGGCTGCTGGCCTCAAGCTCAAGGGCTGTCAAGAAGCACTCAGTGGCAGCACCGTCATTGCCCTGCGCCTGTAGAACCTCCCCGAGGCTGTTCCACACCTCATGCGCTGTTGAGTTGACCTGGACAGCATCTCTCAGGATCTTCTCAGCCAGGCTGTAGCGACCCAGGTGTTGCAATATCAAGCTCTGAAACAAGAAAAACAATAAGAAACTGAATCATATAACAAAAAAAATCATCAAAACATTTGATGGCTTTTTTTTCTTTAGCTCTCACAAGTATATTTAATCAGAAATCCTACAGATCATAAGTACTAATACTTCTGTATAATCACAAATGATGAACATCGTGGAGTGAGCTATCTTTTAGCCATGAAATCTATTAAAATCATAATCAGTTCAGAATACCTGTATAAATTTGGACATCCCTTCACTCTACCAAGCAATGTTGGTTGTGCAGCAAGACAAAGGAATACGTTTCAGAGGAATTTGAAGGAGAGAGATTTCCCTTCATAGCGGAAATCGTTCTGCCCCTCCTCCTCCTCCACACACTTTAAAGCAGGGTTTCTAACTCACAGGCATACGGTTTCAGTTTTAGCCACAACTCTCCATGCTGAATTATCAAGATGACAATCATGGCCGTCAACCACAATGAAAGCGGTTTCTGTCAATGTAGAGAGTTGTCCACAGGACTTGCAGACAACTTTAAATTTAGTGGGCAGAGGACCGTTGGGATGGAGGAGGTATTTATTTCACCCCATGCCTTTCTTTCACCACCCTTCATTTTCTGTCTTTTTTTAAAATCTCATACTGTTTTTGAAATACATTTTATTGTTTTTGCAAAGCGCAACACATATAATCCAACATCAACGCTATCAAACAGTGCATTGACATCTACCCCCACCCTAGTACTCACACCCCCCATGACAGGAACTATGACATGTCAAACAGTCCTAAGAAGGGCACGTATCTGGACACCTGAAAAAACATAGCCATGCTTCCATTGCTCTATCAGGAGAGTCACTCTCTGGTCTTACTTTGCCCACTCTCCCCCCCCATGGTGTTGAATCTTTTCCTCTCCAACTATCCTCACGGGTCCTCTTTCTTTGTTGCCACTGGTCCACACCCCCCCCCCCCAAACACCTTTTCAAACTTCCTCGGACAACCCTTGTGATGTAAATGAAAGTAGCGTAGTCCATGTAGATTCTTAGGTATATTTATTCCAGTATAATGGTACAAATGAGAGCCCCACCAGGAGCAGCCTTACTGCTGCTCAGCCCCTCATCCAACTGACACTCTCACACACGAACATTCCAATCACCAGCATTCTCACACACAGTCACCCAGGCTGAGCAGCAGCATTACAACACATCTCCTTTTTTTCCAAAAGGAAACAGAATCAGTATAAGTAATAAATATAAATACAAGGTAAATGCAGCATGTACAAGATGACAATAGAATGATAACAAGCAACACAGGGCATTAAATAAATTAAGGAAAAATCAGATGACACAAGATGAATAATTAGGGAAATAACAGTAAACGCACTCCAGCAATCCAGCAAACAACACTACACACCAATCACCACATCTCCCTTTCCTTAAAACCACACCAAACACACACACTACCACGCAGCTAGACACAAACTAAATCCCTTACCCACAAAAAAAGCTGGCCAGGCCCAAAAAGAGGTAAAGAGAAACCATCAAAACCACGGTAGGAAACTAAACCAGCACAAAAGATATGAAACTGTGGAAGGTACTTCCACAAAACAAACGGCTGAAATATAGCCCTCCACCCCTATCCGAAATAAGGGTGGTAAGTGTGACAATTATGTGCACACGCAACCAAGAACGGAACCACTTAGTTCCACAACATACCGGTAGAGAAACCATGGTCACCCGAAGGGTGGAACGTGAGGAAAGATTCCACACGGAACATAAACAACTCTGCAAGAACAATCTCAGCACTACCCTCAACGCTAGTTGAGGAGGAATGTGTGGGAAAACACCACACGGCACATCAAACACCCAGAAAGCAAGCACACAACATCAGAATAAATAAAACTCAAGGAGAAAAAAAAAAAAACTTCACCCAACACCAGTGGGGTGGATTGTGTGGAGGGAAAACCACACCATACAGCAAAAATATTAAACACTACTGCATCATCCCATCCTCGTCGCCAAAATGATGTAAATGAAAGTAGCGTAGTCCATGTAGATTCTTAGGTATATTTATTCCAGTATAATGGTACAAATGAGACACCCACCAGGAGCAGCCTTACTGCTGCTCAGCCCCTCATCCAACTGACACTCTCACACACGAACATTCCAATCACCAGCATTCTCACACACAGTCACCCAGGCTGAGCAGCAGCATTACAACACCTTGCCCTCATAGAGCAGCCTTACGCGGTTACAGCACACATCCATCTCTCGGACCCAATCTTGTATTCTGTGGCCAACCACACTACCCCATTTCCACACGATCTCTCTCTCTTTGCAAGGAGAAACCCCAAATCCCACAGGATTTTCTGAGAAGAGTTAAGGTCTGTAGGTCTCTACACTTCCAGCAATATCAGTCGCGCCTGAGGTGCCAGTGGTTCTCTGATCGCTAACTCCAACAGTGCTTTCACACCCTCCCAGAAGGGGTGGATTTTAGGGCATTCCTATAACTTGTGTAGAAATGACCCCTTCTGACATCAGGCACGCAAGAACTCGTCATTCCCTGCCATTCTGATCCTGTGCAGGAACGTCTAAGTGCAGTAAATTCTGTGGAGGATTTTAAATTAGATGAGACGGAATTACGCCTCGATAGCTACCTCTTGGGAATTAAAATGCCTCATGCCATTTGTCCTCTAAATCGCCCACATCCGCCTGCCATTTTATCCGTTGATGTGTGAGTTCCCCCTGTATATTGTTTATGAGAGTGTTCTACGTTAAGGAGATCGCCTTAGTAAGCATGTGATCATCTAGGAGTCGCCTTTCTAATGGGGAGTCCTCCATCGTGTTATTCTCTGGTGTTATATGTCTCCCTATGGCGTGTCTCAACTGGTAGTATTTAAGAAACTAGGAGGGAGCCAGGTTGAATTCCTCTCAAAGGTGTGCGAACGGTACCATACCGTTTGCATCCCAGGAATCTCGCAAAATGGAGAGTCCGATCAGGTCCCACCCTACAAAATCCTGTAGGTTCGATACTGCTGCTAATTTCGTGCCCACCCACAGTGGGGTTCTGGAGTCAGCCTTTTTCCCCAGCCCATTTCTCTCAGTAGAGTCTCCCAGATCCTGCACACTGTCTTAGTCGCAGCTAGCGACCTCTGACCCTGCTCGCAGGCAGGTCACTCCCCACGCTGCTGCACGGCTCTGCCAGACTTTGACTGCTGCCTGTACTGATTTGTATTTGCATTTCCTTTACAGACTCACTGTGTGCCTAACCTTGCTTCCCTCCCGTTTTTGTGCATTATTTTTGTCTTCTGTGCCCGGTTTCTCCCTCGCTTCCCCCGCCGTCCCTCACCCGTTTTTTTCCCGCCGCTGCATCCCTGCGGCCCCGCCCCCTGATCTCCCATTCGCCACCCCGCTCCCGCCTCCCAGCTGCTCCTCCCTCCCACCTCCCCTCATATGGAGGCCGCGCGGCGGCCGCGCGCAGCGGGCGTGCTGCTGGCGCCGAAGGCGCGCCTAAGGCAAGCCCGTCTGCGCCCGTCCGCGCCTGGACCGCGCCCAGCGCCAGAACCCCTGGCCGCCGCGACCGCCACGACACCCGTCTCCGCTACGCTGCCAGCACCCTCCACGCACTCAACACCGGACGACCACGCACCTGCTGCCTGGCCGCCCCGAAGCGCACCCAAGGTCCCTTCTCCTGCCGGAACTGCAGCTACACCAGCATCCGGACCGCCAACCCAACCGCCAAAGAAGCCAACTACCTCAGATGCATCCTTCTCAACACCCGCTCCGCCAGCAAACACGCCGTTGAACTCTGGGACCTACTCGACACCAACACCCCAGACGTCGCCTTCCTGACGGAGACCTGGCTGAACTCCTCCTCGGCACCCGACATCGCCATAGCCATCCCGGAAGGCTACAAGATCACCCGCAAGGACCGCACCAGCGGAGTAGGAGGAGGAATTGCCATCGTCCACAGGAACACTCTCAAAATCTCAACAAACACCGATGACACCCTCAGCACCGCCGAACACCTGCACTTCCAGATCCACACCGACCCCAACACCACCCTCAGAGGAACACTCGTCTACAGACCCCCCCGGACCCCGACCACAGTTCAGCGATTCCATCACCGACTTCGTCAGCACACACGCCCTCGCCTCCACGGACTACATCCTCCTCGGGGACTTGAACTTCCACCTCGAGAACAACAACGACTCCAACTCTTCCACCCTGATCGCCAACCTCGCCAACCACGGACTCAAACAACTCGTCACAACACCCACCCACTCCGCCGGTCACACGCTTGACCCCATCTTCTCAGCAAGATCCCACGTCTTCTTCAACCACATCACCGAACTCCACTGGACCGACCACCGTTGCATCCACTTCACCTTCCGGAAACCCACCACACACCACCGCACCCAGCAGATGCCTCGCCGCTGCTGGAGCAAAGTCACCGAAGACCAGCTAACCACCACCCTCGCCCGAAGCCCACCCGCAGACCCGACCGACCCCGACGCCGCAGCCCACAACCTCAGACAGTGGATCGACGACTGCGCCAACACCCTTGCCCCGCTCAAGAAACCCTCCAACAGCCACACCAGAAAGAAAGCGAGCTGGTTCTCCGAAGACCTCCAGGCCTCCAAGCAAACCTGCCGAAAGCTAGAGAAGAACTGGATCCGTGAACGAACACCGGAAAGCTACGCAGCCCACAAGAACGCCACCCGCAGACACCACCATCTCATCAGATCCGCCAAATGAGCCTCCTTCAAAGACCGCCTAGACAACAACGCACACAACAGCAAAGAGCTCTTCAACATCGTGAAGGAACTCTCCAACCCTAGCTCCAGCTCCAACGACATCCCACCTTCGCAAGATCTGTGCGACTCGCTGGCCACCTTCTTCCACCGCAAGATCGCAGACATCCACGACAGCTTCAACACCGCGACCGCCCCTGCAACCACCGAGACCTCCACCTCCACCCCCACGACCACCACCCGCACCAACCGCCTGACCTCCTGGACCAACTTCAACAACGATGACACCATCGCGATCATGAACTCCGTCCACTCCGGATCCCCGGCAGACCCATGCCCACACCACATCTTCAACAAAGCCAGCACCACCATCGCACCCCACCTCCGGAAAGCCATCAACATCTCCTTCGAGACAGCAACCTTCCCAAAGAGCTGGAAGCACGCCGATCAACGCCTTAGTCAAGAAACCCAAGGCGGACCCCAAGGACCTCAAGAACTTCCGACCCATCTCCCTGCTCCCGTTCCCGGCGAAGGTCATCGAGAAGGCCGTCAACAAACAACTGACCAGATTCCTCGAGGAGAACAGCATCCTGGACCCGTCCCAGTCCGGGTTCCGCCGCAACCACAGCACCGAAACTGCCCTCATCGCCGCCACCGACGACATCAGGACCCTGCTAGACAACGGAGATACCGCGGCCCTCATCCTCCTGGACCTGTCAGCCGCCTTCGACACGGTCTGCCACCGCACACTACGAACACGCCTCCACGACGCCGGGATCCAAGAGAAGGCCCTGGACTGGACCACCTCCTTCCTCTCCGGAAGAACACAGAGCGTCCGCCTCCCCCCCTTCCGCTCCGAAGCCACCGAGATCATCTGCGGCGTACCCCAGGGCTCATCCCTCAGCCCAACGCTGTTCAACATCTACATGGCACCGCTCGCCTACGTCGCCCGACTGCACGACCTCAACATCATCTCTCACACCGATGACACCCAGCTGATCCTCTCCCTCACCAAAGACCCCCACACCGCCAAAACCAACCTCCACGAGGGAATGAAGGCCGTCGCCGACTGGATGAGAAACAGCTGGCTGAAGCTGAACTCGGACAAGACGGAGGTCCTCATCCTCGGATCCACCCCCTCGGCCTGGGACGACTCCTGGTGGCCAACCACACTAGGAACAGCTCCTACGCCCACCGACCACGCACGCAACCTAGGGGTCATCCTCGACTCCACCCTCTCCATGACGAAGCAGGTCAACGCCGTCTCCGCCTCCTGCTTCAACACCCTCCGTATGCTCCGCAGGATCTACAAGTGGATCCCCACCGAAACGAGAAGGACGGTCACCCAGGCCCTCGTCAGCAGCAGACTGGACTACGGAAATGCCCTCTACGCAGGAGCCTCGGCCAAACTCCTGAAACGGCTCCAACGCATCCAGAACGCCTCCGCACGCCTGATCCTCGACGTCCCTCGCCGCAGCCACATCACACCCCACCTGAAAGACCTGCACTGGCTCCCCGTCAACAAGAGGATAACCTTCAAGCTCCTCACCCACGCACACAAAGCACTCCACAACACCGGACCAGCGTACCTCAACAGCCGACTCAGCTTCTACACCCCCACCCGTCAGCTCCGCTCCGCCGACCACGCCCTCGCCACTATCCCCCGCATCCGAAGAGTGACCACCGGCGGCAGATCATTCTCCCACCTCGCCGCCAAGACATGGAACACCCTCCCCCTCCGCCTACGGCAGACCCAAGACCTTCTGACCTTCAGAAGACTCCTCAAGACCTGGCTCTTCGAACAGTAGCAGCACTCCCCCACCCCTTAGCGCCTTGAGACCCTCATGGGTAAGTAGTGCGCTTTACAAATGCTTGATTGATTGATTGAGGGCGTTGGGATCCAGTGTGCCAAAATACAGTACGTGAAGGTAACCCTTCACCCCTAGTGCATCTCGCTCATGGCGATAGGCTGAGTTGCCCAGTGCTGCGAAACCCAGTTGTTTATCGTACTAACCTGGGCTGCTTCATAGTATTTGCGGACGTCTGGCAGAGCTATCCCACCTTCGTACGTAGACCTGCGTAGGGTGCGGAGGACTGCCTGTGGCGGTCCATCCATACACAGCAATTTCCTCACGCAGCCATTGATCTTTCGGAAGAAAGCCTCCGATACCCAATATGGGCGATTTTATCGGATATAAATTAATTTTGGTAGGGAGACAATTTTAAACAAAGCCGCTATACCTAGTAGGGAGAGCAGGAGTTTCATCCAATTCGTAGTATCGGTCCCTAGTCTATGCAAAAGTGGGGCCAGGTTATTCTGATGGTGGGTGGGTCCATCCCTGGAAATACAGAGGCACAAATATAGGAGCATCTCTTGCTCTACTCTGGGGGGAATGGGGGGCATTCCTCGGGCTTCTCAGGGGGGGGAACAGGAGTGATTTTTTCCCAGTTGATACTCAGCCCTAAGTACCATCCATAGATCCTAAAAATTTCCCCTAGTGTCAATGACTGCTCTACGGGCTATAATTAGTATGACTGGAGGCACGCGTGCTGCTCAGCACACACAGTGAGTAATCTTACCCCCCAGGGGGTGTTCAGGCTCTCCAGTTTGTCCCGGCACGGGCGCAGCAAAACTCAGACGCGGGCGGAGGTGCTCGGCTAAGGCCGTAACTGACGCGACCTCCGCCGCGTCTTGCTGATAAATTAAGAGCCTGATAAGAGCGGGGGAGGCGCGCCCTCTCACAGTCGGTGGACCGCCCCGCACTCCCGCCGGGCCTCAAAGAGATACGCGGCCGCGTAAGAGCGGGCGAAACGCTCCCGCGGCCGCATTGGAGGAGCGGAAAACTCAGATAACCTGAAATAAACACCTGTGGTAGTAAAAGGCAACTGCGCGTCAGAATAGGCAATAAAATAACAATAGCATACTAAGTCACCACCGAAAGCATGCACGGGCGAACCTGAACCTTGTAACAACCCCAAAGGGGAGACAAAACAGCATGAAATATAAGGTAAAACCCAGTCAAGTATCAAATGCCACCCAGCCCAAAGACTGAGGGAAGGAGAAACACTTAACTGAGTGAGGCTGCAAGCAGCGAAGAAAGAGGACTATCAGTGGGGTGCAGGAGCTATTATCGTACTGGATGTGCCTGATTGGATGATGTACTGTGACATCACAATATTACACTTTTGTTATAGGCTTCATGGGAAATGAAGTCCTATTGTTGTTTATACTGTTTATTATTGTTTTTTCTAAGGCTGCTGTGGAATAAACAGAAGAAAGAAAAGCCTAATCCTCGCCTCCGGGTCCTGACATAGAATACCGTTCACCTTAACACTAGCCTTCAGAGCCTTATAAAGGAGGCTAACCCATCGCCTGAACTTGGGCCCCATACTTATCTTTTCCACAATGGTAACTAGGAAAGACCATTCCACTGAGTTGAACGCTTTGTTTGCATCTAACGATACCACTGCCAGTGGAAGTCTCACAATGTTAGCTGCAACCATATTATTGTGGAGGTGTCAAAGATTGCGTCTTGTCGATCGTTGCGGCATAAAGTCATTCTGGTCTGGGTGGACCAAGTCAAGGATTACCTTCCACAAGTGGTTCTCAAGGACCTTAGACAGTACCTTTGCACCTGATATAATTTTTTTTCTCATTCTTCAAGTTTCTTTTTCATCTGCTTTTACTTACTGATCACTCTTTCCGTATTTCTCTTCCTCCATTTCGCCTCACTTGGACGATGAAAAATATTAACTGCTCCCCAAAAATGAGTGCCAGTGCTCACCACTTGCACACATAAAGCGGTAATTATGGTGTTGTATCAGACGGGAAAGTGCGCTCACCCTATCTGCAATCAATAACAAGGTACAATCTGATAGGCGTGGTTATCTTCCCCAGAGGTGTCCGTCATCGCGCAGCTTCCAGTGACCTTTCCCTTGCAAAGTGTTACTGCTTCTTTCCTCCAGTGCTCCCCAGACTGAATATTTAGTGGTGCCATATCACCACATAGCGAAGCACCATCAACTTCAATTTTATTTTTAGTTCAACAGCGCAGCTGTCTGCAAGATATAGTGTTACCAATTCTTTACATGATACAGAGTGGGCTTTGATTCCATCCACAGAAGGATTACTCTCACCTCATGCTATTGACTGCTTGATGTGTCATTCCGCTGCAATAGAGTTCTTCCATTACCAACCGCAGCATTTACCACACGAAAGCCTGACTTATTTGCTTTGCCAATGCTTGTGATATGCTTCATCACCAATGAGTGGTAAATCTTTAGATGTTCTGCTATTCTACATGTATTATTACAAAGTAACATCAAAACTCATACTGTCCATCTTCATTACTTAATGTATTGTTTCTTTTATTTATGCAGACAGACAGCTCTTCATGGACAAGGCACCACAGTAGAAAAGCAATCTACTTTTTAGAGTCACGTGAGCAAGACATGCAGATCATTCTGAGATTGAACTTTAAAGCAATTTACTCCTTGGCTGCTTTGTGAACAAGAACAGGAGGATCTGAGCAGCAATTAAGTGCTGGTAAACTAATACCGTCAACATAAAGGGAATAAAAGTTTCTGGTACAATGATCTCCTTGGCAGACCGTTTAAGGTGGCCAGTGCTTAATTTGTAAAACGGTAAGTCCAGAGCCCTTCTCAGGTAAGCACTGCAGCTTGCACCACCCATTGCCCCTGCCAGCGATGCCAATGACAGTACCAACACTAACCACCACACTCCTACAAGTGAGACAATTCAAACTATTCTAGGCCACTCAAAAGTCTAAGAATGGTGTGGGTGGCAGGTATTACTCATTTTCAATGTATAGTGAATGATTAAACAACTGTTGTTGAGCTCATCTTAAAATTAGACAAACAGCACTTTCATGTGGCAGACTGTCGCAAGAGCCGGTGTCTGAAATAAAAGCCGATGCCGAGCACCGGAAACCACCAGCTCAAATTAAGCTTTGGCGCCTTGCCTATGCCAGCAGTAGTAGATGTAAATACATCACAAGTAAGCAGAGTTTTAATGTGGTACTTCAAGAACAGAATTAATCTATCTGAGATACTTCAGTACTAAACACTATACAGCTTCGTTTTGAGCCGTTGTAGCCAGCATCTACACCATTCAGTACCTCACAGTGAGAAGAAACCTAGAATACTTGGCAGTCTGCCATCTCAGCTTAAAGCAAACTATCACGCACCCGTAGCATCTACAACAACTAACATAATTCTCCCAGTGCCCTACCTTCTAGGATTCTTCTCCACACACAAAGGCACATAGCCACAAAAATAAAAACATGATTCATCAGCAATTACAACAATCAATGAAGTTTAAACTGAATGGTACCAGACTACTTAAAATCCACAACCGCATCTATTCTCACACTTTTCTACTACACCCATGCTTAGGTACAGCTGCGTGCTCTCTGCAGCACGCTATGAACAGTCTTTGACACACATACATGATACCAATGTACTTTGGTATCACAGTCCTATCACATACTTTCCATCCATCTATCCCCTAGCATTTAATGCTTAAGGGTCCTCTCTCCCTCTTTTCTGCTTGAATGCATGCCGAGGCACAGTGACAAAACACTGTGAAAGCACAACTCTGGTCCCCATGAGCAACATGTAGACACTAGCCACATAGTCCACCGGAAAGCACACTGGCTTCTATCCAAGCACTTGCAAGGGGCGGTGTGCTACCCATCCACAAGTACACTCTGGTGCCATATCAGGAGTATGAAGCAACATATAAATTCATATAAAAATACAATAACATTTACATTTTAGTAAAAACTATGTGGATGAGCCCTCCCCAACCCAAATCACCCAGTTTAAAAGTTTTGGCCAATATTACTGGCTTTAAATATGTTACTGTATATTATGGACAGTATAGACATTTAAATACCACAATATTTGATAACTAAAAAAAGAGTACTGTCTACGAGTAAGGAACGAATCAAGGTTGTATAGAAATAGAAAAGGTGAGTGGAGGTGAGATCTTGGATTGGTTAGTTCAAATAGGCAAGACTTCAATTCTTTTCTGAGGTGCAAACTTGTTGGATGGGAGGTGGGATGGTGTTCCAGAACCTGGGTGTGGTTAGAAATGGCTTGCTTTCTACTCTTCCTGCGTTTCTTGGCTCGTCTTGAGGAGATCACCTGAATTTATACGTTTTATGCCATTTTCCACAAAAAGATGTAATACTTGAGCAAGGACACCCAACATACCTGTAAAAACTTTTTCAACCTGATGAAGTTCTGACCAAGTTTACTCCCCTAATGTGCTTATAAACACACAGCTTGATACTTCATTTGACCACAACTCTGCCAACTCAACTCGTTCCTTCCAAGCTATCAGAAAACACACCACATACTGCACTAGAATAGTTTACTCAGATTGACTTTCACTCGCTCCTCGACACACCTTGCTATCATTCCATAAAACTCAAGATCTTCAATTTTAGCCAGATACTGACTGCTATTTACAAATCTTCCAGCTCAAAAATATTTCTCATAAGATGGGTGTAACAAGAGACTCCTGCGCTGAATGAATGGAAGAATGGCAAGGTTATGTATCTGGAGACAGAGAGTGTTACCTACAAGAGCAGAGGGTGCACTCGTAAATTCCATAAAATATGGGGCAGTTGGATAAGATATTATAATCTGTAACCGGCAGAGGATGAAGACGAGACAAAGGCCTAAGGATCGGCGCTGATGTCTTACTGGACTCTGTCTGTATGCGCATACTGCAGATGGGAGGTACAATGAATGTTGAATTGACTAAATGCTACTCGAGTGGTAATATGCCCCATGTTGGGGTTGTATGTGTTAACATTGTTACAACACTAAAAATGAATAAATATATATATATATTTCTCATAAGTACTTTCATAGATTTCACCTTTACTTGCACCATAAAAAACAACCAACACGTCTTCTCTGCGATCCCACACTTCGGATAAGCACATAAGATGATCCATTGTCTTATCCTCCATAAATGAACAAGAAAATAGTACAACATGTATTTATCAAATTCCCCACTTACACCTTTGTGCCCACCCAGCACCTCGACTTTCAAGCTGACAGAAAATGAACATAATTAGACACTACAGCACTGCCATAGACAACCACAGAGTCATCTCATTCGAAAAAACTCCAACAAATTCCAATCACAATGTTTCCATAACCTCTTTAACAACCAGACTTCACTGTTCCACGACAATTCACCTGAAAAACTTCTCCACTCGTATATGGAAACAGCACATTATCATCTTCTGCTACACCTATTAAATAAAACACTGCCTGGTTCACTGTCATCTTCAATTTACTGAAACAGTAATGCACGAGAGCTAATTTCCAGTCCAATCTTACTCCTGTGCCACAGAAAACGACGAAGCAAACCTCACTGTAAACTCCCCCTTTCTAGATAACTCTTCAAAATCCCCCCTCAGACTTCAAAATAATTGTTGGACCATTAATCCTACCACTTGCCTCGAGGTAAAATCAACTAATTCCAGGTAGTCCAATGTTATTAATAAAATCACTGTAAAACATTACTGCATTCAACAGAATCACCACTACATGGACCTCTCAAGTCAGTGGGTGTACCTCACGTGGAACCCTTTTTCTTTTTTTGTGGCTCCCTATGGTTTCCGGAAGTTCATGTCACAGAAATGCATGGAAAATTTGAGGTTCGCAGGGCATTGTGGGTAAGAAAACGTCATGGGTTCCATGTTAGACACACCCCTTGGACTTCCCTGGGTGTCTAGTTTTCAGAAATGTCTGGGTTTGGTAGGTTTCCCCGGTGGCTCACGAGCCTGGACCCACGAGCCTGGACCTAAAAACCGCAGCTACCCCACTTTTACAGGAAGTGTTGATGTCTCCACATTGTGTTTTGGGCCTTTCCTGTAGCAGGCGCTAGGCCCACTCACACAGGTGAGGTACCATTATTATCGGGAGACTTGGGGGAATGCTGAATGGTAAGACATTTGTTGCTCCCTGCATATTCCAGAAGTTTTCCTCACAGAAATGTTAGGAAAATGTGTGTTTTTAGCCAATGTTTGAGGTTTGCAAGGGTTTCTGGGTAAGAAAACCTGGCAAGAGCCATGCAAGTCTCCCTACCCTGGACACCCCCAGTTTAAAAAAAATATAGGTGCCAGCTGAGCTAGGACCAAAAGCACAAGTTACTAACTTGTGTAACGATATATCTGTAAGAGACAGTAGTTAGTGATAGATTCCTTACCTTAGAATATCCCCAGGCGTCAGGCTGGATCCGGAAAGTTTTGCGTAGCAGTACCCTTGCGCGTCGGTAGGCGGCGTCGTGCGGCTCCGCGTCCGTCGTCGGCGTCGTGATCGCCGGGATGACGTCGCGGGCAGTACTTAGGCGCCGCCCTGCGCGCTGACGTCAGTTCTGTACACGACTTTCCGCGCCAGGAACGCAGAGCCATGCAAGAAGCTGACACAGGTGTCTGAAAAATACTAGGGCCCTGAAAGGGATGTCCTTAACCCTAGAAATCAGTTCGCAGAACGGGGAGGATGGGTGGGCGGTAAGGAATCTATCACTAACTACTGTCTCTTACAGATATATCGTTACACAAGTTAGTAACTTGTGCATCTGAAAGAGACACGTTAGTGATAGATTCCTTACCTTAGAATAGATACCCCAGCAATACCAACCCGGTGGTGGGTCTGCGAACAAAGATCAGACAAGGAAGTCCTGGAGGACAGAACGGCCAAAGAAGCCGTCCCTCCGGACCTGACTGTCAAGGCAGTAATGCTTAGTAAACGTGTGCAGCGAGGCCCACGTAGCTGCCTGACAGATAACCGGCAGCGGAACACCGCGGCCCAAGGCCGTGGTAGCAGCCGTTGCCCTGGTGGAATGGGCACGCAGCCCAACAGGAGGCTCCTTCTTAGCCAAAGAATAGCAGGTCTTGATGCACAAGGTAACCCAGCGGGAGATGGTCCTCTTGTGCACCGCCCGACCTTTTTGGCGCCCACGTAGCCAACAAAGAGCTGGTCATCCACCCGGAAGTGTTTCGTGCGGGCGATATAGAAGGAGAGCGCACGTTTTGGGTCCAGACGGTGGAGCCTCTCTTCCTCTCTGGAAGGATGCGGAGGCGGAAAGAAGGTGGGCAAAGTGATGGTCTGCCCAATGTGGAAAGCAGTAACCACCTTTGGCAAGAAGGACGGACGCGTCCGAAGAACAACCTTGTCTGGATGAACAGACAGAAAGGGAGGTTTGCAAGAAAGAGCCTGGAGCTCACTCACCCGCCGAGCGGAGGTGATGGCCACCAGAAAGGCTGCCTTTAGAGTCAGAAGACGAAGAGGACAGTTATGCAGAGGCTCAAAGGGAGCGCACATTAAAAAGGTAAGAACCAAGTTCAAGTCCCACTGAGGCATTACAAACGGAACAGGAGGGAAGAGGTGAGTAATGCCTTTTAAGAACCTGTTAACAACAGGGGACTTGAAAAGGGAGGGCTGATCAGGGAGCCTGAGGAAGGCCGAGATAGCACAAAGATAACCCTTGATGGTACCCAGGGCAGAACCCTGTTGGGCCAGAGAGAGAAGGAACAGAAGGACCTCAGAAAGAGGGGCAGAAAGGGGATCCACAGCCTTTGCTGTGCACCATGCCACAAATTTGTTCCACCTGCAGGCGTATACCACCTTAGTGGAGGGACGCCTGGCTGCCAGAATCACATCACAAACTTCGGGAGGCAGAGTCGAAAGGAATCAACTGCCGCCGCTCAATCTCCACGCAAGCAGGTGTAGACTGGACAGGTTCGGGTGGAGGACCGTCCCCCTGCTGCTGCGACAGAAGATCCTCCCGAAGAGGCAGACGGATCGGGGGATCTATGCTCATATTGAGTAGCTCGGGATACCAAACTCTTCGAGCCCAGTCCGGAGCCACAAGAATGACTTGGGCCCGGTCGTGCCGAATCTTCTTCAACACTCTGGGTAGAAGTGGTATAGGCGGAAAGGCGTACAACAGACCGCAACTCCACTCGCGACGAAAAGCGTCGCCGAGCGAGTGCCGCCTTGGAAATTCCAACGCGCAGAACTGATGACATTGCGCGTTCTCTTCGGTGGCGAATAGATCTAACCAAGGCTCTCCCCACTGTAGAAAGAGTCCTTGCGCCACTTCCGAGTGAAGACGCCATTCGTGATCCATCATGCACCTGCGGCTGAGTTCGTCCGCCCTGGCGTTCAGAGAACCTGCCAGGTGTTGAACCATCAGGAACATGCCCTGATGTTCCAGCCATGTCCAGAGGCGCAGAGCCTCCTGACAAAGGGTCCAAGACCCCACCCCGCCCTGTTTGTTGCAGTACCACATGGCGGTGGTGTTGTCTGTGAACACCTGCACTACCTTCCCTTTGACAGAGGGAAGGAATGCCTTGAGTGCAAGCCGGATCGCCCGGAGCTCCAGAAGGTTGATATGGAGCCGGGACTCCGCCGGAGACCAGAGGCCTCTGATCTCCGCCTCTCCCATGTGACCGCCCCATCCCAGAAGGGACGCGTCCGTCACAACTGTATGCTCTGGCTGGGGAAGGGAGAGGGATCTGCCCATGACCCATTGCCGGTTCGAGAGCCACCACTGCAACTGTTTTGCAGTCCCCTCCGAGATCTGGACGTGATCGGACAGGTTGCCCTGGTGCTGCGCCCACTGGAACTTCAGGTCCCACTGCAGAGCCCGCATATGCCATCTGGCATGATTGACCAGCAGGATGCAGGAGGCCATGAGGCCCAGCAGCCTCAGGGTCATCCTTACCGAAACCCAGGATAAAGGCCGAAAGATCGGAATCATAGCCTGAATATCCCGGACTCGCCGTTCGGGAGGATAGGCCCGAAACCGCGTCGTGTCCAGAACTGCTCCGATGAAAAGGAGCTGTGGAGAAGGAATCAGATGCGACTTCGGCACATTGATGGAGAACCCCAGCGAGTGCAGGAGTTCGGCCGTAGTCTGGAGGTGGGAGACGACTGCCTGGGACGAGCCCGCCTTCAGCAGCCAGTCGTCGAGGTAGGGGAAGACTGAAACCCCTGCCCGGCGCAGATGAGCTGCGACCACCGCCATCACTTTCGTGAACACCCGAGGGGCACTGGTAAGGCCAAAGGGGAGCACGGTGAACTGAAAATGCTCGGGGCCTACCGTGAACCGAAGGTAACGCCGGTGGGCCGGCAGGACGGGGATGTGGAAATACGCGTCCTGCAAGTCCAACGCTACCAACCAGTCTCCAGGGTCGAGGGCAGTCAAGACCTGAGCTAGGGTGAGCATCTTGAACTTCTCCTTCCGGAGGAAGCGATTGACGTTCCGGAGGTCCAAGATAGGACGCATGTCCTCCTTGTCCTTTTTGGGCACCAGAAAGTAGTGGGAGTAGCAACCACGCCCTACTTCTGGGGTCGGAACATGCTCGATGGCCCTCTTGGTCAAGAGGGCCGTGACTTCCTTCTGTAGAAGCACCAAGTGATCCCCTGACATGCGGTGGAATTGAGGTGGCATGGCTGGGGGGTGGTCTCGAAGGGGAGGGAGTAGCCCCTTCGGACAATGTCCAAGACCCACCTGTCCGAGGTGATGGTGCGCCAGTGGGGAAGGTGATGGCGGACCCTGCCCTCTACTGGCGTGCCGTGCACCTGAAAGGAGGGACTAGGAGGGCTTGGAGGCCGCGGACGGGTTGGAGGTGGTGGCCTGACCCGCACGCTGGTTGCCCGATCCGCCACGGCGGAATCCACATCCTCGGCCACGCGAAGACGCCTGCTGCGCGGGCCGGTGGCTGGGCTGCTGACGTGAAGGGGCGCCCCTACCGTGGCCACGATAGGGGCGAAAAGCAGAAGGCAGCGGAGGGCGTGTAGCAGAAAGGCCCAGGGACTTGGCAGTAGCCCGTGAGTCCTTAAAGCGCTCCAACGCATGGTCTGCTTTGGACCCAAAAAGACCGACTCCATCAAAGGGCATGTCCATGAGAGTATTCTGGACATCCCCTGAAAAACCAGTGGTTCTCAGCCAGGCGTGGCGTCGGAGCGCCACCGTCGTTGCAATCGACCTGCCCAGCGAGTCGGCGGTGTCAAGGCCACAACGGATAGTGTATTTGGCCGCATCCCTTCCTTCCGCAATGGCGCGGGAAAGCAGTGCCTGGACCTCCTCAGGGCACTGGGGCAAAACATCCGCCACCGAATCCCACAGAGAGTGGGTATATCGGCCCAAAAGACAAGCGGTGTTAACGGACCGCAAGCCAGCACTGGAGGAAGAAAAACCTTTCTTCCCAAACTGATCCAGGCGTTTGGATTCCCTATCCGGAGGAGCGGTAGGGAAGGCGGTTTGGGAAGCGGAGGCTTGGACAACCAAGCTCTCAGGAGTGGGGTGGACAGAAAGAAACAGGGGGTCGCCCGGAGCGGGGCGATGGCGTCGTGACACGTTCCGATCCACAGGAGCCCCTGTGTTGGGCTTGGACCAGGCGCCCAAAAGAACGTCCGTGAGGGCGTCGTTAAACGGCAGCACAGTCTCCGCAGAGGAGGCTGCCGGCTGAAGCACCTCTGTCAAGATGTTAGGCTTGACCGTCAAAGTAGGGAGCTGGAGACGTAAGGCCCCAGCAGCCCTACGCAACACCGTACCAAAATTGGCCCCCTCCTCCGTAGCCACGGGAGGAGACAGCATGCCAGTGTCAGGAGAAGTATCCAGACCACTGGCCTCCCCTAGACTCTCTGTCCAGTCCTCATCATACTGACAGTTGCGTGTCAGAGGGTCATCAGACCCCTCCCAGTCCTCCTGGTCCTCCTCTGGTTCAAAATAAGGAGGAGGAGGGACATTTGGGACCCAAGGTCCCATCGGCGCCGGAGCCGGCGTCGAGCGACGTCGCTCCGGGTCCAAGTCCGGAGCCGGAAGGAACTGGGGGACGACGCCGCCCGGAGCCCAGGGCGGCGTCGAGAACGGCACCGGAGACATCGGGCGCCGGCGGAGGTGTCGTGAGGTCGACCGGCGTCGATGGGGGTTGTGGAGCCGGGATCGAGGCCGGGGCCGGAGCCGGAGCCGGGATCGAGGCTGGAGGCTCGGGCGACGCCGGGGCCGGAGCCGCCGTTGACGCCGGATCAACCCCATCAGGGCCCGCGGGGCCCGAAGGCGCACCGGAGGGGCCTGAAGGCCCGAAGAGGCGGGCCATGGCCGACAGGAACTCCTGTACCTTGGCCGGATCCGCCCCGAACCCGGGAAGGGCGGGTATGACGGGGGCGACTCCACAGGCAAGTCCGGGGCCGCGGGGGCGGGGACGGTGCCGGAGGGGCCTCAGCCGAGTCGCGAGACCGGCGAGGCGAAGTCCGAGAGCGACGATGCTTCTTGGACTTCTTGTGTCGAGACTTACCGGACGAAGAAGACTTCGACGCCGACGACCGGTGTGCACTCCGCGAGCGACCCCTGGACCTCTCACGCGACCGGGGCTTCCGCGGAGCCGAATGCCGGGCCTCGAGGAGCTTTCGAGACCGCTCTCGCAAAGCCTTCGGGTTGAGGGCCTGGCATTCGGGACAAGACTCGGTGTCGTGGCCTCGGCCGAGGCAGAAGAGACACTCCCAATGCGGGTCGGTGACGGACATCATCCGCGCACAGGCGCCGCATCGCTTGAAGCCGGGCATCCCTACGACACCTGAAGGCTGGAAAAAAACAGTGAAAAATCACCAAAAAGTATGGTCAAAAATTGACCAGGGCACTGCTCTTCCCGGATCTGCGCTTACTGGCGCGGAAAAGAAGAACTGACGTCAGCGCGCAGGGCGGCGCCTAAGTACTGCCCGCGACGTCATCCCGGCGATCACGACGCCGACGACGGACGCGGAGCCGCACGACGCCGCCTACCGACGCGCAAGGGTACTGCTACGCAAAACTTTCCGGATCCAGCCTGACGCCTGGGGATATTCTAAGGTAAGGAATCTATCACTAACGTGTCTCTTTCAGATATCCACAGCTACCCTCATAGAAAAAAAAAAAAAAAATCAGTTTTCGGTGGAAAAATGTGGTGTGTCCATGTTGCGTTTTTTGCCCTTTCCTGTCACGGGCATTAGGCATACCCGCACAAGTGAGATAACATTTTTATCGGGAGACGTGGGGGGGAACACTGGGTGGTAGGAAATTTGAGGCTCCTTGCAGATTCCAGACGCTTTCCTGACAGAAATATGAGTAAAATGTATTTTTTTAGCCAACGTTTGAGGTTTACAAGGGCTTCTGTGTAGGAAAACCTGCAGAGAGCCATTCAAGTCGCCCCATCCTGGACTCTCCT
This sequence comes from Calotriton arnoldi, assembly GCA_963921515.1. Taxonomy (NCBI): domain Eukaryota; kingdom Metazoa; phylum Chordata; class Amphibia; order Caudata; family Salamandridae; genus Calotriton; species Calotriton arnoldi. The sequence continues at coordinate 823,158 of CAWUFW010006394.1, read as the reverse complement.
GGGTATATTGTTAGGTTTCCCTAGGTTCCGGCTGAGCTAGGGCCCAACATCCACAGCTACACACATTGAAAGAGAAAAAAGGTCAGTTTTCAGTGAAGAAATGTGATGTGTCCATGTTGTGTTTTGGGCCCTTTTCTGTCACAGGCACTAGGCCTACTCACACAAGTGAGGTACCATTTTTATCGGGAGACATGTAGGAACACACAATAGTAGAACATTTGTTATTACCAATTGAATTTCTCAGCATTTGTGCTTTCCAAATGTAAGCCTGTGTTAAAAATCAAGACATTCTGAAACATTCCCTCTGAATCACATGCTAGCATTGATACCCACAAAATGAGAGATGTACAAATAACAACGGCTCTTAAGCTTTGTATTTGGTGTAGATTTCAGCAATACATAGGTTTCCTTCATACTTTTCACTCTTTATATCCGACCATATGAATTGTTGTAAAGTCGGTACACAATGAAAAGCCATTGTAATATGCGACTTGGTTGTTGGTTCTTGGTACCTACAAACCTTATATATCCCCGGGACCCAAAGGGTCTAGTGGATGTAACGCTATGTTGCTTTTGTAAATCTGCCATCGTCACAAAAAGTTACAGATGAAAATGTTGTCACAAATGGCTATTTTTTCCAACTCGTATTGAACTTGTTTAACCATTTCTGTGGGAATATCATGAGGGATCTATAAAAATGACACATTGCTGAATTCAGAATCCTATGTCAGGACCGGAGGTGAGGATTATGCTCATCTTATTTATTTACTTCCAGCAGACTTCAACTTTAAGATAAATCACCTTTCCCAGAATACACAGGGGAAAGGACTACAAACAAAGTTCAACCAATCATAGTCCATATCCTTCCATAATAGCACACCTTCTCTAAACCACTTCTCTTTCTTTCCTGCTTCCAAAGAGATATGTTCTCCCTTTTACCTCTCACTGAGACGATAAATGTTTGGTATTCTTGCTTATAGCAGATAACCTGTTTTTTTTTACCCCTTACAGATCCCCACTGCGGGAGCGCACGTCAGCGTTCTATTCGTGGGCAAACTTTATTCCTAATCAGGGCACAAGAGTGCGGTGAGGCACGCTCCCCCACTAGAGGGCACACTTCCTGCTGAGACGCTACTGCCTCTTCCAAGACACCTGGAAGCCACTATGCCCCCCTGGGGGTCTGTATTAAACATTTATAAGCGGCGGACGCCCACATAAATGGGTCGGTACACAGTGCTTCAATTTCCCCACTATAAAAAACAGGTTTTGAGGTGCTGCTTGGGGGCTGGGCCCAGGCATTAAAAATAGAATGTGCTTAGTGATTATTAAGGTGTTTTCAGCCCTGGGGATTTGACCCACTTGCTCATGCCTGGCACGATTGCAAATTATACTGGTTTCCCCAGTGCCATATTCTGCCCTCAGGGCTTACTAATTGGGACTAATCAGTACTGTGTGTTGTGAGCACAATACAAATCCTATCCGGTTCAAGCTAGTTCCAAGTACGCCCTTAGGGCTATCCACAACCATTATTATTTGATCTGCACAATTCAACGCCCGTGGGCTCTTGACATTGGAAATGGATTATCTAGAGGAGGAATCTGCCACTGTCATCTGTCTAGAGGCTGAATTTTGCGACGCAGTGGATGTATCCATCCAACATGCGATGGCCTCAGCAATGGAACCCCTTGAAAAGTGCCTTATGCAATTAGCATACACCTATCCAGGCCTCCTTAATTTGTTCCTGGACAGATCTCTTTCCTGGAGTGGTCTCCCAGGTCCCGAGGAGGCGCCCCAGTGCCTGGCCAAACGCAAGTCAGACTCAGGGGGTGGACCTGAGCGCCTTCAAAGAGCTTAAGGCCTTCCTTGTGCGACCTGCACCTCCAGAACTGGGGTGAGTGGCAGATGCTCTAAGCGCCCCAGAGGACCTGTCTGCCCCCCCCCCCCACTGCCACCAGACGGGGACGATGAGGATTCCTATGGGATTCTACCAATGAGAAGGGTCTCTCCCAACCTTGGCGCCTTGCCCCCATTCCTACTCCATCTATTGCCATCCACAAGAAAGATGAAACCTCAGATAAGCTGGACCCAGACAACCTGATCCACCCCAGGTCGCCAGATTGCTTCCCGTCCCCTAAGGTCGGCAAGTATGTGGCCGGACGCCTGAGGAAGCCGTTGTAGAAAGAGGCCCGGGCAAAACTCAGGGCGGAATGTTCGCGCCCTTCCCTCGCAGGTAAGGTGGCCCTCACTCCAGAGATAGACACTTGAATGGCCACCTTCTTACAAAAATACTTCAGGAACCCCAGGAAGGGTATAGATAGGTCACGAAAGGCCTGCCAGGACAAGCTCCTGGATGTGGTGAGCCCCCTTACAAATATTCTGGCGCTGGCTGAAGGGGCAAAGGCCTCAGGTTCTAACATCTGGAGGAAGGCATTTCTGCACAGACACAACGTGCTGTAATTTTCTTAGGCAACGCCAATTGCACGTTGTCGACAGAGAGACGCCGCTCTCTCCTCATAAAAGTCGACCCCACGTTGGATGGACTTAGCTTCCACTGACGCTGGGGCAGTAGCTCGAGGGACTTTTCAGGGAGCCTTTTGTGAAAGAACTGGGCAAATTCATGGCCACGTTTACGTCTTTGGACAAAGCCCAGGTCTCAATTAAGAATATCTTTCACCCCAATATTTTTGTTGGGGCCGGCCGTTGCAGAGGGCACTCGGCCGGCCACTTTTATGCCCAAGGCCCTGCACGGGGATAGAACTATCGTAAAAACCAAGACCAACCCCGTTCCGTAGAATTCTTCCAAACCAGACCAGCGCATAGGGGTTGCTACATACAAGGGGCCAGTTTCACAGAGCCCAGTCGGTAAGTGTCTGTCTCACTTCACTGCAAAGAGTGGGTGGGCATTTGGCCTTGTTCCTACACAATTAGGAGGCACTCACCTCCGATGCATGGGTACAGCAAACTGTTCAGGGCTTTCAAATAGAGTTCTACGGTTCCCCAAACCAACTCTCTCGCCCACGTCCCCTGGTTTTCTTGCAAGCTCAGATAATCTTAATTAGTGGCGAAGTGGAGGACCTACTCCGAAAGGATGCAATCGCCGTAGCTCGACTCCATCCCAATGGCTTATCAACAACCTATTATTGGCGGAGAAACGAGATGGAGGTCAAAGGCTCGTCATCAACCTAAGGGAGTTCAATGGCTTTCTAGTTTACCGTCACTTCAAGATTGAGGGTATCCATCCTTTACGCGATTTGTTACGGCCCGTGGACTCGATGGCTCGCCTCAATCTCAAGGATACCTACCTGACAGTCCCCATCTCAACTCCTCATCGCCGGTTCTGACAATTCCGGTGACAGGGCCAGGGATACGACTTCCAGACACTACCTTTCGGATTCTCTTCCGCAACTTGGTGTTTCACCAAGGTGTTGAAGCCGGTGGTAGAATCCCTTAGAGAGCAAGGCTACTGCCTCATCATCTGTTTGGACGATATACTTCTTATGGATCAGTGTCCCCTCAGACTGAGGGTTCAACTACAGTTAGCAATACAACTGCTCGAAATTTTGGGTTTGTCATAAACACTGAAAAGTCTCTGCTGACCCCATTTAAACAGACCACCTTCTTGGGCTTTGTCATCAATTCGTCAGAGAAGACTCTCAGCCTTCCTTTCAGGAAAATAACAAAAATCCGACGGGAACCGAGGAAGACCCTGGCTTGCACCACACCCTCCCTGCGGCAGATAGCCCGAGTAGTGGGACTGTCATCCTCGTCCATTCAGGCGATATTCCTTGGCTCGTTGCACTACAGGGCCCTTCAAAGGCTAAAAGCCTTCCACCTCCGCCGAGGTCTACAATACAATGAGCAAATCCCTCTGACGGAGGAAGTGAGGATCGAAATGAGAGGGTTGTTGGCTCACATAGAGGCCTGGAACTGCCAGACCATATTTGGTTCAGACCCGGGTATAGTCATAAAGTCAGACACCAGCAAGTCCAGCTGGGGGGGGGCGCACTGTGAGGACTCATTTACAGTAGGAAAATGGTCTTCAGAAGAACAATATCTCCACTTCAATTGCCTCGAACTGATGGTAGGTTCTTTCGCAGTCCAATTATGGATCAAGGAGATGGCCAGTTGCTGTGTCCTGTTAAAAATGGACAACATCTCACCAGTCCGATACATAAATCACTTGGGGAGCACCAGGTCCGAGAACATGGCCAAGGACTTTTGGACCTACTGCGTAAACAACAGTGTATCGGTCACAGCAGAGTACCTACCGGGAGTATCCAACGAAATAGCGGATTGGTGCTCGAGGGACTGGCCAGACATGAGTCCATGGAAGCTGGATCCTCAAGTTTTCCAGACTTTGAGCGATCACTAGGGCCCCTTCTCTTTGCCTTCCGTCTGAACCACCAGGTGGCCAGATATTTCAGTTGGAAGCCAGACTCACTAGCAACAGATGCTTTCATGTAGGATTGGTCACAGGAGACAGGCTACGTGCTTCCCCCTTTTGCGATGATCATGAGGGTCTCCGCACAGGTGCAGAGACAGAAGACAAAGGTGGTTTTGATCACGCCATTCTGGAGGTCTCAAGTATGGTTTCCAGTTCTTCTGGAACTTTCTTGGGATTGTTCCAATCCCTCTACCCTACACTTCAGATCTCCTTCGGAATCCTCTGGGTGAGCTTCACCCATTAATATTACAGGAGCGGATGCTCCTAATGGCATGGAGGATTACCGGGAGAGATGGAGAGTCCCAGGTCTTTCACGAGAACCTGGGACACTCTTGGCATCAGCATGGGAGGATGGGACAACGAAATAGTACAGATCGGCTTGGTCACAATGGGTAAATAGGTGTGTTCAACACAGTGAGGATCCCATGGGGTGCGAAATTGCCCCAGTAATGAAATGTTTAGCCTCCCTGGCTTTGCAAGGCTTGGCCTACAGGGCAATCAATTTGAACCGCTCTGCCATTTCTGCAGGTCATTTACTGATTGGTGGTTCTCCAGTGTACGAACATCCGATAGTATGTAAGATAATGAGAGGAATTTGTCTGCCACTACCGCCAGAAACAAGATATTCTACTCTTTGGGATGCCAATGTGGTATTAAACCTCTTACGTTTTTGGCAAAGGAACGAATATTTGTCAAGAAAGCAACTATCGGCAAAACTTGTGATGCTTCTTTGACTTATATCTTGCCACAGAGTGTCGTATTTGAGAGCTCTGGATATCGCAGGCAGAGTCTTTACCCTGCAAGGTGTTACATTCCATATCTCCAGGAGAACAAACTCCAATTCGAAGTTGGTATCCTACCCAGCTTTTGACAAATTCCCCAAACTCTGTGTGGTCAGATGTATTAAGGCATATGGAAATATGACGGCGGACATCCGTCCTCCCCCGGCGAGCGGCAATTGTTGATTTCTCTAGTGAAACCTTTCAAGGCAGTGTCTTCCCCCACCATTGCTCGCTGGGTCCGCTGTGTTACGCAAGAAGCGGGCATTAATCTGGCGGAATTTGGGGCTTATTCGGTCAGAGGAGCTATGGCCTCCAAAGCCTTTTCTCTAGGGGCGAGACTAGAGGACATGATAAATGCGGCTGACTGGTCTTCGGACTCCATGTTTAAACGTTTTTACTTCAAAACGGTTGTAGATATGGTGTCTCTGGTGGCGGACAAGCTTTGAACGCGCATAATCCCCGCCTCCGGTCCTGACATAGAATGAAAACTTTCCTAGCTCTCGTAATGGAAGGCAATTCTAATAAGGACACGGAGGCGAAGATTATTCCCAGCCAGGTTTCTATGAATTTCATCCCTGCCCTGTATGGTTCAAAGGAATTCCCTGTGATGCAACCTTTTTCATTAAATACTTTGTGAGGTATAAGTATGTTGGGATTTAATGTTTCATATACAGCGGACACATGTCTCATGGTATTGTCCTAGTTTGTGCAAGCTAAATGTTAGAATTTCTTTTGGCATATCCTAGGTGTAAATTTGAATGTGCTCATTATTTATCTGGTGAATTAATGGTGAACCGTCCTAGGACACCACAGTTATGGCCTGTGCATATTTCTTCCACAGGTAATGATTCAGCAAAGGAGAGTAAAAGAACAGTTCAGAATCTCTTCTGCCACAATCAAGAAAGAGGAAGTGGTTTAGAGAAGGAGTGCTATTATGGACGGAAATGGGCTATGATTGGTTGAACTTTGTTTGCAGTCCTTTCCCCTGTGTATTCTGGGAAAGGTAGTTTATGTTAAAGATGAAGTCTGCTGGAAGTAAATAAATAAGAAAGATGAGCATAATCCTGCCGTCTGTGTCCTTAATAGAATTGAAAGCTTCTGTTACGAGAACTAGGGCATTTTTCATTTTCTCTACTTTTCAGAAATGTCCAAATTTCCAGCTTCGCCCATGGTTTGCACACATATTTCCACCACAAACCAAAAATAGGTTGAAAGCACAAAAAATTGGAAAAATGGGCTACCTCTTAGAAAAATGCTCACAGTGTGGTAAAGAAAATAAATAGTTTTTTTGATTCAACTCTGCTTTATCTTGAAAGGTGGAAAGATGGGGACTTTAGCACTGCAAACCTTTTGTTAATGCCATTGTTAGGGGAAAATACTAATTCTTTCTTGTGCAGTACCTTTTTCCTCCCAAAAAAACCTCCCTATATTTTGGCTATTTTCTTGGTCCCCTCCAGGGGAATCCACAAACCCTGAATACCCTTGGAATCCCCATCATGTTGGGAAAAAGGATGCAGATTTGGCCTGGATACCTTATATAGAACTGCCTCACATAGCCAAAAAAGGGCTCAGCATTTTAGGGGAAAAGGGTCTAGAAGCGAAAGGTTTAAGGTAATCTAACATACCAAACACCAGCGTTGAAGGCATCATAGACTCAAGCATTGCACTCTACTACTAGAGAGAAATACTAGTAAGAATCTCATGCCACTACCTGTGGCTTCCTCAGTGTCTCATTCCTTTTGTCCTTCCGAATGACTAACCAGCTGTAGTTGAATCTACCTAAAGTGTCAACTAACCCTCACTAACTACCCTTAAATTTGTTGACCAAAATAAAAAATTTCCCACCTGCGTGGCATCCAAAATTTTGCATCCAAACTGATAGCAGGAAAAAATCTGGGCAACTTTAACCCAAATCATGAAGTTGTTACAAATACCTCAGCAATATAATAAACTCTACATGTTTGGGTGCTGTATCTATTCATCCAACAAAAATCTACTCCAAGCCCCAAAACCAATTGGCAATTCTAAAAGTGCAAGAAGCTTTCCAGTTCTGAATCCCCTATTATAGATTGTAAAGCCCCTTGACATATGTATGGAGGTATAACGCCTGCTCTTCAAAAGGAAAGTGAAAATGCACTGCTTGTATCTTTATTCTACCACTTCCTCGTATAAGAAGTGCCTAAAGAAAATCCAGTTTACTCTTCAGTCTCCACACTTTCATCCATGGCTTTAAATGTGTGTCAGCTGAAGTAGACATACATCCTTTGATATGTCATGTGGTCACATTAGGCCCGGGCAGGAACACCACCAGTTTACATGCTCACGTTTAAAGTTGACATCTTTTCTTGAACGTTGACATTTGACACACATTTGCTTGCATGGATAATGTTCCATGAAATAACTTTGCTTACATTTACACATCTTCATAGGCATATTATCAGAGCCTAGTGCATCCTGTACGAAAGTCAAAGTTCACTGCGCAAAATGATGTTTATTTTTGCTCGCTCTGCGTCAGCTTTGTCAGGATAGAATTAATAAAGACTGGGACTTCGGCATGGCAACATAGGTGAAGTTTATTTTATAAACAACATCACTCCTTTACCTAGTTAGAGGAGCATTTCGCTGACACTGTTGAGGTCGCCCCATGCCGGAATTCCAGCCCAGCTGAATACTGGTCACCTCTTGAGAAGGATGGTGCCCAGCTCTACACCAAGACGGCTCCCTGATGACACTTACAGGTAACGGGGAAATTAACTCATCCTACAGGGATTGGATGGCAGATTCACACACCTTAGACACATTAGGATTAGTAGTGCTAGGTAGGAACACAAAATATAACAGTACTCATATGCGAGCATATATACTATGTAACAGCACAATGGTTGAATTGTTTATTTACTTTACCATTCTCGTAATGCTGATTACACCGTTCTGTTTCCTTCTATTAATAATTGCACATGTATGTTACACAAGAAGCATACTGCTTCAATAAATATTGAAATGTCATGCTGTGCATATCTTGTGGATCTCTTGGGGTATGCATGAGTTACCAAACGAAAGGGTTCTAGATCTGTTATCACAATTTCCTTGGGGAGTCAGGGTTCTCAGGTTCTAAGGTTGTACATTCCACCTGTTGCCTTAGCAGGTTAGGGGTACAGATGGTGCACTGCGAGTTAGCAGGACTACGATGTAAACAGATTCAGAATGCGTACGGGGCAGGCCCTGCCCTGGATTTCAGGATGAAACAGAAGGGCAATTTTGCCGCAGTATTCTCAATCATACTAAGCAATATAAAAGGGGAAGCAGAAGCGTTGGCTATATGCAAGCGGCTCACGCAGGTTGCTCCGGGAGACCAGGAGCTCAAACAAACTAAAATTATTGAGGAAACCTAGGCAACAATAGGTAGAGATCATTTGGGAGCCAGACTTATTAAACCACAGATTAAGGATAATTCTGAAAAGGATAACTCGAAGCAGGCGCCTGCGTCTTCAAAAAGAAGTAGAACAATACAAAAAACAAAGAAAACACTAAAACATGGAGTGGATCTCCTCAACAGGAGTCTTCAGACAAGTGCTACAATCTGCTCAACCGTGATGCAGTTAAAATGACTGATAGGTATCAGGATACTGATACATGTCCTTCTCGTGCCTTTCAGGAGTAATTCGAAATACGCTTGGAGAGAGGCGGACGATCAGAGCGCAGAGGAGTACATGAAATCGAAGGAGGATTCACAACACTCATCAGACTTCATAATCAAATAGGAAGACAAGCCTAAACAGTCCAAGCCTCAATTCAAAAAGAAGAAGGTAGCTGGCATCAAATTCAAGCATGCCATGGATACTGAGAAAAATGCTTCTGAACGGGGAATGGGCTCTAACCATGCTGAAAAGCTCGGCAGAAGTCATGATAGTTCGCCGGAATCTTATGGAGTGTCTGGCAGCAGGAGCAAAGAGTGACTACGTCCAGGTGGAAACACCGGACCGGAGACTAAGGGCCTGATTACGACTTTTGGCAGTGCGGGGCAGGTGGGCCGCCACCGTCGCACACCCGTACCGCCAAGAGTCGCTGCCGCCTGCCAGATTACAAGTAATTTATGGTCTGGCGGGCAGGCAGCGTGGCGATTCCCGCAGTGGTGCCTCTTCCCCTGAGAGCTTGGTTGTCCAAGCCTCATCTTCCAAAGGCGCATTCCCTCCTGAACCCCAGATAGGGAATCCAAGAAGCTTGACCATGTTGGGAAGAGGATGTTTTCTTCCTCCAGCTTGGTATTGCGTCGGTGAATACTGCTTGCCTCTTGGGCTGATACTGCCATACCATCTGGGATACATTTGCGCAGGTGCTGCCTCAGTGCCCAGAGGCGGCCCGGGCCGTTCTCTCCCAGGCAGTTGCGGAAGGGAGAGACGCAGCGAAAGTCACCATTTGTTGTGGACTGGACACCACCGACTCACTTGGCAGAACCGTTGCCTCGTCGGTAGCATTACGATGCTATGCCTGGTTGAGGACTTCTGGCTTTTCAATCTACCCTGATGAACATGCCCTTTGATGGCACTCGCCTTTTCAGCGACAAGGCAGACTTGGCGCTTGAGCGCTTCAAGGAGTCTCGAGCTATCGAGCTACAGCTTCAAGGAGTCTCAAGCTACAGCCAGATCCTTGGGCTTCACGGCTACCACCCATCCACCTCAGTCTGCCTTTTGTCCCTTTCGTGGCAACGGAAGGGGCGCCCAGCCATGTCCTGTCCAGCCCAGCCACCAGGTCAAGCAAGCTGTCCAGCCTCTGCGTGCCCGCAGACGTGCGACCCAATGTCCTTGTGGGTCAGGGACCCAGCGGATGGGCCAGTCACCCTTTCCCCCTCTGCCACTGCCTCCAAACCTTCCTAGGCCGGCATTTCAGGCCCATCATCGCCCAGTCGGAGGCAGGATATCACCTCCTCCGCTGGCAGTCCATCACGTTGGACAGGTAGGGTCTGCAGATAATCTGAAGGGGCTACTACCTCCCCTTTGAGACTACCCCTCTCTCCATGCCACCCTTCTACAACCGTATGTAGGAGGATCATTTGGTGCTTCTCCACAAGGAAGTTACGGCTCTCTTGGCCAAGGGTGCCATAGAGAGGGTCCCTGTGCCAGAAGTAGGACGCAGTTGTTACTTCTGCTACTTTCTGGTGCCCAAAAAGGACAAAGGCCTGCGTCCTATCCTAGACCTCCTGACCCTCAAGTTCTTCCTCCCGAAGGAGAAGTTCAAAATGCTCACTTTGGCCCAGGTCCTTTCTGCCCTCGACCCAGGAGACTGGATGGTAGCATTGGACTTGCAGGACACTTATTTCCATATCCCCGTCCTGCCTGCCCACAGACGTTACTTACGGTTCACGGTGGGCCACTTTAAGTTTACCGTGCTCCCCTTTGGCCTTACCAGTGGCCCTCGGGTATTCACAAAAGTGATGGCGGTGGTCGCAGTTCATCTGCGCAGATCAAGGGTGCCAGTCTTCCCCTATCTCGAGGACTGGCTGTTGAAGGCGGGCTCGCCCCAGGCTGTCATCTGCCACCTCCAAACTACGGCAGACCTCCTGCACTCGCTGGGGTTCACTGTCAACGTGCCGAAGTCACACCTGACTCCCTCTCAAACACTCCCTTTCATGGGGGCGATTCTGGACACAGTGCAGTTTCTGGCATATCCTCCTGAGTAGCAAGTTTGGGATATTCGAGCTATGATACCGATGTTTCAGCCTCTATCCCGCATTTCGGTGAGAATGACTCTGAGGCTGCTGGGCCTCATGGCCTCCTGCTAGTGGATCATGCCAGATGGCATATGAGGGCTCTGCAGTGGGACCTGAGGTTCCAGTGGGCACAGCATCAGGGGAATCTTTCTGACTATGTCCAGATCTCAGAGGGAACTGTGCACCCACTGCAGTGGTGGCTAACGAACCAAGATTAGGTCAGCGGCAGATACCTCTCTCTTCCCCAAACAGATCTGACGGATGCGTCACTCCTGGGATGAGGCGGCCACCTCGGAGAGGCGGAGATCAGAGGCCTCTGGTCTCCGGCAGAGTCTGATCTCAATATCAACCTGTTGGAGCTTCGGGCGATCAGAAAGGCACTGAAGGCATTCCTCCCCTCTCTCAAAGGAAATGTGTTGCAGGTGTTCACTGACAACACCACCACCACCATGTGGTACAGCAGCAAACAGGGCGGGGTGTGGTCGTGGACCTTTTGTCAGGAGACTCTCTGCCTCTGGACATGGCTGGAACATCAGGGCATATCCCTGGTGGTTCACGACCTGGCAGGTTCTCTCAATGGCAGAGCGGACAAACTCAGCCGTCAGTGCCTGGTCGATCACGAATGGAGTCTCCATCCGGAGGTAGCACGAGGTCTCTTTTAATGGTGGAGAGAGCCTTGGTTAGATCTGTTTGCCTCCGAAGAGAACGTGCAATGTCAGCAGTATTGCGCGTTGCAGTTTCTAAGGCAGCGCTCGCTCGGTGACGCTTTTCGTCGCGAGTAGAGCTTCGGCCTCCTCTACGCCTTTCCACCTATACCAATTCAGGTCCATACCCGGAACAGAGATCGGTACCGTTGCCACAAGAATACTCAGCGCACCCGCTAGAGATCTACTATCGGAGCGGTTTACTCACCCTCCCTGTAACTTACGGCACTGTCAGACGTAGGATCACCACAAATTGGGTGTTTCCCCTGAAAACTCATCTTTTAAACATTCACAGATTCAACAAATAATTTTCTCCATTGACCAGCCGGGTCGGAATTATCACCGGCGGAGCGATCACAAAGATTCCATGTCGCAAAGTACAGCCCTGAAGAAGTCGCGGGACAATCTCCCATTGTGACGAAACACGTGTTGGCTGGTTGCTTTTGGTGTAACAAAGATTAAAGACAAAGAACTTACGCATTTGGACCTCAATGACATTTCTTCCAGTACATATGATCGAATGAACTTTCATCTTATAATCACAAAACGTGTGCCCAGGACTTTGGTTCTTTAGTTTTGTGCAGGATCTCTCCTACACACATACAGAGGTTATAGGGTGTTTCCCCTAACCTGGCTGCACCGTACTTACCATACACCACTAAACACTGTACGCACACTTGGCAGAGCGCCATACTTCCTAGATCACTAAAAACCCTACAGTCAGACTATACCACTTCTGCCCAGAGTGCCAAGGAAAATCAAGCACGACTGGTCTCTAGTCATTCTTGTGGCTCCGAGTTGGGCACGAAGAGTCTGGTATTCTGACCTTCTCAGCATGGCCATCGATCCTCCAATCAGACTGCTCCTTTGGGAGGATCTTCTGTTGCAGCAGCAGGGGAACCTGTCCAGCCTCCACCTCCTTGCGTGGAGACTGAGCGGCGGCAGTTGACAGCTTTCGACCTTCCACCCTATGTCTGTGAAGTCATCTTGGCAGCCAGGCGTCCCTCCACTAAGATGCTATACACCAGTAGATGGAACAAATTTGTGGCAAAGACTGTTTACCCCCTTTCTGCCTCTCTTTCAGAAGTCCTGTTGTACATACTATCTTTGGCCCATCAGGGCTCTGCTTTGGGCACCCTTAAGGGTTATCTTTCAGCTATCTCTGCCTTCTGAGACTTCCAGATCAGCCCTCTTTGTTCAAATCTCCCATTGTCAATAGGTTTTTTAAGGGCCTTGCTCACTTGTTTTCTCCTTATCCTTTCATAATGCCACAATGGGATTTAAATTTGGTCTTGACTTTTCTTATGTGTACTTATGTGTACTCCCTTCGAGCCTTTTCATAATTGCTCTCTCAGGCTTCTAACTTCCCTCATTGCAATCACCTCTGCTCGCAGAGTTAGCGAGTTCCAGGTTCTGATGTCCGAATAAAGTGGTGGTTCGCACGAAGGCCTCATTCCTCCATAAAGTGGTCACGCCCTTTCATGAGGGACAATCCATTACTCTGCCCACCTATTACCCACCCCCGCATCCCTCCAAGGAAGAGGAGAGACTCCACCGCCTGGACCCAAAACGTGCGCTGTCTTTTTATCTTGATTGTACCAAAGATTTCTGGGTGGATGATCAACTCTTCATTGGCTATGTGGGTGCCAAGAAAGGTCGGGCTGTACAGAAAAGGACCATCTCTCGATGGGTTGTCTTCTGCATTAAAGTGTGCTACGCATTTGCCCCTGTGGGGTTACGTGCTCACTCTACTACAGGAACAGTGGCAACAACTGCGTTAGCACGTAGAGTCCCAGTCCTGGATATCTGTCAGGCAGCAACGTGGGCATCCCTATACACGTTTACCAGACACTACTGCCTGGACAGCCAAGTCCGGAGGGACGGGTACTTTGTCCGTTCGGTCCTCCAGTACTTCCTCGTGTGATCTTGGTATGCAGACCCTCCTCCGGGGTTGGTATTGCTGGGGTATTTATTCAAAAGCTAAGGAATCTACAACTAGAGTCTGTATCAGATGAATAAGTTACTTACCTTCGGTAACAATGTATCTGGTAGAGATATATTCTTGTTGTAGATTCCTTACTGCCCTATCCCTGCTCTGCAAACTAATTTCTAGGGATAGTGACTCACCTATAAGGCCCTAGTTTTGACGCACCAGTGGTCAGTGTCTTTCATGGCTCTGCGCTTCTGGCGTGGAAAGTAGTGCTAAAAACTATTATCAGCGTGACCGGGCGGCGTCTATATAGGTCCCGCAGCGTCATTTCCGGCGTGCGCGAAGGCAGATGCGGAGCCGACCGGCACCGCCCAGCAACGCGCACGGGTACTACTGATGAAAAATCTCCGGATCCAGACTGACGCCTGGGGGAAATTCAAAAGGTACCACTAGAATATGTCTCTACCAGATACCTGAAGGTAAGTAACTTATTTGTCATTTCTGAAAGCAGACAATGATGGTGTCTACCGCAACATACCACTATTAGAGTCATCTACCAGTTCTACCTAGCTACACGAGCCTCCCAATTTTATACAAACAGCCTCTGGCTACTTTGTCAATTTTGAAGACTTGTCTTCGGATTCATCAGACCCATATCCACCTCCACAAAGGTGACCACGTGAATTTTACATTTGGCTCAAAAAGACATACTTTATCCCTCCATGGATATACATTTGGATTACAATTGCATTACTTTTCCTCTTCCTTTGGATTGGTTTTGTGACAGTCTTTTTCTTGTTTCTATCTCCCAGAACGCTCTGCTGTTGAACTGGCTAACGATGTTTTGAAACCCCATTCTTCATCACACAAACTGCGAAGAGACCTTTCCCTGGTGAACATTTCAGCTGTTCCAATTCCTGATGGAATTGTTTGGGATAAGGTATCATATGATATATTTGGACCAACTGAAACTTTACAAATACCTTATGTATTTCGTATATCTTTGAATTATGTTCTTACTCCTGCAACTATCTGATGATTGGGACATTCACATTGTACATGAAATGCTTTCTGATTTAGAGCATTATACTGTTTTCAATAGTGAAGAAATGTATGATGGTACATCTAATTATGATAAAATGTTCTGTTTTCTCCATTATGGTCACCATTATTTACATAAAGCAAGCACTCCTCATGCAGTATTTAATTACACGCAATGGGAACACTGCCCTACAACACCATAGAGTAGCTCGAAAACATTTGCACAGATATGTGCATATTTTGCTGGTCATGATTCAGACGGCCCGGAGTCATATTATTATAAATTAACACCTTCTCCAGTGAAGAAAATTATGGTCACTGATACAATGTTGATTTATTCGGCATCTTTTATTTCCCAGTTGTCGACAAAAGGGTATGACCTTTGGAGAGACACTATTGCTTTAAAATCTATATGGGGAAAAAGATTGGCAGGTTCAGGGGAACAAGGCTTTAGTTAGAGCATGCCTTATACCACACCAACTTATTTTCCTGAATAAAATTGTACAGCAGACGTCCTGTCTCGGCCTAGCTAAGTTAAAGGATTTCAATACACCAAGTATTTCCACATTTGCACATTCTGAGAATTGGCAACAGTTCACAAATTGCACAGAGGAAACATTAGACAGCATGCTTAGGAATGGGACATACAGTTCTTCTTGTTTCGATCAAGAGGGATGGTTGGTGTGGCCGTAAGACACTAACGGATGTCAGGCACATTCTCTTGATATGACAAAACGGATTTGGATAAGTAGGCCAGAACCACGCCACGTGCAGACACAACACGCAGGAGTGGTAACAACATACAGCGTTGGAAAGTTGTGCCTAGAGTGGTAAAAACATTCAATTTTGTGTGAGTTGAAACAGCACTTGTCCCTTCTTACTGATGGCAAGGGTCTTCAGGATTTTTACTAGGTCCTCGAAACCCACGTCAAAAGCGCTTTCTGTATGCAATATACAATTAAGTGTGGAAAGTTTCACAGCAAGAAGCTGCTGAAAGACTTCGTGAAATTGACAGAGCAAATTTAGAAAAGGCAGTAGTTGACAATGGTATGACTACATTATCCACGAGGATATATTCTCTGGGTAACATTGTGTCATCTGCTATTGACATCATACAGAGTGACATGTCCTCTTTGCAACATGGGCAATCGCAACTTAGGTCTATTATGCTACGAAGTTGGACTCTATAGACACTACACACTGGTTGCGTGCCAGGGAAACACCTAAATGCCACTAGTTTGTTTTTACCATACAACTTAACAAAAGAATAGACCATTATGGCTAAGAAAGACGTGATTTACACTATGTTACACATAGAGAAGTTAGACAAATACCATTTACTGTTGCAGAGGTACAGAGCGCAGATTGGATAATACCCAAATTTATTTCTCTGCCAGTTTCAACTTTTCACTTCAAATACTACTTGCAACACCATCAAGTAGGCAGATATGAAGCACGAGGGGAGGGGTTTGTACACGAGTCAGGTCTCCTACCTTTCAGTTATCGTTGTAGGAATGGTGCGCCTGAGGTTTTTCTTTATGGTACAGACTGCGAGAATACTTTAGGCCGTTCTGTAGTTTGCAGGGAGGTTATACTCTATGGAGCATGTAATGCGTCCAAGGCGAACTTGTCATTTTATCTGAAAGGTTCCCTGGCTGCTGTGATTCGTCCGGTGTTCAGATTGCTCTCTAATGAGTTATTTGTTGTTGAATAGTCAAGGTTGCTGTGGGATGAAACCGGGAATACTGTATCTGGTGACGGTTTCTGGGGTCGTGACCTGTTGTACGCAAGTATTGTTTCCACCCTGCCCGTACAGTTAAGGATGCGACAATTTGGCCTTCAATAAAAATTTCGAATGAGAATTTTGATGCTTTAAGCAGACTGAAAGCCATTTTGTTTCAGAAGGATGTGGCCTTAACATCTGCAAGGGAGATATTTGATCTTCAAGTTGCAAAGTTTCCTCTGAGATACAGTTGTTACTTCACACCAATCTTCCACACCATTTTGGGGACCTATTGCACCACATTTTTAACATTTCCCATACTGCGGGGATAGTGCACTTAAAAAAAAAATTGGCTTGGGGTTGGTTAGTACCTTCCAGACGGTCTTTGGAGTTATTCCATCTTATATACAGTCCGTGCTGGGAAGCATTTTTGGAGGCTTACCACTTGTCCTATTCCTAGTTGTTGGGACACTGATTTTATTCTTTTTGCTCCGCAATGGATGTTCCGCCACACAGCCACATGGGGATGGCACTACCATGTGTGCTAATGTGTTGTGAGAGAATTATGCAGTCATTTGGCGCTCCCTTGCTTCGAGAACTAAATGACAACTGGTTCTTGTCCTTTCGGCCTGTCTGGCTACAGTGCATGCAGCTCATGTTCTGCTGTCAGCTGTGCAATTTCGAGTGTGCCCTGGATATATGCTTAGGGATGCAACCACCGGTCCAATTTATGGACATTGCACTGCTGGAGGGTCCCCTAAAGACTCACTTGTACAGATGCCTTGCACAAATGCGGTTGCTTCAGAACGCATATTATGAGCCTTCCTGGGATGCTTCAGCTCCTGGCTCGTCCTCTGCGGAGGCACTTCTGGCCGTCACTCCTTCAGCGAATGCTGAGTGGGTTGGATTTGAACATATTTGTTCCCTGGAGCTGGCGAGAGGGGTGCCTCCGGAACAATCGTCTGTGGATGCTGGGAAAAGCTATGTTTTGTCTACTCCTTGGAACATTTTAAACAACATAAAGTTGTGGAGATCTTTTTTAATTCGCCCATGTTTTTATTCACTAAATTGCTTTTAAAATGCAGTCTCTCTTTATCCACCTTTTAAATTGACTTTTTAGACAATTTGGCTTTTGCTATGCTTTTATTTTTGAAGAAGCACAATGCTTTCATGATTTTGGGTTTTATATTACATATATATTTTTAGCATAGGTTTTAGGAAGCTATTTTGATCGCCTTACATCCAAGGAGTGAGTTATCATGTGGTCACACTAGGCCGAGGCAGGAACACCACCATTTTACATGCTCACGTTTAAAGTTGACATCTTTTTCTTGAACGTTGGCATTTGACACACATTTGCTTGTGTGCTTGTATGGATAATATTCCATGAAATAACTTTGCTTACATTTACACATCTTCATAGGCATATTATCAGAGCCTTGAACATCCTGTACGAAAGCTAAAGTTCACTGCGCAAAATGATTTAGTTTATTACTGTTCGCTCAGTGACAGCTTTGTCAGGATAGAATCAATAATGGCAGTTTAAATGGGACTTCCGCATGGCAACATGGGTGAAGTTTATTATATAAACAACATCACTCCTTTCCCTAGTTAGAGGAGCATTTTGCTGACATTGCTGAGGTCGCTCCATGCTTGAAGTCCAGCCCAGCTGAATACTGTTTACCTCCTGAGAAGGATGGTGCCCAGCTCTACACCAAGACAGGCTTCCTGATGACACTTACCCACAGGGGGAGTTAAATCAGCCTACAGGGATTCTGGCAGATTCACCCTCCCTAGACAAAATAGGATAGGTAGCGCTAGGTAGCTGCACAAATATATAACAGTACTCATTTACGAGCATGTATCCTGTGTAACAGCACAATAGTTGAATTGTTTTTTTCTTCACCATTCTCATAATACTGATTACATTGTTCTGTTTCCTTCTATTAATAATTGCAGCACATGTATTTTTCACAAAAATCATATTGCTTCAATAAATATTGAGCACCATGTTGTGTATATCTTGTGGATTGCTTTGGGTTTGCATGAGTTACCAAACGAAAGGGTTCTAGATCTTTTTCCACAATTTCCTTGGGGAGTCAGGGTTGTCATATTCTAAGGTGGCACATTCCCCCGTTGCCTTACCAGGTATGGGGTACAGATGGTGCACTGCGAGCTAGCAGGACGAAGGCCAACATATCCTGATGGTGTGCGTGGATTTAGTCTTGCACAGTTTTGATGTTTATGTTGTCCAACAAATGCACAGTTTTACTGAGAAAGTATGAACCGTACAACAGCTGCTCTTTAGAAAAAATCAAAACACTTCCCTTCAAGTAGCACCTCATCACCAGGTAATTCCTGATTTCCCATTCAACAAACCATGGACGACCTTACCCAGTGCAACACCCGATCATCTGGTCCCCTCTACATTTTCCTAGTCTCCTGGAAGCCTATACCATGACTAGCTCAACAATCCCCTGCCTTCGCTCAACCTACTCTCCCCCCAGCATCTCCACTGGTGTGCCCCTTCTGAACTGTATACGCTTCCATGTTTGTAGATAGGTTCACACTATATAAATCCACTTACCTACATACAAGGCAGGTGGAGGACAGTACTGCTACTGTCTGTCGGCTTAGGACTGGGAGCTTCAAGTACCTGAAGCTTTCATTTAATTCTGTGGCTGCCACGTGGACAGGGTTGTGGGGAAGCTGAGCAGTAATTATGCGACTGCAACACAATAGCATCAACATAATGAGAGGAAAAAGAAATTTTAGATACAAAGGCACTTAGAAAGATGTAATTAATCTCCTCAGCAGACCGTTTAATTCTGTCTTGACTAAGCACACAATGCATTGATACCTCTGTCAACGGCAGCAAATGGAAAATAAATCAAAGGTAACAACAGCTTTAATGTGAAGCCTCACATTTAAAGTACAGAAAGTACCATCTGAAGTCTTTCTGTGCAGTATGCTTGTTTGAACTGTGTTTGGTTAAAAATCTTCTGTATCCTGTAGTTGTTCAGTGTTGTTGATACCCTCTGAGTAGCAGAAGTGAGGTAGGTGGAGGACACTATTAAATATTCTTGTGTTTCCCTTGGACTGCGAAGAAGCAGATGGAAGACAGATGTAGAACTCACAGGATAATTACCGAAGTGACTTCACCACACCTAGTCTTGCAACCCCCTTTTCCTCCACGGATGGCATGGTCTCTGCAGGTAGGACCCATTTTAGGCACAAAATGAGAGAGGCAGCAGTAGGGGACACTAGATTACTGCAATAAGCTGTCAAGTTTGTCTCCATATCAGCAGGAGTTGATAGGGGGACATAGAGCTAAATGCCAATTTGTCTAAAGCGTCCAAAATCCTTGTAACAGTCCTGAGATGGGACTAGCGAAATTTGTACATGGATGAAAACAAGCACGGGCCATGCCCATAGGTCGTGCATTTCAACAGCATTACTCAGCCTTTTGGTTTTGCCATTTTTTTTTTACCAGTGCTGTTATCTATTGGAAAAAAACAAAAAACAAATGCTTGGCTGCTGACGCAAGGCAGCATCGGCAAAAACAAAAATCCCATCTACCTGGACATGTGTCTAACGCATGAGTATGTATTCGTCATGACATGGAGGCCTTTAGGCCGTTTTTAAAAAAACGTTTAATTTACTACTCCACAATGGCGGGCGCCAATCTTGGAGCAGTAAATAAAAAAAGAGTGCATTAAACAACAAGCATTGGCAAAGCCAATAGGTCTTGCCTTTGGGACCTATCGGCTTTGCCAATGGTTTTTAGTTGATACTGTATGTAACACATAACATAACGTGTGTATTTGTAAAGCTCACGTTCACCCAAGGGTATATTGGCGCTGAATAACAGATATTTATGGTTACCCAACTTAATGGTACTCAATTTATCGACCTCAGAAGGATGAAAGGCTGACTGGATCTGCCAGGATTTGAACCTGTGAACATGAGGTCAAACACAGGCCCCTACAGTGGACGCATTAGTCCACTAAGCCACCAGACCCGGCACCCCCATGCTGTGCTGCAGCATGGCTGAAGAAGAATAAAAGAAAAATTTTAAAAAGCTTTGACATGGCCGCCCATGTCATTTTGTAGGCTCGTGCACCACGTCTGCTTGGTCCTCCAAAATGATGTTGGTGGGTTTTTTTGTTTTTATTTACCGATCTGCATTCAATCGATAATTTTTGGGGGGGGGGGGTGGGAACAGGTGCGGTCAGCAACACCGAGGCACAGGTGGAGGGAATCAACATGGAGGACATGAAAGGGTGCGGTAAAAGCAAGTGGGTTAGAGAGAGCAAAATAGAGCGCAAGGGGCAGAATAGCAAACGGGTGAGAGAGCAACGTGGAGCTGGGGGGAAGAAAAGCAAAGGTGCGAGCAAGCAACGTGGAGCTGGGGCGATAAAGCAGCACAGAGGGGGTGGGGAGGAGCAGGAGGGAGAACAACTGTGGGCATGGAGGGGGGGAGAAGCACACTATGGAGACAGCTGAAAAACACATGCACCCTCGTGGAGTGCTTAATACAAAAGGAAAAAAGTTCCCTAAAAGTGAGCTGTGGAAGGACACAAATAAATTGGTGATGCTTCCGGAGAGGGACAGACAAAAGATGGACAAGGCCAGCCATCAAATAGGAAGCAGGAACATTAAAGTGACATTAAAGATAACCTGTGGTAAGCACTGCGGGGGCTACCTCTGTTCTCGGTAAGTTCACAATATGTCTTTCGCAACTAGACAAATGTGCTGTCTGGTGAGCACGACCTAAAAACGAGTTTCCCTTTAGCAAACTGGAGCTGCTAGACCATGCAAAAAAGAAACAATCTATATATTTCATTAAAAACGTGGTGGTCTTCAGTGGGGGACAAACGAAGGAGTGGGTGGGAGCAGTCAGAGCTGGAGTGGGAGCAGTGAGCAACAGAGAGCAGGTTGGTTGAAATAAATTTTTAAAGCTGGATGGCCAGGATTGTGAAATTAGCTGACGAGCTGGGAGAGGGAAAGAGCAACACAGAAAGAATGAGGGTAGTAGGGATTTCAGGGTAGGGGCAGCACACAAGAGAGAGCACAAAAAATGCAAACATTTGTTCCTTGAATGTAAGCAGTGGAAGGATGCAAGTCATCCAATCAAAGGACGGTAAAGAAGCTATGCTTCAGGGGAGGCACAAACACAAGAATAGTAATGAAAGCCATTGAATAAGAAACATGCAAACAAACAAGATAAGATTCGCAAGAAAGTCAACCAATGGTGAGCACTGGCCTGACTCAAAGCCCATCGGAATGGTATTGTCCACAATCGGTCTTTCAACAACAGACAGCTAGTGAGAGCTAAAAAGTGGAGAAGTGCATTTGTAGGCCCACTGTGCACATGCTCTGCCCCAGTTTTCCTTCCCAGTTTCCCCTCAAATTAATCTAATTTTCTCTCTCTATACCAATCTTAAGCACATGTAGACTAGAGTGTTAGTCTTGTAGAGGAAGGGTTCTGCGGGACACAACAGAGATCAAAAGATGGATCTCAAACAGAGTTTTATTCTAGAGATGAACATGACTATTTGAATATTTCCTGACTCCAGGCTGAGAATCCTCGGGAAAGGTAACTGATATATACACGTCACTTTACTAGGCCTGCTATAGTATATTTTTTCTATAGACAATTTGACTTAATTTCTCAAACCTACATCTGCCCCACTGATCCTTTCTCCACTTTTCTTTTCCTTTTATTTCTCCTTCAGTATTCATTTTTGATTTCTCGCTCATTTTATGTCGTTAGCATTTCATTTCCTTTCAAGGCACGTACCTAGACTTGACACTAGAGACGAGGGAGAGAAGTGTAAGGGACTTAGAGTGTAATAAAGGAAGATTCAGCACACTTTCTACTTCCAGTGAGTAGTGTGGGATCTGAAGTTGTGGAAATACCTTGAGTAGGAGTGTAAGGAAGAAAGTGCTGCTGTGTCATCCCTGCCATTTTCCCATTGTCCCTGTAAGGTTCCTGACATTTTTAGCTTTTGTCAACAGTTTGTGGGACCCTTGATCCTCAGGAAACCATCAAACTGCAATTCTGGTGTTCCGCGTACATGCGCTTATGTACGGCCTGAGACAGAGAGACCCTCCTCTGATTCCCCATCATGTATTCTCAATGGGGTGGCTCCCCTTGAACTCCTTTATTCAAGCCCTGTTTCGTAGCAGGTTTTGTGGTGAAGAATCTGCATCCAAGGGTGATGCCTAGAGGCTTCCCTGTCTAAATTAAGTTCAGTGGCTAAAGGCAGATAGACGAGACACTATGTTTATTTTCGTGCCCGGTTGAAATTTTGAGAACTCTCATTACTGCGAATATTGACTGCAAAGATCAGAACATGTGTGCACAAAGATGCTTTGCGATCACTAGCAGGGCAATGACGTTAGGTTTTGCCAGAGCTGGTCATGAACATCTAAATATTTGTAAGCATTGTGATTGCAAAATGGAGAATGGATGTTGTCAAAGAGGAAAACAAAGACAGTCTTCCCCTCTCCCCGACATACTTCATCTTCCTCTCTTGTTCTCAGTTTCCAGGACCAGTGCGGGGGGCACCTATCTAGGTGAAATATGCACAGTTTCCAACCAGACCAGGCCTATGGATTGTGTACCTGGCCAACTGCATATAGGCCATAACAATACAAAGCCCAAATCCAGAATGCATTACTTTGCAGAGGCCATCACAATAGATTCTGGGAAGAGGGCAAAAAGTATTGTCATAAACTGCTAAGAGGAGGCAAAATCTGCTTCATACTTGTTGGCGGGAATTTTGAATGTTCAAGGATGCATAGACAGATTGTCGGTGGGCTCCTGCCAAACTACCAGTACATAGAAATATAACCTGCAGCTTCCCTTTAACTTAATGTATGCTATTTGGACCTGGACCTCCATGGACCCTCCTGATTTTGATGCTTTTAAGAATGTTGAACTGAGAGCTGGGTATTTCTTTCCGGTTAAGAACAAGCCTTGGATGAAGTGAAGATTCATGGATTGCACTGAAAGTGACGGCTGGAACACCACTGGTATTTACTATGGGCTGCAATCTAGTCCATCGTTTTATTTGCCCATCATGCCATCTCAGACAGGAACTAGTCATATGCAAATCAACCTTGGTCTTGCTTCAATTACTAAAGTCAAGCCTGACCTGCCAGGTTAGGTTCCTCTAAGCAGGAACACAAGCTAATCTAGATTGGTTTTGGCCTATTGAGGCCTCGTCAGGCAGTTGGAGTCCTGCGGCACAGTAAGCACAGGACCCACGTCTGTGCATAAGCAAAAAAAGTTATGGGTGGAATGCTTGAAGAAGATTGCAGCACACAATTGGGTTCCCCTGCAGGATGGTCTTGTGTACATGGCAATCAACATGAACCTTTTCCCTGCTAGCCATGTGAATTGCATGGGCGAGCTGTGAGAACCCACCTTCCCAAAGCAATGCAGAAAACAAGTTTAGATGGCTAGAAGCTCTGTCATCTGTGTTGCAGAGAGCCTATCCCCGCTTGCACAGTCTCCACTATGTCCTGTTTAATAAACTTTGCTGTGGCTATTACGGGGCTCCGCTTTGTCTTACATTTGGAGCAGTCTGGATATTAGAGAGACCTGCCTAGGAAGACAACAGTGCTTCTCTCAAATCTACATCCCCCATGACCTTATAGTGTGGCTCCCTTCACTCAAGTGGGGTGATGTGCCTTGCACTAGTTGACAGTAAACACAATTTAAACATGGCACACATTGTGATTGGCCCTAGCTTCCCACCAACATCCTCAATTTGCCATAAATACTGGCTCTCATGAGTCAGTATTTTATATTCATCAGGACTTGGCAAGATATAGGCACCAGCTGGGTGAGATGTTTGACTGGGACCTTGAAAAACCCCTGTTGCTCTGCTGTGTGGAGGAGCTGACTCAACAAGGAGAAGAGAAGCTTCCATAACCTGGATAGCAACAGCAAGGCTCAGCTGACGATTTGAGCCGTCTCTGTCTGCCTTGGAACTACAAAATCCTGTGTTTGTAAACAAATCAAAAAGTTACTTACCTTCAGTAACAATAGTTCGTGTGTATAGTATATTTTCCTCTACTTTCCTAAGCTTTATGAGTCTCCTCTAGGTGCCATACTGGATCTAGAAACTTTTCCCTTGACAATAGTGCTTCAGCGCTGACAGAAGTTGCCATGCAGCCTAGGCACAACTTTGCTCACCCAAGATGTTAAAACTTTGAAGTATATAGGGTGCCAATCAGTTCGCTGGCATCAGTTCCTAGTACTTTTTCAAAGCCTCCCATCAAGGCATGCAGAGAAGAACCAAGAGAGCATCAATGACAATACAACATATGATTTGTTTGACGACCTTGGTCTCTTATTAATCACATCACTAAATCACAAGGGAGGACAGAGAGTGGTATAGTCTCTGCTGGGAGTTATAATATCAACCAGAAATACTGTTACAGATGGTAGGTAAATTTTTCTTCTGATGGATACTTCTTCCCACAGATTTTTTGCCTTATGATTGGGTCCCAAAGCAGTACCCGTGAGGATGGTGGACTGAGTACTGCCGACTAACCAAGAAAATCATGCAAAAACAGTCCTAGCAAAGTAGACATTAATACATGCTTGAGCTGTGAGGTCACATTGTTTAACACAGGTATATAACATTGACCATGTGGCTACTCAGCAGTTCTCAACTATTGAAATGCCTCTGGTGACAGCCATGACCCTGATAGATTGGGCATGAATTCCTTCTGGGATATTTTTCTTGATCACGGCATAGCAGTTCTTAATACAGAGGAAGGCCCAGTTGAAACTGTGCACCAGTGCCCAGCTTCACAGTAACAAAGCCCATAAAGAGCAGATCATCCTCTGTCATGCTTTGTATGGTTAATGTCCTAAAACTCTGAATGCATGTGGCTTGTCTTTGTAGCTGCTTCTCCTCCTTGGTGGTATGAGGAAGATGGAAGCAAAATAGAAGAGTGATGGACTGGTCCAGGTGAACGATAGATGTTATATTTGGTAAGAAAGATAGACAAGTATAAAGAACCAGTTCGTCAAAATCATCCCTACCAAGAAGACTGTTTTCTGACTCTGATGCTGAACCAGGCTCAAATGGAGATGCCCTAAGGAAAACGTTAACAGAAGATTCAAATACTGCTGAAGAACAATAAACGGAGTGGAAGGACAAAAATAAAGGAAACCTTTCAGAAGACACAGTATCAGTGGCCAATTAAACAGTGAAGACTGGTCAGGAAAACACACAAAGGTGGATAGGGCGGCCTAATAACCATTTACAGTAGTCATTGCTAGTCCCTCCTAAGAAAGAGTCAGAGTGAAACATAGAACATCGGAAAGACAAGGCTCAAAGGGTTCAGATCTTCCAACTTGCATACAGTACAAACTTGCTTCATTGACCAGCATAAATAGATTTTGTGGTGGATTTTCTTAGTAGTTAAGTCGAAGCCTGCAACCTCAGGCAGAAAGCAGAATGACTCTAGTTGGCACCATTCATCTCCACATGTGCAGCTGCATTATTTGAGATTAGAATGAAAGAATTGGCCTCTCTGCTGTTAGAGGGTGTCCACCTTGTGCAGGAGAGAAAAAGACTACAGAGTGCTGAGTTGTAACAGATAGATCTACCGAATTCTTCTCACTCAGTCTGGGGCGATCATGATCGGCTGTGCTTGATCCTCTTTTGCCTTTTGCAGAACTCTCATCAGAAGTAGGAATAGTGGGAATGCGTAAAGCAAATGAAATCTACAGTCTTCCCCTAAGGGACCATTTAGAGGGAAGTGTATGACACAAAACAGAGAGCACGTCCTGTTCTGGGCCGTGGCAAAGAGATCCACACATGGACACCCCAATCTGGAAAAGATTACTTCTGTCACTTTAAGACGAAATTTATACTTCCTCTGACTCAGAGCGTCTACTTTCATGTTGTGGGTGCCCGCGTAATGTGTTGCTACTCGGAAAATGCCTGCTGCTGTGCCCTCATCCACAGTTGAATCACTTCCCCAAAAAGAGTCCATGGCCCCATACCTGCCCATCTATTTATGTAATGGACAGTGGTGGAGTTGTAACAAATAACTTGAACAGCACTTTCTGAGATGGAAGGCCTTCATGGCAAGATAGATTGCCCACAGCTCCAACAAGTTTATGAGTAGGCACTGCTCAGATGCAGACCAAAGGCCCTACGCTATTCTGTCGCCCAAATGAGCACACCAGCCCAATGATGAGACATGGTAGCCTGCTGCTGTGGAGGGCTGAAGATTGTCGGGCCCACCCACCAGTGCAGATCAAGGATGACAGAGTCGAAAATCTACACTAAAGCAAGATGCTCTCAGGATGCTGGGACCATTGCTTCCACAGGCACTATGGAAGAGCTCTCCACTTTTATCTGACATGTGGCACCCACAAGATGTTTGAAACCTTCAGGCCTAATGGGCACAGAACAACTTGGTATTCAAGCC
Source organism: Calotriton arnoldi (assembly GCA_963921515.1). Lineage (NCBI taxonomy): Eukaryota > Metazoa > Chordata > Amphibia > Caudata > Salamandridae > Calotriton > Calotriton arnoldi. The sequence goes on along the minus strand of CAWUFW010006394.1, from coordinate 796,360 downwards.
ATATAAGTGGAATCATACCCTGAATATCTTCAATCCTCTGTAGAAGAGGAAAGGATACTAAGGGTCATGTCTAGCACCCCTGATACACATGTTTGTCTTGCTGAGGGAGCAAGACATCTGGGTACTGAAAGTGAATCCCACTCCCTGAAGAAGAGTCAGGGTACGCTGAAGATGTTCTGTGACCAACGCAGAGGACCCTGCCTTTCCACACCAGTCATACAATTTAGGAAGTATATGGACTCCTTACCTCAACAGTAAACCTAATACCACAGCCTCAATTGGTGCAGAGGAGTTGTGATCCCAAACCACAAAACTGCAAACTGTGAGTGCCGAAACCCCCAGAAAACCACAAGTAGCACCAGTGGACGGATAGGATTGGCAGGTCAAAGTAGGTGTCATCGAGGTTCAGGGGCACCAGCCAATCCCCTGCAAAGAGGGCGAGTAAAACCTGGCTCAGGAACATCTTCTTGGACTTGTTCTGACAAATCCAAAGCTTCAAGAAGCGAAAGCTCAGAATGGGTTTCTGACATCTGTCCATGGGGAGCAAGAAGTAAAGGGAGTATACTCCGATGTTCCTCTACTTCATGAGCACCAACGCTATGGCCCGTTTTATTCAGCAGGGCAAGAACTCCAAAATCAAGCTGTTGCGAAGATCGACTCTCAGTGCTTAATTTGAGCCAGTGGTTTCTGATGCTTGGCACCAGTACTTAAGTCTTGGCACCAGTACTTAAGTCTTCGCACCGGAGCTTGCGACCGTCTGCCACATGGTGACGCTGTCTGCCAAATTTGGGTATGAGCACAACAACAGCTGTTTATTAATTTTTTTTTTTAAAACATCTTTTTATTGTAAACAACAACATAAATGCTTTCCATCCCAATTATCAATTATTCAGCAGTAGGTCAGCAGTTCCAAGTACAAAAGGTAAATCAAAACGTACATTCCCTTAGACCTCCCTGTAACCCCCTCCAGCCCCGGAACCCACCCTAAACTAGTATATATTCCCTTCAATCTGACCATAAATCCCCCTATACCCCATCCAAGCCCCCCAAATCTTTTCCCATTTGCGCGGGCAACCTCTGCTCTGATACACCACCCGCTCCGCACGTAGGCACCAGTCGAGATCTTTTTCCATCCTCCCACAGAAGGCACCTCTCTCGCACCCCATAGTCTGGCTATATTTCGCTTTGCCACTATACCCGCTAGTGCGAGCCAAATTGTCTCCCACTTGGGCCAAACCACCTCCCCGGTCACTCCCAGGACAAACCACCTGGCATCCAGCGGGACCGTGGACCCCACCACCTCCGACATGACCTGGGCAACTTTCGTCCAATAGTTCTGTATCAAGGGGCATTCCCACATAATATGAAAGAACGTCCCAGTCTCATTACACCCCCGCAGACACTTATCAGATTCACAGTAACCAATACGATGTTGTACAGTTCGCGGTACATAAGAGCGGTGCAGGATGCGGAGCTGGATCAGTCGAAATCGGGCACTGATTGCTATCTCCCTTGGACTTTGTAGGGCCTCTAACCAGTCATCGTCCTCGAGTATGCCCACATCTGACTCCCAGGTTTCCCGCAGTGGCCCCAGGGGATCCGGCGCGTTGTTCATAAGTTTTTTATAGGTAAGCGAAATAGCCATGTCGATCATGGGGTCGAGTAGCAGTCTATCCTCCAGCGGGGTGTATTCGGCCAATCTCTCCCCCTCCTGCACATGGCACCGCAAAGCATGCCGGACCTGGAGGTATCGGAAGTATTCCCCCTCCCCCATCTGATATTCCGCCTGCATGGTGGCGAAGGTAATCATCTCACCATTTTTCCAGATATCACCCAGTAGATCTATGCCAATATTGCTCCAGCCGTGAAGACCTCGCAGGTTCGCAACCTCCGAGAGAAAATCCCCGTGCCACAGCGGTGTCTGTTCAGTGTGTCTGGCCTCCCACCCCGTCATCCTGGTCGCCTTACGCCATATGCCTATCACTGTCTCTGTATGAGGCGGGCGTGCAGACACTCCCCTCCTCTTGGAATAGAGGGCTGCTAGATACCCGCCCTTCCCCAGCGCCATCCGATCCACCCGATACGCCGGCTCCTCAGTGGGGGAGAAAACCCACCCATTAATATTTACAAGTTGCGTGGCCCAGTAGTACCTTCGCAGGTCTGGCACAGCCAGTCCCCCCTCATATATCCCCCGTTGTAACTTTCTCAGGGCAATCCTGGGGCTCCCACCTCCCCACAACAATGTACGCTGCTCAGCCTCTATAGAACGAAAGAACCTCTCCGGTACCAAGAAAGGAGTATTCTGCAGTACATACAGGAGGCGCGGGAGGGCCATCATTTTAAACAATACAGCGCGCCCCATAAGCGAGACCGGCAGCCCGCGCCAGTGTAGGACATCTTCCTTCACCCTATCCAACTGTGAGAGGACATTAAGACGCATGAAGGCGGCCTCAGATTTCGTGATCCAGATACCCAAGTATTTGAATTCCGTTTTACACGTCAGGTCCCTACATTCCGACGTCAGCGTCGGGGGCTCGCCCGTTAGCACAAACACCAGGGACTTACCCCAATTAATACGGTAGCCCGAGTATTCTCCAAAAGATCTCAGAATGTGCAGGAGTCTATGGAAAGTCTGCCGGGGGCGATGTGCATATAACAAGACGTCATCGGCATAGAGGGAGATACGCTCCTCCCATCCTCCCCCAAAATCAATGCCCCTAACCACCGGATCTCCCCTCACCCAAGACGCTAGTGGTTCCAGCGCAAGCGCAATAAGGATCGGGGAAAGAGGGCAGCCCTGTCGCGTGCCCCTGTGCAGCCCAAAAATCCTGGAAACTGACCCGTTCACCCTCACTCGCGCCCTCGGCCCCGTGTAAAGGAGCCGAACCCATGCCCGGAATTTCGACCCAAAGCCAAACTTATCCAGGACCGCAAATAGGTAGTCCCACTCCATACTATCGAAGGCCATGTGAGCATCGAGGGACAGGAGGGCGGCCGGCGTATCAGGGCGCTGCGATACCATGTGCATGACACCATAGAGGCGACGCAGATTCAGCCGAGTGCTCCTATGGGGCATAAAGCCGGATTGGTCCGGGTGTATTAGCTCCAGGAGGTTCGGGCCCAGCCGATTGGCCAATATCTTTGCCAGTACTTTGGTCTCAAAGTTCATCAGGGATATCGGTCGGTATGAACTGCATAAGTCCCGCGGTTTGCCCTCTTTAGGGATCACAACGATGGTCGCAATTCTAAGATACTCCGGCAGTTGGCCGGCCAGCAGCGCCTCGTTAAACATCTTTAGCATGTACGGTGCAACCGTTCCCGTCACGCACTTAAAACTCTCCGCTGGAAACCCGTTAGGGCCCGCCGCTTTCCCGGCCTGCAGATCCCTCATGGCACCCTCAACTTCTTCTACCGTCAAGTCTAGGTCCGCTGCATCTCGCTCACTTTGGCCAAGGACTGGTACCTCTATGTCTCTTAGAAACTCCCGGCACTCCTCCTCTCTGCGGTCAGTCCGTGACTGGTAGATCTCTTCGTAATATTGCGCAAAAGCCTCCACAACCTCCTCCCCAGCCAATGTTCCTGTACCCTCTCTTGGTTGAATGCCTGCGACCCAGTTCCTACACTTATCCCGCTTCTCAAGCCACGCGATAACCTTATTGGCTTTGTCCCCCAGATCGTACATACGTCTCTGCGTCCCTATGGCGTATGCGCGTGCAGCGTTCTCACCAGTATCCCTGAGCTCCCGCTGTTTAAGCTGGAGGGCATGACTACGTCCCGTCCCACCTCCAGATCCTGGGTCCGCTCCCAATTCTAGCTGGGTTATCTCTCGCTCTAGGTCATCACATTGTGCCCTTCTCTCCTTACGTCTAATCCCCACCTCAGCTTGCACGAAATCCCTCGCCACCGTCTTGTACGCCTCCCATAACACACAGTGAGATCTCACCGTCCCAACGTTTTCTTCAAAATATTGTTTCGTCCTCTCCTGATATCGTCCCTGAAAGTCATGATCCCTGAATAGGTAGGGGTCTAATCGTGGGGGCACCGTCCAGTCTTTCTCCGGGCCCCATAGCCACACCTCCACAGGAGAATGGTCTGATATGCCCCTGGCCCTATGACTGCTTGCTCTGAATAGCCCAGCCGACGTCGTGTGTGTAAAAATGTAATCTAGGCGAGCACCACTGCCATGTGCCGCCGAGATATGGGTAAAGTGTTGAGTGTCTGGGTTATGCGCCCTCCACAGGTCCACCAACCCCATCGCATTCACAAAGGCTGTCAGCGGGCGCGCCCCCTGAGCTCTATGCGCTGGCGAGTCTCGGTCAAGGTCGTGTGACATAATCTCATTCATATCGCCCCCCATAATCAAGGTCCCATTGGGCATGTCCAGCAGTAATGCACTAAGATCGGGAAAAGTCGCCCCATGCAGCCTTGGTGGTATATATACCGAGCATACATTCAAGGTGAGACCCTCCCATATCCCCGTGAGTGCAACATAGCGGCCCAGCGGGTCGCACCATGTGCGATTGGGCACCAATGGCAGGGATTTCTTAGCCAGGATCGCTGTTCCCCTGGAGCCCGAAGTAAACCCCGCGTGAGCCAACAGGGTATAGCCAAATCGATTCAGAGCCAGATAGTTATTTCCTTTCAAATGTGTCTCCTGGAGGAGAACTATATCCGGGGTGTGTCGATGGAGATATTGAAGTACCATGGTTCTCTTAATCCTATCTCCGAGGCCATTCACATTCGAAGATAAGATCTTGAGTTGTTTAGCCCGCTGTGTAGCCATCAGGAAAATGCACCTAGCCTCCCCTCCCGTCCTTAACCCACCCAGGCCACCCCCCACCGCCCCTCCCATCCTTGCAAATATTGGAAAGCATTAAACACATTATAAACCCCAAACTAAACCCCTCTACTCTCCCTCCCCCCTGTCCTACCCAACAACTATATCCTACCCCCCCTCCCTGCTACCCTGCTCCGTGGGCTTAAAACCACCCACATCCCCTAACTAGCAGAGCGCCTGTCGCCCACAAAACAAAGAAGAACTAGAAATTGGGGACGTGTATCGTAGCCCATCAATAGCTCCGTAAGGCCACGTTTAGCCCCAGATTTTAAACTAAGCAGCTGAAAATAGTCAATAAGTCCAAAAAACAAAGTTCTCTAGGCGTGCAGCGGGCACCGGCCCCCCCTATAATAAACACTGCACCCATTGATAAGATACCAAACTCAGGCAGTGGCAGGCAGTGTCCTCGTTACTGTCAACCTCCAGGGCCCCCAGAGGACGCCAAACTCCGTGACGTGGATCGCCGGAGGCGTTGATCTCGCACATTCCCTCCTTCATGCCCACTGGTGGATGCCGGAGACCGATCTCGAGTGTCTCTCCATCCCCCCTCCGCTCTTGCAGGATCCGACTGTGACCGTGGCCCGACGACTGGACCTCCGCCGGGGACGTGAAGAACCAGGATTTGCCCCCTGCGATGATCTTGAGTTTTGCCGGGAAGAACATCATGTATTTGATGCCCCTGTCTCTCAGTGTCCGTTTCACCCCATCGAATGTCCTCCTCTCCTGCTGTACCTTCAGCGTGAAGTCCGGGAAAAACCGCACCGTCACGTTCTCATATTGAAGATCTCCCTGCTGCCGGGCCGCCTGCAGGATAGCATCGCGGTCCCGATAGTTGAGTATCCGTGCGATGATCGTTCTAGGGGGCGCCCCCGGTTTCGGCGGAGGGACCGGCGCTCTGTGCGCCCTTTCCACCGTGAATAGGGCAGAGAGTCGTTTAGGCTTCAGGCGTTGCAGTATGAGCTCTTCCAGGAATAGGTCCATGCTGGGCCCTTCCACTCCCTCCGGGACCCCCACTACCCGAACGTTGTTCCTGCGGGCCCTTCCTTCCTGATCCTCCATCTTCAGAGCCATCTGTTGATGTTTGTTTAATCAGCTGCTGGACCTTCTCCTCTAAGCCCCTGGTAGAGGACTGCAGATCTACAATGTGCGTTTCAGCGGCCTTGACCTTCTCTGACGTCTTATTCATATCTGCACGCAGGAGGTTCATCTCAATGGAGACCTTATCTATCTTGGTCTCCAGTGTCGTGCCCAGTGTCTGTATTGCCGCCATGATGGAGCTTAAGGATGGTTCGGGGCCGGGGCCTGTCCCCCGCACTTTCGTCGTCCGTCGCCGGTGGCTTCGAGACCACATACCGATCCAATTTATTTGTCTGGACCGGCGCCCCCCCCTTCGGCTTCATCATGTGGGTCAAGAAGTACCACTCGGCGATCTGTCGCCACTATCCTGTCCCTTCGTGCCGGTCGCTGCGACGATCTCCCACACCGCGTGGCTGTCCCGGTGGATGTGTATTCTCCGGTCCCCCAAACGCCAACTCACCCCTGGGGGACCCCGAGTGTTCCCTGTGTCTGGGGTATTACTCCGGTGCGTCACCCAGCCTCCTCCACATCTCCGCACCCCCTTCGGCGTGCCACACAAGCCAGGCGCAATGATCCACAAGGCCTCCCCTATACGCCAGGTTCTCAGAGAACCCCACACAGTCCCGGCGCTAACCCACCTCTTAGCGGGGCACGCTCCCGGCCTCCAATAGTGGGCGCCCGCACTGCTTGTTTGCTCCGGCAGGTAGATCGCTCCCGGTCCCACCAAGGCTGGCTCGCCTCCGCGAGAACTCAACTCGTGCCAATGCCCTGGGCCGCTTCACAGCGCACTCACTTCACGCCCCTCGGGTCGGCTGCCTCAGCTCATCGAGTCACCGCCGGGCGTCGGGGTCCCCGCAGGCCGCAGACTATCTTTGCACTAAGCCGCCGCCCCCCCAGCAGCTCCTGCTTCACTGGGCCCTGCCGCTCGCTTCCACGGTGGGCGCTCCTCCATCACTCCTCGCGCCGGAAGACTTGCAACGCCAATCGGCGCTCTCCCCCGCCTGTCGGCCCTGTCCGGATATATTCCCTGCCGCCGGACCACAGTCATTCACTGCACCGCGGGCCCTGAGCTCTCTCACCTCGGGAGCCCGCCAGGATATCCTCCACTGCATTCCGCGCGGCTCCGAAGGCTCCTCCTCTCCGCTCTGGCGCTCAGGAGCTCCGGCGCCGACGCAGACCCCTTTTTCACTCGGTCGGCGATCGGCAGCCGCTGTTCGCTTCTGCTCTCCGGACCCCGCAATCAACGGCCGCTCTCCTGCCGCACCGCTGCACCGCTTTCCCCCTTGTCAGCTGCCGGATAAATATCGGATTTCCCGGGCTTATGTCCCGGCCTCAGCGGAGCTCACAGCTCACACCGCCATCTTGTCCGCTGCCAGGCCACGCCCCCCCAGCTGTTTATTAATTTAATATACATTAATAATCACTAATATGTGGCACCCAAACCATTCTTACACCTTTGGGGGCCTTGAGTAGTATGAACGGTCACACTTGTGGGAGTGTGATGGTTAGTAGTTGTGCTGATACTGTAATTGGCAGCGCTGGCAGGGGCAATGGATGGTGCAAGTTCCCGTGTCCTCCTGACGAGGGCCCTGCTGCTTATTGTTTTATAAATTAACCGCTGTTGGGCCCTAGAATAGCCCCAAAACGTTTGCGGTTGTTGGTGAAATTGCTGAGGCAGGCACAGCAAGTGGCTTCGCTATTTTTGAAGCATTTCAGGGGAGGGTTTGGCTTCCTCTCCGAACAGCCACTCACGTTCAAAAGACATGTCTATAAGTCACTTAGACATCTTGTTAAAAGCCAGTGGAGCACATCTAAGCATGACAACGCAGTGTGACAGCAATGCCCATGGATTGAGCCACAGTATCTGGAAAATCTAGGCTTCACTTCAATATCTATTTGGCAGCGTCTAAACCATGTTTGACCAAATCAGAAAAATGCCTTTTCATCTGCTCAGGTAAAATGATTGTGGTCAGTTTAGCCAGTTCTCACAAGACATGGAAGTAGTAGCCCAAAAGGCACGTGACATTTGTAGTGTGAAGAACAAGGCTGCCAGAAGCAAAGACTTTTTCCCCATAGAGTCCAGTTACTCAGTCTGAAGGAGCAGTCAAAAACTATTTGGGTTCAATTTTACAGAGGAAACTTTTACCACAAAGTTATCCAGAGAGTGGTGTGAAGAAAAAGATTGTGGCCTGTGTTGTCTAGCATCTGTCTGTGGACAGCAGGGCCCGAGAAAGGCTTCTCCCTGGCTGCTCTAACTGAAAAGTAGAAGAGGTGAAAATGTTAGTGGTGGGCCAAGTCATGTCATGTGCTTCTGCTATCTTCTCGTACCAGTGTGGTGAATTAAGACACTTCCTCAAGTGGATGGGCTGGTGGGGTAAGGAATGCCTCCTTCTGGGTTTTGTAAGATCATGAGAGACAAGCATCAGTGTGTACGAAAGAAGGAGAGTATCTGCCCCCAAATCATCATGCTCTGTACAAGCATGATCCTTTTCGAGCATGACCAGGGAATGGTGAGGTGGGTCACCCCAAGTGGGTACAGTAGCTCCGCGTGACTAGTGCAGGAAAGAAAAAACATTCCTTTTTAGGTCGAGCCTCGAGTAGCGCGCAAGCGCTGCTTAGAGGCGAAGACTTAATGTAAGTGAGTTTTCAAAGCAGTCCAAGAAACGCTCGTGCGTCGTGGCTGGCCTTTGGATGAGTACGCGCTCGTTTTAACTTTTCCTCACTTCATATATTAGCAGGGCACCCGTTTTTCTGACGCTGCGCTTCATGTACGATGTTAACAATGCTTGTTTGTTGAGCTTCATGCAGCTCTGTGTTTAGCTAATAGCATTTTTTTATATATTTGTGCTAAAGCGCCACACATCGCGTGTTTAGCTGATGCAGTTTTCGGGCAGAGGAGAGTAGTGACAGCTTAACAGTCAATAAAAATCCCACGCTTTTAAACGAAATGGTCAAATTGTTTTGAGGAAGCGACTGGAAACATTTTGAAATGGCTTACGTGTTATGTGTCCAGCACTCTAGTGCCTATGAATTACCTACTTGCACGCATTGTGTTATCCTGGGCAAACTAGTCTATTCTATCTCCCTCTACTTTAGCTATCGCAACAATGATCCTAGTGCACAACCAGCATGAGAGCCGACTAGTTTGTGAGGTTAGCTCGATCTTGTCTGTCACGACATGTTTATCTCTGAGGATCGATTTGACACCTTTATTTTTGCAGTAAAGTTGATCAATAGCTGATGCTGGTACAGAGAAGGGCAGTGCATTTAATGAGCACCAACGTGTCCTGCAAGGCTGCGGAGTCTTACTTCCCCTTCTGCTCCACATAAATCTTGAGCTCGAATCTCACTTTAGTAATTTAGTCTGTCTTGTGCCCTTGTAATTCATAATTTTTTACCTTCCCGTGCTCAGCTATTGAGGGTGCCGCTGTCTGTGTGAATGATTTCCCACAGTCCAAACATTCCTCCATCTCTCTCTTTTAAAATGTAGTGACAGCTGAACAGCCAATAAAAATCCCACGCTCTTAAGTGAAATGCTCAGCTATTTTCACCTAGTTTTCCCTTGGGCATTGAGACAGTTCACATTTTGCACTGCAGCCTCATGTGCCATGAGAAACAAGCATTGGCATAGCCAATAGGTCTCGCTTTTGGGACCTTATAAGTATTTAGTTATGCAGCACAATATCCTTGGTGCAATAACATCAACTGTTGCATGGCTAAAAACTTATAAGGTCCCAAAGGCGAGACCTATTGGCTATGCCAATGCTTGTTTATATATATAACCCTCACACACTCTAGTAGTGTCATGCTTCATCATTAGGAAGGCAAGAGGACCTAGTGTAGCACAAGAGTAGGCATACAGCGTAAAACACTATATAAACATAATTGTAGCTCACTAGTGAGCATTTCCCTTGTGAAGGCTGGTTCCTCCTCTCCACTACGCGGAAGGATGGAGTGGTCTAGGCCTTCTGTTGACATTGTGCATAGGACATTACACTGGTGAGGCTGCTGGGTCATAGCTGTAGGATCAACAACCCAGTATGTGGCTCCAGGCAGTCCCCTACAAAGTCCTACGTGGTTTCTGGCTCTCAGCCCTGCACAGTCTTAGAGCCCAATCATAGCTTCCTTATAGAAGGAAAGGGAGAAGGAGAATTCTCTTTGAATAGGCATGCTCATCCAAAGAGAATGGTCTTCATTTTTTCTACTTCACGAAGGTGCTGTAGCCTACTGAATGCACAGAGACCACATGTGGAGAGCCCGAAATGAGGAATAAACGAGTTTTGTATATATTCTTTCATAACCTATTTTTATTTTATTGCTTTTTTAGAAAAACAAAAGAGGCATGTCACAGACATCATCTAGGACAATGATAGATGTTCGGTTGTTCCACAAACCATATTCGTGATAGACTCTCCTCCATCATGGTACACATGTACATCTTATTAGACATGTTCATCAACTTTGTCTATTAAAGTCTTGTGTTCTGATCCGTGGCTTCTGATTCTGTTGTATTTCTGTGGACACACACGTGTCTTATAAAGTTTTTTCCACCAGTGAACACACATCGCTACCCCTCCGCCAAGCTCCCAATGTGTGAGGGGGACTACTATTTCTCCAATACCAAGTGATCTCGCTAGATCACCATTAGGCTGATGCCCACCAAAGTCTTGGAATTCTCTGTGTCATCCCAGGTAGCAATCGCACCAAGGCTCACCCCTTTTAGATTTAGTGATGCTTGATTATCCACTACTGTAGCTATCTATCTGTGAATCTATAGCCAACAAACTGTAATTATTGACAGTCCCATAAAACATGCAGAAAAATGCAGTGTTCATCAGCACAACATGGTAGTTGGGGAAGACGGCATACCCATGTGCCCTAGTCTATCAGGGTAATAGTATACTCTATGCAAGTATTTAATTTGTATGAGGCTTAAGCACGAAGAAAAGACCAGAGTATGGGAGGGCATCCATGCCTCCACTCCCTCCTCGTCTCTCTTCCATCACTAAGTGCCAAATGGATCTGGTACATTAACTAATAGGGACCTGTACACCCTAAATGCTCCATGTACCCATGTGTACCATGGCTACCTTAACTTCAAGCGCCTTAAAGTCAGGCACTGGTAGTAGTCTCTCCCTGTGGGAAACCAATGCATAACTCAGCTGTAGATACTTAACGAATTGTGTCATACTGAGTGCAAAGTCGGTTATCAATTGTTCAAATGTTTCAATGTGGTTGGTGTTCCATAAATCTCCTATGAGATCCCATAAGTGAAAGCCTCTTAGAGTGACTACCTGTGGGAGGCGCGTTCATGGCACAAAGGAGTTACCTTAATTAGTTTGTCATGCCATTTAATACTTTAAGTGCAGCATTCCTGTATAGCGACAGAGCCATAGTAATGGGTGGGAGGGCATAGGTGCCTCATATAGAACTCCGTCCAGCCCGTGCCGACCCAACTATTCTAATTCCAGTCGAATTGCCGGATCTGATCTATCTCAAAAAATGCAATCATTGGCATACACTAGCTGCAAGGCCCAGTAGTAATTTTTCAAATCTAACACTCCAAGCCCACCATTGTATCTAGGTAGTGTACATTTGTTGAAGGTGGCTCATGGTAAATTTCCGGCCCATAGGAACTTAGTAAACACAGATTGCACTGAATGTAAAAATTGGGTAGTGACCGTGACGGGATATGGATAATTCTGCAGAACATCAAGAAAGAGTGATTGATCATCGAGGACAGTGTCCCCGGCCCAGTATGTATAACGGAAGGGTCACCCAGTTTCCCATATGCTGGCCTTCTTGAGATGACAATGGAGCCATACGACTTCCAACTTTTAGTTTCACTTTTAGCGATCATTATACCAGGTATTTAAAATTTCAGTTGCCATTTAAGAACCAGAGTTCAGTATTTCCCGTGAGATCACAACCGTAACCAGAAAGTAGATGGACTTATTCCAGTTTGTACAGAGCCCGGAGTCACCAAACACCCTGAGCATATGCATTAGCAGGGCAAGCTTAGTCAGGCGCTCAATGTACACCAGTAGGTCATCTGCATACAAAGATATCATATCATTAATTCCATTCAGCCACTGAAAGCCCGTTATCTGAGCATCTTGCCATATCCAACGCAAGGCAAAAATATGACAAGGGGCAGCCCGGTTGCGTGCCACTTGCCACAGGGAAGGGCTCCGATAAGACAACATTCATCCAGACTTGGGCCCACAGGTCCGTGTACGACAGCTTCCGGTATCTCAGGAAGCGTGGACTAAAAGCTCCTTTCATCAGTGCTTGATACATGAAGGGCCATAGGCCCATGTTGAAAACATTTATACTTTATTGACACTAACGCCACCTCATCCGTGAACTCCTGAGAGCGTGCTAAGGCTACCTGCAATCGCCACAGCCAGTGCATCGTGCCCCTCCTAGGCATAAATCCATTTTGGTCCCTGTATACTGGTGTGAAAATTACTTCAACTAGTCTGGTGACAAGAATTTTAGCACAGAGCTTTCCCTTGTCATTAATCAGCAGTATGGGACGATATAAGGAACACTTCTTGAGAGGTTTTACTCAGTTTTGGTATAACTACAATAAGCACACCCTGTAACTTATGAGGAAGAGGGCTGCATGTGTATGCCTCTTCATGGAGAGCCAGCAGTTGCCGCAAAATCAGGGATGTGTATTTCTGTAGAATCCTATGGGAATTCCGTTTCGGTCTGCTACCTTCGCTGAGGGTATATCGACAATGCCACGGTAAATTTCTTCTGCTGTTACCGGAAGGTCAAATTCAGCGCAAACTTCGTCCAAGAGTCTTATCACAGGCAGGTCAGATGCAAAGGGGAGCTCTGTTCTGTCCGCGGGAGTTGCTGCTCAGTCTAAAGGGTCTTATAGTACTGCAGGAAGACATTGGCTATATCTGCGCTATTCATAACTAAATGTCCCACTTAAGGATCAATGGGATTAATATTGTATCGGTCTTCCCATGCTGAGCCATGTATAGTGGACTGAGTGGAACATCAACTCCCTGAGGGAGCGTCTAAGTCTCTCCAACTCTCTGAGGATGTATTTGCTGTGCGCTGGGAGCGTTTCCAGTTCTCTAATTTGCTCATCAAAATCGTTCATAACACACATCATAATGTGACTTGCATAGGGACCGAGCCCACACTGTACTCACAGAATTCAGCCACCTCATCTCGTTTATAGACTGTGAGGAGCTCAACCTTGAGCCACCAAGCATGTAGTCTACACTCTCCCCCCGGACCTGTGTTGCCCCCACGGAGTCACACCTCCAAAGGCAAGTGATAAAAAGGCCCCACAGGAAGTTATGTACATGCAATATCGTGCTAACTTCTACCGCTGGGAAGAAAACAATCAATACGTGAGTGGGAGTTATGTGCATGGGAGTAGTAAGTAAATTGAGTATCCAAATGGTGCCAGCGTTGCTAAGTGTCCAGGAGGCCCAGAGAGCCAGCCCACCTGCTTAGTGTCAAACTGAGTTTTATATTGATGTAATATTACCCAGTCAATTTTGGGTCTTACTTAATCTCTCTAAAAGATAGAGTTGTCTTTGCAGATACCAGCTAGTGCCTTTCAAAACAGAGCCTTCTCACCAAATATCAACAGAGTTGGTATTAGTTTGTGCTGCTCGAAAGCAACTCTTGTGTAGAAGGGAACATTTTGTACAGATGGCAGAGACGATGGAATAAACAGACTTGGAGAAGCTTGGTCTATTTTATAGAGGTGGCTTGCAATTTTTCATATGATCAGTAGTTTTGTAAAAGTTTCGAACAGGCCCTTGGGGAACATTGTATTAAGGGCTTACAAGGGCACACAACATCTTTTTAGGATGAGATCTGTTTATTTTGGTTTTATTTTAACTAACAAGTTACTTAACTTTGTTAATGCCTTATCTGGTGAGTAGTCGAAGAGGACAGATGCATAGGCTCAAAAAGTGAGCACATCAGAAAGGTAACAACTAAATTAAGGTCCAAATGGGGCATGACGAAAGGTGTGGGAGGAAACGTGTTGTAAACCTTTCAGGAACTGTGTCACAACGGGTGACTTGAACAGACAGGGTTGATCTGGCAACCGCAAGAAACACTGCACTTCATCATCTTGTTCAGAACTCTCCTTTCTCCTCAACTAACTTTCCCCAGGAATTCCAAGTCCGATGACAATTCTACACCAAGTACCATTCTCTGCATGTAGTGCGCCATTAAAAAAATAAGTAAAAAGGAATTCTCACTTAAGATTTACAATGTATAATTTATCCGTACCACGAATAAATTCTGTTGCACAAATATGCTCACAAAGTTTCTTTAATGTCACGGTGACACTGACTCACTGCAATAAACTTTAGTCGAATGTCATTAACAAAAGGGTTTTATTGGGAACGTTTAAGTCTCAATGGGTGTATTACTGTCAAGTGTGCTGATAACATATGCCTGCACAGGCGAGTCATCAGGCCTCATTATTAAAATGTGTGTTTCCAGTAAGAGGAGATCGGATGGGATAACAGCAGAAGGTTTAATCATTTGCCTTTATAGGTGGTGAACTGAACAACACACTTTGAACTTTGATAGCGTCTTATTCCCAAAGGCAGCAACCTTATCGCTGAATGAACAATGCAATTTTGCAGAAGTAAGGGCCCTGCACGAGCAGTGAGAGACTGCCTCGAGTACATAATGAAAGTAGGGGCATAGCACACTGCTCGCCGTCAGGTAGGATCCAAGTTATACCTCACTGACATCCCTAACAAGGCCGAAAACTGCCTGGGGTTGTTTGTGTTCCCTTCTGGAGAGGGCCTCACCTAGCAGCATGGGAATGACCGTCTCCATGAGAGACAGGGTCAGTACTGATTTGCATAAGACAGGCTTTTGTCTAGAGCAAACACGACGTGTTGGAATTCTACCTCAAGTTAGTGCCAGTTGTTAGACCATCTGCAAGATTCCACCCATCACCTTTTGTGTGACTGAGAACAGAAGACCAGCTGGCTCCTGGTGAGGTGTTTTCAAGGAACTTCATTTTTTTTAAACATACTTTATTAGGGTTTACAAAAGGTTCCAGAAATCAACAGTGCATCATAGTTAACATTGTTCAGGAGAGTAATTAGCTGGACCATGATACATACGTCGCGTTAGCAATACAATATAAAGGGTACAGGTCCTCGTTGTTCGCATTAGCCCGCCCTCCTCTTCCAGCAAACCAATGACCAGGATTTATTTGTGCCATTTCTTGGACTGCTACAGTTATATTCAATCTCTAAATCAAACCCCCTCCCCTCAACTAACCCCCCGCCCTGCCCTCCCCCCAGGCGTATCACTTATGTACAAGCTACTCTTTTGTGGTAAACTTCTGCTTCAAGCTTTGTTTCACAATTGTCTAAGATAGCCCTTTAGGAGCCCTCAGTTAATGAAGGTGGCGATGTGTTGGGGTTATCAAACTCCCTAGGTCTATGGGTCTGTCGGGGGTATATGTTGCCTAGTTCATCTCTACCGGGGGTTCTTCCCTCATTTCCTCTTCTTCAGCGTCATCTGGGATTCGGAGTAGTACTACTAAGGTTTCCCACGCTCTTGCTGCTTCCAACGCCTTCTCGCTTCCCGTTCGTTTAGCTATATGCATCATGAGTATTCCTTCACATTCTGCCCACTTAATGAGTTCTTTCTTCCACCTGGCTATATTTGGGACGTGTTTTGCTTTCCAGTGCATAGTTATATCTCTCTTTGCTAGTACTAAGCCCATATCTATAAATTTACTAGTGATTTTATTTTTAGATGTGTGCGGAAACCAATGTAATAGGCAGCACCCCTGAGACGCCTCAACTTCCCTGTCAGTAATATCTGCCAACAGCGTTGTTACCTCTTCCCAGAAACTACCCAGGTGCGGGCAGGCCCAGAACATATCTTTGAAATCTGCTCCTTCCCTATTGCATCGCGGGCAAGCCACTGTTTGAGACTCAAAGAACAAGTTACTTACCTTCGGTAACGCTTTTTCTGGTGGATACAATATCTGCCTGTGGATTCCTCACCTTTTGAATACCCCTTGCGCCAGCAATTCCGCGGAAAATCTTTCCCAGCTCTCCCACGACGACGAGGACGTCACAATAGCACGGCTCCGCTCGCGACTCCGTAAGACGTCATCGGAGCCATAAGAAGACCTCGTCGGCGTGCTGACGTCAGTTCCACCCATTTTTCCGTGCCACCGAGGCAAACGGGCGGACCGACACATTTTCAAATGCAAACATGGCATTGCAAATATATACACATATATAAATTCACCATTACATAATCAATAAAGACATAGTGAAATAGCATTTCTCACTATCAAAACTTCAACATGATCAAGACTTATTAAATTCAACATATTTTGGTAGAAACAGGTGGACAACGGGAGGCGGGTGGGTCAGTGAGGAATCCACAGGCAGATATTGTATCCACCAGAAAAAGCGTTACCGAAGGTAAGTAACTTGTTCTTCTGATGGATACTTCTGCCTGTGGATTCCTCACCTTTGAATAGAATCCCCAAGCCGTACCTCTCCAGGAGGAGGGTGTCCACCTGACTAAACCAAAAATCTTGCAAAACAGAACGAGCAAAATGGCCATCCCTCCTAACCTCAGAGTCTAGGCAATAATGCTTTGCAAAGGTATGGAGGGAGGCCCAAGTTGCTGCCTTACAAATTTCATGCACTGGTACACCTCTAGCCAAAGCAGATGTAGTAGACTTTGCTCTAGTAGAATGAGCTCTGATACCTTCAGGAGCTTCCTTGTTGGCCAGGGCGTAGCAGATCTTTATGCAGAGGATAATCCATCTTGACAGAGTCCGCTTGAGCACAGCTTTACCCTTCATCCGACCAACATAACCCACGAAGAGTTGGTCATCAAGTCTCAATTCTCTGGTCCTGTCCAGATAAAAACTGACCGCTCTCTTTGGGTCCAAACGGTGAAGTCTCTCCTCCTCCTTGGAAGGGTGAGGGGGAGGATAAAAGGCAGGAAGGGTAATGGACTGCCCCAAATGAAAAGGGGTAACCACTTTGGGAAGGAAAGCAGCCCTGGTCCTCAGAACCAACTTATCTACATGAATGGTCAGAAAAGGAGGCTTAGAGCTTAGAGCTAAGAGCCTGAAGCTCACTTACCCTCCTAGCCGAGGTAATGGCAATCAAGAAAACCGTTTTAAAAGTAAGAAGCCTCAAAGGGCAACTATGAAGGGGCTCAAATGGAGAACCCATAAGAAAAGTGAGTACCAGATTCAAATCCCACTGAGGCATGATGAAAGGAGTGGGAGGAAACATGTTTGTAAGTCCTTTAATAAATCTCATCACAACCGGAGATTTGAACAAAGACGGCTGATCCGGCAAACAAATAAAGGCAGATAAAGCCGATAAGTAACCTTTTACAGTAGCTACAGCAAAACCCTGCTGCGCTAAGGAAAGTGAAAAACTCAAAACATGAGATAAACGAGCCTTCAAAGGGTCAATAGATCTCTCTCCACACCATTTAACAAACTTAGACCAACGGGAAGAGTAAATGGACTTGGTGGAGTGTCGCCTGGACGATAAAATAACATCCACCACATCAGGTGGGAGAGAGAACGAACTCAGGTTGCCCCGTTCAATCTCCAGGCATGAAGGTGCAAGCTCTGGAGGTGGGGGTGAAGAACCTGCCCCTGCGACTGCGAGAGGAGGTCTGCCCTGAGAGGGAGACGGAGCGGAGGGTGCGAAGAGAGGTGAAGAAGATCCGTGTACCACACCCTTCTCGGCCAATCCGGAGCGATCAAGATGACTTGGGCCCAGTCTTGGCAAATCTTCCTCAGAACCCGAGGAATCAAGGGTATGGGAGGAAACGCATAAAGGAGCTGAGAGCTCCAACTCAACTGAAACGCGTCCCCCAACGCTCCCTGCATCGGAAACTGGAGACTGCAGAACAACGGGCAGTGTGCGTTCTCGTGAGTGGCAAATAGGTCCAACCGAGGAGACCCCCACATCTGGAAGACGTGATGGACCACCTCTGGATGAAGCCGCCACTCGTGATCGGCCGAGTAATGCCGACTGAGACTGTCCGCACGAACATTTAGCACTCCGGCTAGATGATTTGCAAACACACAAATCTGCTGGCCCTGAGCCCAAGACCAGAGTCGCAGAGCCTCTCGACAGAGACGAAATGACCCTACACCTCCCTGTTTGTTGATATACCACATCGCGGTCGTGTTGTCCGTCAGGACCTGAACTGACCGACCGCGAAGGGAAGGAAGGAAAGCCTTTAGTGCCAAACGTATCGCCCGCAATTCTAGAAGGTTGATGTGAAACAACCTTTCCTCTGGAGACCAAAGACCTTTGATCTCCAGATCCCCCAGATGAGCACCCCACCCTAGAGTGGAGGCGTCCGTGATTACTGTGGCCATCGGTGGAGGAAGTTGAAAGGGCTTCCCTTGAGACAGGTTGCCCTGCACACCCCACCAAGACAGCTCCGCCGCAGCGTCTCTGGAGATTCTGACCTTCTCCCCGAGATCCCCGTTGTGCTGAAACCACTGCTTGCGGAGGCACCACTGGAGTGCCCTCATGTGCCAGCGTGCATGACTGACCAACAGTATGCAGGAAGCAAACAGACCGAGCAGGCGTAGGACCTTCAGGACCGGAACAACCGCCCCGTTGTAAAACAAAGGAATCATTTCCTGAATGTCGAGAATCCTCTGTGGAGGCGGGAATGCTCGACAAACAGTAGTGTCCAGTATTGCCCCTATGAACAGGCTGCGCTGAGAAGGCACCAGGTGAGATTTGGGCACGTTGATCGAAAAACCCAAGTTGAACAACAGTCGTGTTGTCACCTGCAAGTGACGCAACACCATCTCCGGAGATTTGGCTTTCAACAACCAATCGTCCAGGTAGGGGTAGACAGGAACCCCTGATCTTCTGAGATGAGCCGCTACCACCGCCATCACCTTTGTAAAGACTCGCGGTGCGGAAGTCAGACCAAACGGTAGAACCGCAAACTGGTAATGTTGCGACCCTACCGTGAAACGCAGATACTTCCGATGCGACTTCAGGATGGGAAGATGAAAGTACGCATCCTGGAGATCGATGGACACCATCCAGTCTTCCTGTTGCAGCGCAAGAAGAACCTGAGCCAGAGTCAACATTTTGAATTTCTCCTGCCTGAGGTAAAAATTCAAAATCCTGAGGTCCAGAATCGGCCTCAAACGTCCGTCCTTTTTGGGAATCAGGAAATACCGGGAGTAGCACCCCTGACCCCTTTCCTGCTCTGGAACAACCTCTATCGCACCTTTCTGTAACAAGACAAGAACCTCCTGTTGCAAAAGCAACAAGTGGTCTTCTGAACAACCACCTTGGCGAGGAGGGTAAGGAGGTGGATACTCTAGGAAAGGAAGGGCGTACCCATTTTCCACAAGATTCAAAACCCAACGATCCGTTGTAATCAGTTTCCAATCCTGTAGAAATTGGGACACCCGACCCCCAACAGGACCAACATGCTCTAAGATGGGGGATCTAGAGCTGCTTCCCAACGGTGAGGGGAGGAGAGGAGGAGGAGGAAGAGGACTGCTGCCGTGAGGCTCCCTGGAACGGCTTCTGTTCCTACCCCTGTAGGACTTGTATAAAGGGTTCTGCTGTTGCTGCTGCTGCTGACCCTGTTGATATTGTTGACGGCCACGAAAGGAAGAACCCCTTCCAAATCCACGAAGACGTTTGTAACCAAAACCCCTGGGCTGTGTTTGAAGGCCCAGAGATCTAGCAGTGGCCCTACTGTCTTTAAACCGCTGTAAAGCAGAGTCAGCCTTTGATCCAAACAGTCTTGTGCCATCAAAAGGTAAGTCCAACAGAGTCGCCTGGACATCCGGGGAAAAACCAGAAGACCTCAACCAGGCCTGCCTTCTTGTTGCCACAGAAGAGCCCATCACCCGCGCAACAGAATCAGCCGTGTCCATCCCAGACTGGATCACCTGGCGAGCAGCTGCTTGCGAGTCAGAGAGCACCTCCATAAAGCTTGCCCTATCATCCTCCGGGAGCTTAGGAGCCAGCTGTTTCACAGAATCCATCAAAGCATGGACGTATCTTCCCAGAAGACACGTAGCATTAGTCGACTTCAGCGCCATGCTTGCAGACGAAAATACCTTTTTGGCTGCCTGCTCCATCTTTTCGAGTCTCTATCACCCGGAGTAGTAGGGAAAGCACTCGAAGATTGCTTCGAACAAGAAGCCTGTACCACCAAACTCTCGGGAGTCGGATGAGTAGACAGAAAGGCAGGATCCCCAGGAGCTGGCCTATATCTCCGTGCAATTGTTCTAGAGACAGCAGGAGCGGACAAAGGCTTCTGCCACACCTCCAAAATTGGCTCAGCCAAGGCATCAATGAAGGGTAACAGTGGCTCTGAGACCACCGAAGAGGTATTGAGGACCTCAGTTAAAATGTTGGCCTTCAACTCAGATGATGGTAACTGAAGACCCAGCAAATCAGCCGCCTTCCTCACGACCACATGATAAGGCAAATTTTCTAGAGGAAGGCCAGCCTTTGGTGATGAAAGATCGTATTCTGGAGATGTATCTAACCCACTGGCCTCCTGCAGGCCCTCAAAGTCATCAAGAGAGTCCAAAATCTCTCCTTCCTCTTGCTCTTGCTCTTGCATATACTCCTCCTCTTCCAGCAGCCTCTGTGCATCCCTCCTGGAGCGCAGCTTTGTCTTCAGTGCCGGCGTCAGTGGAGCCTGAAACGGAGTCGACGGCGCCGTATGCGGCGCCGTGCGCGGCGCCGGTGACGATGGCAACGGAACAGAAGGCCCCTCCGGAATATCCTTCGGCGTCGCACGAATCCGAGACGACGCCGACCCCACATCCGACGGAGCTCGAGGTGCCGGAGTCGACGACCTCGGCGTCGGGAAATGCCACGCCGGAGCCGATGGCATAAAGGGTACAAAGGGTGCCTGAGCATACTGGTGTGGAACACCCAAATTGTAGGCCAAAGGACCTGAAGGTACACCCAACGGGATACTGGACCTTGAAAACATCCCATACATCGCGTTCAAGAACTGCGAAGGGTCAGCACCAGGCAAGGGAAAAGCAGGATAATGATCCGTACCTTCTCGCCCGGGGACCTCCTGAGGTCGAGCTGGACCCAGTGGAGCCGGTGGAGACGGCGCCCGCTCAGGCGACCCCACAGGAATCGGAGACACCTCCTGAGGCGCCGGCGAACCTCCAGACGCCGAAGAGCCCTTCGACGCCGGCGACATCAGAGCCGGGGAATGTTCCGACTCCGCTCTCGGCGAAGGAGACGGGGAGACAAAGTCCTTCCTCCGAAGTCGCTCAGGAGGTGAAGTCGGCCTCGAAGCCCTAGACTTCGACGAATGGCGCCGGGATTTCTTCGACTTCTTATGCTTCTTAGATTTTGAAGTGTGTGACGAAGAAGACTTCCCCCGCTTACGACCTCTCTTCTCCTTCTTGGCTTTGGCCATAAAAAGTTTAGCCTCACGCTCTTTAAGGGCCTTAGAGTTCATTTTCCTGCAGGAACGACACTCTCCGACGTCATGGTCAGAAGAAAGACACCATAGACAGTCCTCATGCGGATCCGTAATCAACATATGTCCTCCGCACTCCCCGCAAGGCTTAAACCCGGACTTCCTAGAAGTAGCCATTTCCACAATAAGATGAAACAAAGTAGTAAAATGGAGAGTCCCTGGAAAAACCGTTACGCGTCGACGGCGCGGAAAAAAGGGAACTGACGTCAGCACGCCGACGAGGTCTTCTTATGGCTCCGATGACGTCTTACGGAGTCGCGAGCGGAGCCGTGCTATTGTGACGTCCTCGTCGTCGTGGGAGAGCTGGGAAAGATTTTCCGCGGAATTGCTGGCGCAAGGGGTATTCAAAAGGTGAGGAATCCACAGGCAGAAGTATCCATCAGAAATATTTATTAATCTTCTCTGAAGTAAGGTATGCCCTGTGCAGGATATAGAAATGCACCAATTGGAATCTGGCATTCCTGGTGCTCTTCCAGGCATTTTCCACCAGCTCCCCCCAGGTTTTCTCTGGAATAACCTCGTCGAGGTCCGCCTCCCACTTCAATCTCAACTCCGTTAAGGGCTGCAATGTTTCTCGCGTTGTACGCCTGTATAAACACGTGACCGCCTTAATAGTACCTGCCGCCATTACCATATATTGGCATCCTAGTGACATCCGTGGCTCAGTGAGACCCTCTCTCCAATGCTTTCGTATGGCCGCGGTGAGGGCGGAATACAACATGAAATCCCCCCTGGGTAAATCGTATCGGTCTTTCAGATCATTAAATGGGATCATGGCGCCTTCCTCGTATAAGTCTCCTATAGTACCCAGACCTTGCTCTACCCAAAACGTCAGTCTCTGCCAGCTGCCCCCGTGCGGCAGGGACTCACACATAGGTAACAGGATTTCCGGAGCATAAGGGCATCTAATTTTGGCTCGCCTCAAGCACCTATTCCAACATAGCCGGCCTGTGCGTAGTTCCTAGGGGAGGGCCAAGGGTCTAACAGGAAGCCTCAATACGATTTGGGATATCACTCTTAATGTCACTGGGTCCTCCCTCAGCTCTTCCATCCCCCTGATGCGACTCGCCACCCACTTTGTGAGCCATTGTAGCTGTGCATAAATGTAGTAGGCCTCAAAGTCAGGCACCGCCAACCCTCCTTCTGCTCTCGGGCGCATGAGAACGCCAAGTGCCACTCTTCGCCTGCCATTCCCCCACAGAAACCCCGATATCATCGACTTTAGTTGGGTAAAGTACCTCGTTGGTATCCAGACCGGCAGCGTCCCAAAATAATACAGTAGCCTCGGCAGAGTTACCATCTTAAGCAGAGCCAACCGGCCGGCCACCGACAATGGTAAAGAGGCCCAGAATTCAAAGTTACCTTTTGTACCTCTAATGGCTCTCCCTATGTTACCCTCCAAGATGTCTCCCTGAGTGTGGAATATTTGGGTACCTAGATACGGCAAGCTCCTATCTTCCCATCTTACTCCCTCCGTCTCTTGTGGGCCTATCCTACCCTCCATCGCGGGGAATAAACATGACTTTGCCCAGTTCACCTTCAGCCTTGCTGCTACTCTTAGTGCCTGTAATAATTCTTTCGCACCCCGTAGTGCCTCCCCTGAGTCTGCTAAGAACATCAGCAGATCATCCGCGTAGAGAGCAATGTGGTGGATTTGCCCAGAAACATTAAGTCCTTGATAGTATTGACCTGTTCTGGCCCTAGCTGCAAACGGCTCCATCGCCAGGGCGAACCAAAGAGGAGAGAGCGGGCACCCCTGTCGCATTCCCCGTCCTACATTACAAACGTCTGATATGAGCCCACCTGTTTTAATTCTAGCAGTAGAGTTGGAATACAGGAGAGCTGTCCAGCCCACAAAGCTATCTCCCAACCCAACTTTCCTCATCACATGGAATAAATAAGACCATTCCAGGCTATCAAATGCCTTTTCTATATCCACTGAAAAGACCGTCGCCACCTCCTTCCTATACAAGTCTGCCTCTAGTACTTGTAAGAGGCGCCTGACATTAAGGGCTGTGTTTCTGGTGGGTATAAACCCAGATTGGTCTCTATGTATAAGGGTTGTCATGTGGGGAAGCAGATGAGTGGCCAGTAGACGATTCAGGATTTTGTAGTCTAGTTTAAGCATAAAGAGCGGGCGGTATGCTGTCCTATCCCAGGGTGGTTTCCCCGGTTTAAGCAACGGTACGATAATCGCCTCTCTGGTCGAGACAGGTGGGCGCCCCTCTTGTTTCGCATCATTGTACAGCTTTACCAGTCTGGGGGCTAATAAGTCAATGAATGTTGGGTAGAATTCAACGGGTAGGCCATCTGTCCCCGGTGTTTTGTTTCGTGCCATATTTTTAATAGCTCCTCTTACTTTCCCAATTTCTATGTCCCGTCCAGGGTCTCCGCAAGATCCTCATCTAGGACTGGTAGTTCCACGCCTCCTATGAACTCGTCTATGCCCTCTTCCACTGGGGATGTTCTACTTTTGTATAAATCAGTATAGTAATCCAGAAACAGGTTATTGATGCCCTGCTGGTCGTACCACACCTCTCCATTCGGTTCTCTAATCTCCAATATGACTGAGCCCCTCCTGGCTGGGTTGGCCAACCAAGCTAATAACGCTCCCGACTTATCTCTCTCCATATGGGCTCGGGTTATATATTTTTTGTAGTTGAAACAGTGAAGGCGTTCCACCTGCACCGCCACATTTTCTCTAGCTACTAAAAGATCCCCCTGCTTATCAGTGTTCTCCGGTCTTTCCTGTTCGAGCTCCCTGAGGCGCTGGTCCGCCCTCTATATGTCCTCTAGTAAGGTCTTCCCCGTTACCACCATCCCTGAGATACAGCGCCCCTTGATGACTGTCTTAAATGCATCCCACTCAATCAAGGATCTCGATGCTGAGTTAGCATTGTCCTGGAAATAGTGTTTAATGGATGCGCCTATCTCCCCTTGGAACACCTGATCCTCGAGGGCCTCGGGTCTCAGACGCCATGTGGGTATTTTGGGCCGCGATCGAGACCACTGCAAACTTATGAGCTCTGGGTTGTGGTCAGAGATCGTCCGAGTGAGGTATTCACTACTACGCACTCCTTCATGTACGTCAGAGGAGCACAATATGGCATCCCGTCGGACATGAAGTTCATGCGGTGCCGCGAAGAAGGAGTAATCTCGGGCTCCCGGGTGTTGGGCTCTCCAGGAGTCCACCAATCCCCACCTCTGTTGCCAATTCCGCCGTGTTTCTGCTATTTTATGTGTGGGGGAATCAGGGAGTGGCGGATGGGAACGATCCAGGGCAACATCAGAAATGCAATTAAAGTCCCCTCCTAATAGTACCGTACCTGTTAGAATAGAGGCCGATTTCCCAGAGAGGTGCGAAAAGAAAGTTGGTTGCTCCGAGTTAGGTGCGTATATACTCCCCAGACTTATATCCCTAGCATCCAACCTCCCGGAAACCACCACATATCTGCCATCAGGGTCTATAATTTGCTTAGTGCATTGAAAGGATACCCCCGCCCTCACCCAGATCAGGACCCCCTGTGCAAATGCCGAGAAATTGGTATAGAATGCTTGCCCTCTCTAACGACGCTGCAACACTGCTCCTTCATTTGCCATAATGTGGGTCTCCTGGAGCAGTGCAATCTGGACCCCCCTACGGACCAAATATGCGTGAATTTTATGACGTCGTACCATTGAGTGCATCCCCCGTACATTCCACGTAATACATTTTAAATCTGGTGAGGGTCCCATGGTATGAGGTAAATCTCGACCCTGCCATATTCTGCCAGTGTGACACGCCTGACCCCAACTAACATTTCGATAACCAAATAAAAACCCCAACTCCCCCTCCCCAGGACAGTCACCGAAGAACTAGTTCCCATCCAAACGTAACCCAAATTCGCAAAGTCTATTAGTGGTTGCAGGGGTGATCAGCTTACAGTTCTGGACTCGGATCCCCACCTGCCGCCCCGCCCCCCCATACCTTTAGGAGGTTCTTCGCCCCGGCCCAGCCATCAAAGTCCTCTTGTTGTCACAAATCTAGCAGTGGGCTCCATCATACGCCCTCTTAGTGAAAGTCCACAGCACCCCTCCTCAGGCTACAGTGCGGGATACTCGATCATAGTCATCAGACAATGTCGTCCGCCGTCTGAGGTGTGACCTCCGGCAGTTCTGATTCTGAGGAATCGATCCCACTGGGAGTTGGCAAACCTTCCGACCTTTCCCCGGCCACTCCACTTCTATTTGAGATGGGGCTGGAGCCCTGTTGGCTATTTTTCGCTACTTCCTGCAACACTCTCCGGCGCTCTAGGCTGAGCTCCCTAGAAGACGGAGCCCTAGATCCTGTTTTGTTGCTGCGAGGGCTATGTTGAGGTGTGTTCGATGGAGAGTTAAGGTGCTCCGGAGGCCTCCGCCTGTCCAGCCAGTCCCAGGCTTCTTGGGGCGTGGTGAAGAAATGAGGGCCCGCATCGTCCGCCACTCGGAGCCTCGCAGGAAACAGCATTGCGTACGGCAATTGTAGTTGGCGAAGCTTCTTTTTAACAGCTAGGAAAGATGCCCTGTTCCGTTGAACTTCCCTATTGAAGTCCGGAAAAATCATGACTGCGCTGTTATCGATCTGCAATCTTTGTTTTTGGCGCGCCTGTTGCAATATATGGTCTTTGTCTCTAAAATGCAGCAGGCATGCTACTATCGGGGGAGGAGGGGCCCCAGGTTTTGGGGGTCTTGCCGGGACTCTATGGGCTCTTTCTAGTGCGTAGAAGGATGACAGTCCCTCTGGGGCCACTTCTGCACGGAGCCAATCTTCCAGGAAGCGCACTATGTTCGCGCCCTCCGCCTTTTCCGGCACTCCAATGACACGGATATTATTCCTGCGGGATCTCCCCTCACTATCTTCGGCCCGTACTTCCAGCACTTTAACTTTAGTTTCGAGTTCTGTTAATGACTTCTGCATCGCAGTTCCCTTCTCTGGCAAGCCGCATAGCTCCTTCTCCGAGTTCATCACCCGGTCCTTGAGCTTCCGATGGTCATCCTTTAACAGGCTTAAGTCTGTGCCTATTACATCTATTTTCTTATCTAGGGCCTCTCTGGAGGCTGTGATTGCCTGCATAATATCTGTTAGTGTTGGTTTCCTGGGGGCTGAGTTGCTTCCTGTCTCCAGCACCTCTTCATCCTTGTCCGTTTGGGCGCCAGTGGTCTCCACATTGAGGACTGTATATCCTCTCTTCTTTTGGGTTCTCCCCATCGTCACGAGTAGGTTTCACCTGCTTTTCGTTGGCTCCCAGGCAGTCGTTTCAGAATAGAAGACAGTTCCGTTAGATTGCCACAGGAGTCTGGTTCTACCTTGCCTCCAGTGTCTCTGTTGCTGCAGTCCCCGCTGAAGTCGCCGTAATCACTCCGGGAAGCCACTTCTTCGCTGCTGCGAACTGTGAACTTCGTTAGAAGCACTTGGGTTACGCTCCGTTGTGCGCGCATACGGTTGCTGCTGACTGGGTAATTCCGGGTACAGAGGGGCCCAGGGCAGTAAGTTTCTTTGGGATGTCAGAAGGGCACTCTTCGTCGCGAGCTTTCCTGCTCTGTCTGTGCCCTTATCTCTCAGTATGTTGGCCGCCTACCAGGCACACCCGGGCTCCCGTATGCTGCAGTCACTTCCTGCATCCAATCAACGCCATTAAGCGGCACCCACCAGGTCTTTCTCTCCCGACTCTAGGCACTCAGTTCTTTTTGGATCGACACCCAGGGCCCGCACCGGCAACTTCAGGTCCGTGCCCAGCCAATAGTCCCTGTGATAAATATCTGGGCTCGTTGGTGCTGGTCGCTACTGCCCAGGTATGTTTGGCAGGACGACCAACTTCTGTACGGGCCCGCCCTGCGTGCGGGGCCTCCACACTCCCCCCCTGGGGGGTAACGCTGCCACTGAACCCCGGGATAGTCTGCGGGTGGCGCGTCGCTCCGCCCCAGGTAAGTGCTGGCCTCACCTAGACCTCGATGCGTGTGCCGCCTCTGTGCCCCGTTTCTCTGCCTCCGGCCTACCGGGACTGACCGTGATCCTTCATGACGTGGGCGCCATCGTCCCACCTCCTCCATCGTGCTTCACGGAACTGATTACAAAGTGCTGAGGGCAACCGGGCTCGGGATCTCCTGCCAACTCGGGGTTCTCCTATTCCCTCACCGATCCGAGCTCCGCTCTTTTGCGCCAGGGGACTGCTGTTCTCCCTTCTGTCTGTGCCGGACACACTGGGCGGCCTACGTTGCGGACGCCATCTTGCTGATGGTTCTGTATCGCCGGGACAGGGCATATTCAGGACTCGGAAGCTTCTTCTCAAAGAACTCCGGCCCACCTCACTGTCCTCTGTGCTCCCGGGCCACTTCCGCTCGCCGAAGATGCGCAGGCTTCCTCCGTGGAGTGTAGTGCTCTTTTCCACTAGGGCCGATACTTTCCCGGCCGGCGAAGTCAAAGGCAGAGGGCGCACTTATACTCGGCGCCATCTTGCAGCCAATTCCGCTCACCTAACTCGCTCCGATCTCCGCTAGTTTTACCCCTTCTGGAGGCGGTACGCGGCTCGCCTCCCAGCACTTCAAGCGCTCGAGGGTCTCCGGTCCGCAGATCTGTTGTCGTAACTGCAGCCAGGGATGAGGATCTACGATTAGGGGAAAACGGCGGACGGAGCTCCGCAGTCCGCGTCCACTCACATCGGCTTCAAGCCACGCCCCCCCTTCAAGGAACTTCATGAGATGAAACTTCTCGCATTTTAAAATACAACACGTGCAATTTGACAACTTCACTGTTCCTCTTCCCTGGTGACATCATTAGTAAGACACCAAATGGTGAGGCTAAATGTCTCAAATACACTCTGCTATAAGATACTAGGAGCAGCCATTACCCTCAATACATACCTACCCAACTGCCTTTAGGGAGATACCATAAAGCGATACCTGTAGGCCTCCTTTACTGAGGTAGAGAAGGGATTAGCATAGCAGAGGAGGGATTAGCAGAGCAATGAACCATTAGCCCCACACATTCTAATAGCCCTAAAGCATGGTAAAAGCCTGAAGTCCATCCTTGAGGAATGCTGTCAGTATCCTTAGTTTTTTTTATACCTGAACTGCACCCTCAGGGCAGCACTTTCTGCAATTCAAAATTGTTTTTCAACACTTCCTAAAAATACTTGTGGAATTTATAACTTTTCCCAAAATAGTCCAGGGCTGGAGTTAGAACAGTAAATAAGTGTCCTGGAATATCTGGGGGAAAGTTGCCCTTTTCCCAAATATTCTAGGACTGCAGTTAGAATAGTAAATTTGACCTCTTGGTATCTGCCACGCCAACTGCTGCAGTGTGGGCGCAGTTCACTGCAAGAAACAGGAACGTGCCATGCTGTCACAAGGAAATGCATTGCTGACTCCCATCAGCTGATGCCACAGAGAGACAATGGCTACTGTACCCTGCATCTAGTGATGGACAAAGAAATAAGACTACGATGCCAGCACCCAGAGCCAGGCAATACACAAACAGAATATCGAACTATTCTGCATCAACAGTTCTAAGCTTTGCACATATATTGTCTACAACAATGGTACTCATCCAGTTTTGTTCAATTCATTTTTATTTTCATATTAAAAAAGGCAAATTAAATAACATGTATACCCTACACTCATCTTACAGTACATCTGGAATGAGAAACAGCATTGAGTGGAAGTCTTAAGCAAGCATGGTGGAACACCTAATGAAATACAGCAAGGTCTGCGCTCGGGGTGAAATAAGAGGTGCTGCGTTGGTACTCATCCAGTTTTAAATGTGAACTTGAGCACTCAGCAAACCTTGCTCCACCCTCTAATCAGCATGATGCTTCAGATGCTGCAAGTAAACTGGTTCTCCTTTTACTGTGACAGCCCTGCATTCTTTAGAAAATTTCGATTCACAACACTGTTATGCTGAAGGTAAAGATTCTACGACAAACTGTATGTACCACTTCTCTTATATCTTAATATTTGGGTATATTCTACCCTGAATGTTATGTAAATGCTTAATGTTAAACTGCTCAATGAACTGAACAAAATGTCAAAAATGGCCACAAATTCAGAGGTGCAGAACAAATTCTTGCACATAAATAACATTAAAATGTATAAAATATTAAAAGAAAGAAATATGTGCCTGATTGGTCTCCTTGTTGAGTGAAGCTCCGCTACGTAAATATTCCAATAAAAGGTACGTTGATACTGCAGCTATAATGTAATCATGCTAAAAGCAAACAGATGCCAAAATTATGAATCCCGAAAAACTAAGACTGCATATGGCCGCCAATCGCACCCGAGTTGTGAAACCCTAAATCTTTATTATTGTTCATAAAACCATAGTTTCACAATCATTATTAAATCATACAGAATTCATGAATAAAATAATTCTCTCTGAATAATTTATTTAGTTAAATGGTGCAAGTCAATAAGGGCAGCAGCTATGCCTACGTGAGAATAAAGGAGCTGCTTCATTGAAAATATTGACAAGTTCCCACTCACCCATGTAGATATTCGCGATACTGGGCGCACAAGAAGCGCTCATGCTGTTGCCCTTAACCTGCTGATATAACACACCATTGAAATCAAAGTAGTTGTTCAATAAGACTATCTCTAAACATTCAAGTATAAAGGCGTCCGGTCT
Organism: Calotriton arnoldi; assembly: GCA_963921515.1. Taxonomy (NCBI): domain Eukaryota; kingdom Metazoa; phylum Chordata; class Amphibia; order Caudata; family Salamandridae; genus Calotriton; species Calotriton arnoldi. The sequence goes on along the minus strand of CAWUFW010006394.1, from coordinate 766,289 downwards.
CTCGCCTGGAGTTCTACTCAACAGTGAGGCAACTGCTCGTAACGCTTGACACTGAGGAATGTTGGTGTACAAAGCCTCAATGTCAAGCGTTACCAAGATGTCATGGAGGTGGTCAACCGGCATTCCCTCAATTTGTCCAATGATATCCCCAGTATCTCGGATGTAAGAAGCATAATTCCTGGTAAGAGGACACAGGAAAGCGTCAACATACTTAGAGAGGGGTTCCCTACTGGAACCTATAGTTGAAATAATAGGACGCAAGGGAGGATCAATTGTATTCTTATGAGTCTTAGGGACTCCATAAAGTGCTGGTACTACTGGACTAGATTTATTCAGAAACAGGTACTCTTGTTGGCAAATCACCTCCTGTTCAAACGCTCTTTTAGTCATTTCCTGGATGCGAGTGTTAAGTCTACCTAGTTCTCTTGGATGGGATTGTTTGTAGTGTTCTTGTACTGATAACATAGTCCGAATTTTTTTCATTGTAGTCAGTTTTGTTCATGACTACAATTCCCCCACCTTTGTCACAAGGTTTAATGACAATAGTTTGATTATTTTTGATATTGTTCAGAGCTTGGTGGTCTTGGAGAGACAAATTGTGTTGTTTATAAAAGGGGTACTTAGTCACACGTTGTATTTCTTTCAATACAGTTTTCTCAAAAATTTCTACCTCTGAACCCACCATATCTAAGGTTGGGGTGAAGGTAGACGGTGGTTTACATTGGGAAACATTTTCTTCTTGGTTTTCTACAGGTCTTTGCATAAAGAATTTTTTTAATCTGACCTTCCTGAAGAACGAGTACATATCTTGATGTAATTGAAACAAATTGGGACTAATACTAGGGACAAATGAAAGGCCCCTACCTAATAATTTGGTCTCCTCTTGAGTCAAGTCATTTGATGAAAGATTGAAAATGGGCAAAGTATCATCAACCTTAAATTGTTGGTGATTTATCCCATCTAAGTTCTCCAATATTGTTGGTTGCGTGTTTTTAGATACAATTGCGGATGTTGAGGGGGCATTGATGATTGTTGGTCCCCTCTGTCCTGCCCCCAATGTCTGTTCCTGCCGCGATATGAACCACGGTGTAAAAGGAGACTGACCTCGATAAGATTGTTGATTTGTTTGCCTGCCTCTATTTGGTCTCTGATGAAATTGCCTTTCATCAGTAGTTTGGTAATTGTCTGTCTCAGAGTCAGATGAATAAGTATCTGAGAAATTAATCACTGTCCTTCTATTGTTCCTGCCATGATTTTGATAGGTAGGACCATGATTCCACTCTTGATAGTATGACTTCTGCAAGTATGGATACGCCTTCTCTTGTGCATACCACCTTACATCTTTTTTTAATTTTTCGGTTTTCTTATTAGTAAGATAATCTTCAAAATCTTTCATATCAGCATTCATTTTTTCCAATCTCGCTTTGGCTTCTTCAAATGCTGTAGCTGTTCTTAACTTTTCTTCCAACTCCGTTATTTCTTTACTCAGTACCAACATGACTTCCCTAGCTGTTTCAATTATCAAGATCATCCAGTCCCTGGAGCAGCGGTTTGCAATATGGGACCACCGCTCCAGGAACTTTCGTATCTCGACAAAAAGTGCCGGTACATTGCGGACCCTCAAGCCTGATGGAATAATTCCTGCCCGTAAGTACTCTAACATATAGTGGGCATGTGACTCCATTCTTTTAAGTTTTTTTCTCAAATTCAGTAAGTTGTTCCATTCGGAGTCATCACCACTGTATGGGGCAGAGGGACCTTCACTGGAGATAACCTCTCCTATAAGTGCAGAGAAGTCCTCATCTGAGAACCCGAACGTTTTCAGGCCCTCCATATGAGGACGTATAGTACGTTTGGACAGTATATTATTCAAATCTCTGCAAAGATGGTTACTTTGATGGTACTATCGGGTGAAAAAGAACAAGTGTGAAAAATATTGAAGAAAGGTGTATATCGTATAGAAGACTACCACAAGAGCTCTACCATGCATAGAAGGAAAAGCTGATATATAACCACAACTTATCAGCACTAGCAGTGCAGTGAGGTGGTCTGATCAGAACCAAGGCTATGAAATTATACTGTGACTAAGCACACTCCCACAGTTAAACAACCATGAATGCAATCAAAAAGCAAGGGACCCCCTCTAAAGGCGAATAAGGTCTGGGAGTAAGAGGGGAACAGAACAGACAATAAGAACCAGAAAACACTCCCATAAGACCTATATTTCTTTTTGCATGGAGACAGGATATCTACTCACGATAGACACCAACAGCAAAAAGACTGTGGCCTGAAAAGACCCCACACAGGTATGCCAACTATGTATATATGTCAGTAATGTTCCAAATAATCTCTTCATTTAATCCCTCCTTTACACTGTTGAGGGTAAAAATCCAGAAGGTTTCCCTCCTTTTTCGGATTATTTCAATAGAAAGACCTGGTTTAGGTGTGACCTTTTCCAAGATACACCACCGTAAGTCCTTTTCTCCGTGACCCTTATCTGCGCAATGTGCGACAATCGGAGCCGAAAGTTTGTTTGTTCTAATGGCTGATTTATGCTCACTGTATCTAGTACGAAATTCGCGTCCAGTTTCCCCTATATAGGCCAATTCGCACGGGCACAAAATAATGTATATAACATTATGACTTCTGCAGTTGCTAAGCCCTCTAAGATTGATGTTTTTCCCTTTGTAAATAAGAGTATCAGTAACTATAGCAGTGTCACATGCATGACAACAACCACATTTGTGGTTTCCTAAAATAGGAGGAAGAACCGTAAGCGTAGTCTGCTGATATGTATGAATGTCCAAACCAATTAAACAAACTTACAGCAGTATTTCTCGAGGAGCCGCGCCCCGTACGTGTCACTCGATTTGAAACGAGTGTTATCCTGAGCAAATCCCTTTGGGTTGCGTGTTGAAGTTTGTTTAATTGGTTTGGACATTCATCAGGTTTTCAAATAACTTGCTATTCCGGAGTCTGGGACCTGGAACTTTCTACAACTTTAGTCAATCGCCTGGTTCAATCTTAGTGCTTGACCAGCTAAAATGGGTCAATTATAACTCTACATTCATCGTCCTGAAGATGGTCTGACGGACTTGTATGCCACAATAGACCGAAACGTCGACAAGTTCATCTAATTCCTTTGTTATTTGTCCTGTCAGGAATTGTTTTCTGCCTTTAGATCTTTCTGTCTTATTATCAGTTTGGAATAGATGTTTACACTAATGATTTGAAGGTTATTTGTGTATATCACTCATCTGCCTCTGTCATTGTGTTTTGATTATTAGTTTGTGTACCCTTTATTTTGTTTAATCACATTAAATGAGTCTAAATTGAGAAACTTACACCCGTGTTTTCCAATTGGTTATTATTATATATTAATTATTATTTGAATGAGTAAATTGTCATATAGATTTTTCACATGTTAGCCACGATTTCGGGCTAATTATTCAAGTAATTTGTCAAACATTGCAACTTAGTTTCTTAAACTAAATCCCTTGTAGGCACCTTTACTTATCAAGATTGATGTGAGCAAGCATCAGACATAACTCTCCGATTACTACTCTGTCCTTCTTCCTGGTCACAGTACGTAGTTATGTCGGGAAAACCGAGGACCATGCTACTGTTTAAATTTAGATGTTACAAAAGACATTTGTCACTTCCCATTGCCTATTGGAGTATAAGTACCGGAATCCAAACCTGGATGTTCTGTTTGCATTACCAAAGCAGTATTTCAACAGTAGAAGATAGACCACACATGAGGGTGGGTGGAAAGAAACACATGAATGTGATAAGATTGAGTAACACTCAGTGCGATGAAGATTACTAATAAGCAATTTGAGAATTATCACCCTGTCCCTCTTCCTCATTAGTATCACATAATTCAAGTCTTACTTACCAAAGATTTAGCAGTGATCACTCGTTCCCTTTGGGTTGCTTTTGCTCCAATCTGGCAGAGACCTGGTTTGTCGGCTTGACTGTTCCTAATAAAGCACAACCAAGCCTGATTAGCAGATATGTCTCCCCTGTGTTTGTAGTGCCACAGTGGGCAAAAAAACGATGAACTGGAATGCAGCCAAGAGTAATTGCTAGTGGGCAAAACTAATCCAAGCATTCGACCCATCACATTTTTGTTTGTTTAACTAAGATACCTTAAGTGCGACTAATATGATAGGATGTCGGTCCGGTGCTCTCTGTGCCATAGGACTCAAGCTAAACCCTGAGCCCTAATTAGGGTGAAACTGGTCTTAGGTTGCATGAGTACCCTTCTGGGGAGCCTTGCCTGCCAGTTAAGGGCGGACATTCCCATGTGGAGCAGGGTTGGTACTGATTTGCACAAGGAGGGCCTTTGTCTAGAGTGGCATGGTGGGCAAAAAATGATGGACTGGAGTACGGCCCGAGCGAATGGAAGTGGCTGAGATTAATTCAAGCATTTATCCATCACCTTGTTGTTGCAGTTGACTCCCTAAGTGCGACAGGTATTTCCAGACGTAGGTCTAGTGCTCACTGTGCTGTAGGACGTAAGCTAAGTTCTACTGATGAGCCCTAATTAATTTGAAAATGGTCTGTGGTTGCTTTAAATCCCTTCTGGAGGAGGCCTTTCTTGGCAGTTCGGGACAGACTGTTCTGACGAGCAGAGTTGGTACTGATTTGCATAAGGCAAGTTTTTGTCTAGAGTGGCATAGTGGGCGAAGAATAATGGACTGGATCGGGGCTCCAAGCAACTGCCAGTGGCTGAAATTAATTCAAGCATTGCATCCATCACTTTGTTGTTGTTACAGAAGATTACAAGTGAGCAATTTGAGAATTATTACTCTGTCCTTCTTCGTCGTCTCAGTTCTTAGATGAGTCACAGTTCTTAGATTATAAGAATATACCTTCCTCACAGCACCCTCGATGGTCACCTATAAATCAGCAAAAATGATGATGACCTCATGAACTCCATGGATGTACTTGTTCCCAAAAAAAAAATTGGTAAGGAAGCGACTATCAAATAAACCATCAAGCTAAAGATCGCTGCCTCTATTACCATACTTTCAGATCTGAAAAACATGTACCCAAGAGACAGCAGTGTTACTAATAGGCCAGACTATAATGAAGGAATTAAAGGCCCAACCCGTCACCGGCAGGGACACTAGAAGTAAGTGTATTGAAGATACCAGTAAGTAATCGTAGTAATAATTGAGGCTGAACTCTCTTGATGACGAGTAGCAGGCTTGTTCCCCAATCACTATAAATAAAACGCCACTCTTTTCAATCATGCACAGTCTAAAACAAGCCTGAGAGATTATAAGAAACGGATCTGCAGGGCCTGCTCTATGTGCATATATAGCCTTTATATATTTACGAAATTCCATTTAATCAGCCTATTCTTCAAGTAGGTACAGCACTTAAAAAGACACGTATGGTCTGACAGAGAGCTTTTGTGTTCTAGAGAACAAAGCCCTACTCACAATAGAGCCACCACAGAAGCAGCCCCAGTCGCATTCGTTAAACGCTCTTTTGACTTATGAACAATTTCAAAACTGCAATTATGAATTTCTACATTCTGTTTCATTGCTATGTTTGCCAACAGCTGGGTTAAGCCTCTGATCCTGTGCTGGGCGTTATTATGTCCTTCTGCCTGTACACATGCACCTGGTCTCTCTTTGTTCAGTACAATAACATGCTAGCATGTAGGTTTGAATATAGAGAAGCCGCTTGTAAACAAGTTACCAGTTCTGATTTTTGACTGAAACATCCTTTGAGCATTGTACGTGTTGGTATACACACACCCTCCTTTTCAGATGTGGCATGACATGGCTGCGCCTTTCGAAGAACTGCGAACATATAGTGATATCATATATAGGCATATGTACGTGGAGAGACAGCTCATACCTGAACTAGCCTCACCCCTATGGTTTCGGTTTCTTCTGTTCTGATCCTAGGGCAAACTATCAGTTGTTACTCCCTGGGAATTTACTTCAAGAACAGACCAGCATTTTGAGCAAGTAAAATATGCCCTAATTATTTGCATTGTTTAATCTTTATTTAAGTTGTCTGTTTCCTCCATGTTCGTATGTATGCAGCAGATAGCAGGGATTTGCTTTAGAGGCTGCTTCAGAGCACAAGACAAGCACCTCATATCACGGAGGGGAGGCAGCAATGTCCCGTGGAAGAGGAACATTTTCGGATCTTTCCAGATATTACAGTCTTTTTCTTCCCAGCTGAAAACCTTCAAAATGCCAATTTGCTGCCTAACTCCCTTCGCTGTGATATTTCCTGTGGGATCTACGTGGCAAATGGCCGACAGAGATAAAGGTGGTTGCATGGGGCATACCTGCAAAACTCATTTTGGAAATGGGACCATATTTGTATACATCTTTGCACGAACTATTGCCTTAGCAGTAATTAGTGTGTTACCATTTCAACCAAACGGCCAATGGCCACATACACAGACGTCCATTCACAAGAGCGTAATGTACACAACATATTCACAGTAAACCTAGCTGTACGCGGCCAGCTTGTTTTCGGACCACTCCTTGCAGCATTCCACACCTCTCCATTTCAAACAGAATGTCAAAATGGCATTGGTAGATACAGACGAACAAGGGCAGGCAGGATCCCACACCTGATAGGCCAATAAGGAAGCGGCAAGCATGTGAGAGGATGTAGCTTAAACTGCTAGAGCGGCCGACTTTGAAGCTGTTGAACCAGGTTCGAATCTGGCGGGAGGATCAAACATCCTGTGATTGCTGGCAAATAACTTGCCCGTGCCTAAAAATGAAGGTGTCCCTCTGTATTGCAACTGGTGCTCATGTACAGGCTCTGATACCTTCGGGTCGAGTTCGCACTATCAAACTGGAGAAGAAAAAAAAATTAAGATGCAGCAATGAAGAGATCCGTGGATCCACTTTAGATTCAGACTGGGCTCTTAACGCCCGTGAGGTACACTTTCAACTCGCACTTGTCCTACCTACCTATTGCTGAGCCCTACAAGCACTGCACCTCCACACAACATCGCCATCAGCATTAGAAGGAACAAAAGACTGGCCGATTCCACAAGCAGGCTCCCCGAAGTGGCCTAACGTGACATGCAAGCGCAAATTGCCATTAGTACGTGAATAAATAAGATAAAATCCTACTACGGTGTATTTGTACTTACAATTATATGTCCTTGGACGTACGTTTTAGAAGTAACGGTTTTCCAGGGAAATACTTTGATAGAAAGTCTACATTTCTGACAGAAGCACAGACCAAATGTTAAAAAACCGAAGGCTGACTTTAGAGCAGCGAAGATACTCAAGGATGCCTTCGGCGGCTAAAAATAGGCGAACCAATTTCTGCTGGAAACGTTCCAGTGGGAAGAAGAATCCTGCAGCGGTTGGGCCTGTGACATTTACATATAGACCCCGCCCCTGTCAACAGTCCAGCCACTTTATCACTCTGAAAGAAACAGGAAGGGAAGCATGATCCATGGTGCTGTAATGCTGCACGCGGGCCACCACCGCGAGCCGCGGCAGTGCGCGCGCTGCAAGGGCCCTGCCAACATTCCTTCCATCACGTGGCCTTTGTTCGCCTCCAAGCTCGCCGTTTGCTTAGCAAGTCTCTTCGTGCCTCTTGTCGCTTGGATCGCCACCTGGGAGTGCCCATGCAGCTCGCGCCTTTGTGTTTGCCACAATGGCATCAAAGGGTTGTCAGCCTAAGGAAACACACGGCTGTCCGAGAGAGGGAAAACATTACCGTGGCTGGCCAGAGATTTGTTGGCTTAACCTGGGCGTTGGTTTGCAGTAGTTATTCTAAAGGGGCCCGAAGCTTTCATTGACAAGGGCAGTGAACATAAGCAGCATAGGTGCTCAACTCTAGGAGGTCTTGAAAAACCAGCTCGAACAAACATCAATCACATGGTTCTGAATGTCAAGAGAACAACCAACGACTATCACCAGCACAGGGTGCTTTCAACAGGCCGCTGAGTGATGGATTCATAGGCGAATAATATGCATAGAATTGTTTAATGTTGATGGGACTTTACGGGCTCAATTCGGACAATCTGTTAAATGTTGGAGTTCAATGTTGGTTAGGTGTGGAGAATGAGGACATAGGCGCATATATCCTACCCAGATAACAGGGCCTTTGCTTACCATGCTCTGGACATCAATATAGTTTGGTGTGGCTTTCCTGCAGTTCGAGATGGGACGAAAACACTGGGCTTTCAAAACAGACGCCCTCTCTCAACATCTTATATTAATACTGGGAGTATTAAAGCACGAACCTTGGAGAAAACAGGGTGCTGATCAGAACATAAACGAACCCTAGATGAAGAGCGCTGCATTCCTATGTAGTGCAATTCTAATCTGGTTAACCAGGTCCTGACTGGATCATGTCTGCTGGTGAACCATGCTACGAAGAAGATTGCTTTAGTGTATTGGGTCTGAATCACTGCTGACAAGTACTCGCGTGGCATGACAATAAAAAGCAAGGGTGAGAGACATGAGCCTGATAAACAAGGGTGGTACATGAAACACACAAAAGGTGATGGGAGGCTATGTACAATAAGTGTAACCTCTGCAATATCTCGGGGTAGCACTCCAATCATCGGTCTTTTGCTCACTATGCCACCTCCGTTTGGACCTAGCCGTATACAAATCAGTCTTGACCCTACTCCAGTTTGAACATTCCAGCCCAAACTGCCAAACCAGGTCCTTCTTGAACCGGAACACAAGCAAACCAGGACCAGTTTTGCCCTAGTTATGGGCTCATCAGCCTCATTTGCATGAGGCTGGGTCCAAACTGAGGTGGCAAGGTGAGCAAAAGAACGATGAGTTGGAGTGCTACTCTGAGCTATAGCCAATGGTTAGACATTATTCCAATCCAATCTTTCTTTATTTCGGTCCGTAAACCATAAAAGAACATTCACAGATATAAACAATACATAAAAACAGATTAAAAAGGTAAAACACAGATAAAACAAGATTTGATTATACATAACAGTTAAAAATCAGTCGGCATTAAATTCATTGCTGGTTCCTAAAAAGACCTTTTGCGCTCACCTCATAGAGCTTAAAAACGGGATACAGCATAGACAATTGGCATTTGAGTGTTGTATTTTAGCAGCCTAAATGCTTCTTCACAATGTCGTGTGCCTAGATTCCTGCACAATTGAACCCGCCATCTGTGTCTAATTTTTTGATACCGGGACAGAAAAAAACAAGCATTTGCAATGCAATCGGTCTCGCCTTTGGGACCTTATATGTATTTAGCTGTGCAGCACATCAGCCTAGGTGCTGAAACATCTACTGTTCTTTAACATGGAGGGAAAGTAAGCATCAAACTGCGTGACACGCCAGGTATGTGAACACATAGAGAGAAATATTGCCTTTCAGAGGGAAATGGTATAGTCCAAAGCTCTGTTTTTAATAGGGCCTTCGGTGGTCATATCACTGAAAATACAAGGTTTGAAAAAAATATTATTGTCTACGGGTGCTCGTGGAAGACAATTTCAATGGACTGGAATCTAGAGAATGCTAAAGTGATTCTGGTATTTTACTGACCTCTGCTGGTCGTTTTCTATCAATAAAGTTAAATAGAGGCAGTTGCCAGAAAAATAAAAAAGAAAGTCCCTCAGCAGAAAGCAATTCTGGTATTTTACTGACCTCTACTGGTCGTTTTCTATCAAGACAGTTAAATAGAGGCAGTTGAAGAAGCATAAAGCAATTCTAGTATTTTACTCACCTCTACTGGTCGTTTTCTATGAAGACAGCTAAATAGAGGCAGTTGAACAAGCAGAAAGCAATTCTTGTATTTTACTGACATCTACGGGTCCTTTTCTATCAAGACAGTTAAATAGAGGCAGTGGAACAGAAAAAAGTCCCTAAGCGGAAGCAGACAAGTCCTATGGCTGATCTCCAGAGCCCACAAAGTACACACACACACATATAAGTATATACTAAAGTATATACAAGAGGTCTCGAATGCTCGACCTAAAAACCATGGAGTTCGGTCTCCTCTCCCCTACTGCAGGCTGGGCAGCCCAAAGCAGAGCTGCCAGACCATTTATTAGTAAATGCACGCAGGGGGAGGGAGCTGTGCCTGAATTGTATGTACAGTTTCCTGGCTAGAGCCGGTTGTATTTCATCTAGGCATGGTATGTACATATCCTTTATTGCCAAAAAATTAGCTGTAGGGGAACCAGTGGCAGAATTTTCATAAAGTTGGGCGAGTTTTCCCCCCCTGTAGCTGCTAACTAGTTGATTGTGCGAAATTGCCGCACAAGCCGACTCCAGGTTGTTCCATAGATTATCTCTACCTATGATACGGAGACCTTCCTTGATGTGTGGAACCAAGCCAGTTTACCAGTGCCGGGAAGACTTAGTAGTTCTTGAAGCTCGGACCTATATTTGGCCAGTTCAGGGGTCACCCATAAGCGCCGCCAAAATAGTAGGGGTCTGCAACCAGTTTCCTCTGCAATGGGTCTCACCCCTAAATCCAATCGAAGTGGAACTATTGGGAGCTCACCGGTAGACAGGACAACTGTCTAAGGAAACTGTGCTCGGTTTTGGTAATAGTCTTAGGGTGGCGATGACCCCAGATTTCGGCCCCATACAAGGCAGCACTCCTTAGTTGAGTTTTATAAATCTCTATGACCGGGCCCACAGGCGTGTGAAAAGAGTTTCTGTAGAGCTTGGCCAAACATTATTGCAAGCAGCCTCCCATCACCTAAGTGGCACAGGTAAGCCCAGGCGTGGGTCCCATGCTCACTATGTCACTGGAACCAAGCAGTACCAGCTGATGAGCCCATAACTAGGGTGAAACCTGTCCTGCGTTGCTTGTGTTCCGGTTCAGAGAGGACCTGGCATGGCAGTTCGGGCTGGATTATTCCCATGAGAAAGACTGATTTGCATATGGCTGGGTCCAAACTGAGATGGCATGGTGAGCAAAAGAACGATGGGTTTGAGTGCTACCCCGAGCTATTGCCAGTGGTTAGACTTATTGCAAGCAGCCTCCCATCACCTTTTGTTTGTTTGATAAACAAGGAGCTGAATATGGAATCCTTGTGGCATTGGCATATACTACTAAGAGTCAGAATTCCCTAGCCAGACTAAGCCCAGGAAGGACATTGTTCTGCATTCTGTCCATCAATTGTTGTTTTTGCATTTGTCACCCCGAGTGGGTCGGGTATGCCCAAACGTGGGTCCCGTGCTCTCCATGCCACTGGAGTCAAGCTATCCTGGCTGATGAGGGCTGAAATCCCGAAACCGGTCCTAGGATGCTTGTTTCCAGTCCAGGGAGGACCTGGCCTGGCAGTTCGGGCTGGACTGTTCCCATTGGGCGCAGGGTCAAGACTGATTTGCATATGGATGGGTCCAAACTGGAATGGCGTGGTGAGCAAAAAAACGATGGATTTGGGCCCCGATCTTTGACTGGGGTGAATGTATGACATTGTTCTGCATTCTGTCCATCAATTGTTGTTTTTGCATAAGCCCAGGAAGGAGACAGGCACTGGCAAAGCCAATATGTCTGACATTGGCTGTCGGCATTTTGGCTTCGGTGATCATTATTTTGTCATGATTTTTGCAAAACTTTATTATAGATGGAGTTGCACAAAACTCACACATGTAAAAAAAAAAAAAAAAAGAATTGGCTAAAACTAAACATTTTTGGGGCTCAAAAAGGATACATTGACATGGTAGCCCCTGGTATTGAAGGGCACTACTTTGAGGGCAGATCTGCCCTTTATACAAGAGAAGCACAAGTTACTAACTTGTGTAACGATATATCTGTAAGAGACAGTAGTTAGTGATAGATTCCTTACCTTAGAATATCCCCAGGCGTCAGGCTGGATCCGGAAAGTTTTGCGTAGCAGTACCCTTGCGCGTCGGTAGGCGGCGTCGTGCGGCTCCGCGTCCGTCGTCGGCGTCGTGATCGCCGGGATGACGTCGCGGGCAGTACTTAGGCGCCGCTCCTGCGCGCTGACGTCAGTTCTGTACACGACTTTCCGCGCCAGGAACGCAGAGCCATGCAAGAAGCTGACACAGGTGTCTGAAAAATACTAGGGCCCTGAAAGGGATGTCCTTAACCCTAGAAATCAGTTCGCAGAACGGGGAGGATGGGTGGGCGGTAGGAATCTATCACTAACTACTGTCTCTTACAGATATATCGTTACACAAGTTAGTAACTTGTGCATCTGAAAGAGACACGTTAGTGATAGATTCCTTACCTTAGAATAGATACCCCAGCAATACCAACCCCGGTGGTGGGTCTGCGAACAAAGATCAGACAAGGAAGTCCTGGAGGACAGAACGGCCAAAGAAGCCGTCCCTCCGGACCTGACTGTCAAGGCAGTAATGCTTAGTAAACGTGTGCAGCGAGGCCCACGTAGCTGCCTGACAGATAACCGGCAGCGGAACACCGCGGCCCAAGGCCGTGGTAGCAGCCGTTGCCCTGGTGGAATGGGCACGCAGCCCAACAGGAGGCTCCTTCTTAGCCAAAGAATAGCAGGTCTTGATGCACAAGGTAACCCAGCGGGAGATGGTCCTCTTGTGCACCGCCCGACCTTTTTGGCGCCCACGTAGCCAACAAAGAGCTGGTCATCCACCCGGAAGTGTTTTGTGCGGTCGATATAGAAGGAGAGCGCACGTTTTGGGTCCAGACGGTGGAGCCTCTCTTCCTCTCTGGAAGGATGCGGAGGCGGAAAGAAGGTGGGCAAAATGATGGTCTGCCCAATGTGGAAAGCAGTAACCACCTTTGGCAAGAAGGACGGACGCGTCCGAAGAACAACCTTGTCCGGATGAACAGACAGAAAGGGAGGTTTGCAAGAAAGAGCCTGGAGCTCACTCACCCGCCGAGCGGAGGTGATGGCCACCAGAAAGGCTGCCTTTAGAGTCAGAAGACGAAGAGGACAGTTATGCAGAGGCTCAAAGGGAGCGCACATTAAAAAGGTAAGAACCAAGTTCAAGTCCCACTGAGGCATTACAAACGGAACAGGAGGGAAGAGGTGAGTAATGCCTTTTAAGAACCTGTTAACAACAGGGGACTTGAAAAGGGAGGGCTGATCAGGGAGCCTGAGGAAGGCCGAGATAGCACAAAGATAACCCTTGATGGTACCCAGGGCAGAACCCTGTTGGGCCAGAGAGAGAAGGAACAGAAGGACCTCAGAAAGAGGGGCAGAAAGGGGATCCACAGCCTTTGCTGTGCACCATGCCACAAATTTGTTCCACCTGCAGGCGTATACCACCTTAGTGGAGGGACGCCTGGCTGCCAGAATCACATCACAAACTTCGGGAGGCAAGTCGAAAGGAATCAACTGCCGCCGCTCAATCTCCACGCAAGCAGGTGTAGACTGGACAGGTTCGGGTGGAGGACCGTCCCCTGCTGCTGCGACAGAAGATCCTCCCGAAGAGGCAGACGGATCGGGGATCTATGCTCATATTGAGTAGCTCGGGATACCAAACTCTTCGAGCCCAGTCCGGAGCCACAAGAATGACTTGGGCCCGGTCGTGCCGAATCTTCTTCAACACTCTGGGTAGAAGTGGTATAGGCGGAAAGGCGTACAACAGACCGCAACTCCACTCGCGACGAAAAGCGTCGCCGAGCGAGTGCCGCCTTGGAAATTCCAACGCGCAGAACTGATGACATTGCGCGTTCTCTTCGGTGGCGAATAGATCTAACCAAGGCTCTCCCCACTGTAGAAAGAGTCCTTGCGCCACTTCCGAGTGAAGACGCCATTCGTGATCCATCATGCACCTGCGGCTGAGTTCGTCCGCCCTGGCGTTCAGAGAACCTGCCAGGTGTTGAACCATCAGGAACATGCCCTGATGTTCCAGCCATGTCCAGAGGCGCAGAGCCTCCTGACAAAGGGTCCAAGACCCCACCCCGCCCTGTTTGTTGCAGTACCACATGGCGGTGGTGTTGTCTGTGAACACCTGCACTACCTTCCCTTTGACAGAGGGAAGGAATGCCTTGAGTGCAAGCCGGATCGCCCGGAGCTCCAGAAGGTTGATATGGAGCCGGGACTCCGCCGGAGACCAGAGGCCTCTGATCTCCGCCTCTCCCATGTGACCGCCCCATCCCAGAAGGGACGCGTCCGTCACAACTGTATGCTCTGGCTGGGGAAGGGAGAGGGATCTGCCCATGACCCATTGCCGGTTCGAGAGCCACCACTGCAACTGTTTTGCAGTCCCCTCCGAGATCTGGACGTGATCGGACAGGTTGCCCTGGTGCTGCGCCCACTGGAACTTCAGGTCCCACTGCAGAGCCCGCATATGCCATCTGGCATGATTGACCAGCAGGATGCAGGAGGCCATGAGGCCCAGCAGCCTCAGGGTCATCCTTACCGAAACCCAGGATAAAGGCCGAAAGATCGGAATCATAGCCTGAATATCCCGGACTCGCCGTTCGGGAGGATAGGCCCGAAACTGCGTCGTGTCCAGAACTGCTCCGATGAAAAGGAGCTGTGGAGAAGGAATCAGATGCGACTTCGGCACATTGATGGAGAACCCCAGCGAGTGCAGGACTTCGGCCGTAGTCTGGAGGTGGGAGACGACTGCCTGGGACGAGCCCGCCTTCAGCAGCCAGTCGTCGAGGTAGGGGAAGACTGAAACCCCTGCCCGGCGCAGATGAGCTGCGACCACCGCCATCACTTTCGTGAACACCCGAGGGGCACTGGTAAGGCCAAAGGGGAGCACGGTGAACTGAAAATGCTCGGGGCCTACCGTGAACCGAAGGTAACGCCGGTGGGCCGGCAGGACGGGGATGTGGAAATACGCGTCCTGCAAGTCCAACGCTACCAACCAGTCTCCTGGGTCGAGGGCAGTCAAGACCTGAGCTAGGGTGAGCATCTTGAACTTCTCCTTCCGGAAGAAGCGATTGACGTTCCGGAGGTCCAAGATAGGACGCATGTCCTCCTTGTCCTTTTGGGCACCAGAAAGTAGTGGGAGTAGCAACCACGCCCTACTTCTGGGGTCGGAACATGCTCGATGGCCCTCTTGGTCAAGAGGGCCGTGACTTCCTTCTGTAGAAGCACCAAGTGATCCCCTGACATGCGGTGGAATTGAGGTGGCATGGCTGGGGGTGGTCTCGAAGGGGAGGGAGTAGCCCCTTCGGACAATGTCCAAGACCCACCTGTCCGAGGTGATGGTGCGCCAGTGGGGAAGGTGATGGCGGACCCTGCCCCCTACTGGCGTGCCGTGCACCTGAAAGGAGGGACTAGGAGGGCTTGGAGGCCGCGGACGGGTTGGAGGTGGTGGCCTGACCCGCACGCTGGTTGCCCGATCCGCCACGGCGGAATCCACGTCCTCGGCCACGCGAAGACGCCTGCTGCGCGGGCCGGTGGCTGGGCTGCTGACGTGAAGGGGCGCCCCTACCGTGGCCACGATAGGGGCGAAAAGCAGAAGGCAGCGGAGGGCGTGTAGCAGAAAGGCCCAGGGACTTGGCAGTAGCCCGTGAGTCCTTAAAGCGCTCCAACGCATGGTCTGCTTTGGACCCAAAAAGACCGACTCCATCAAAGGGCATGTCCATGAGAGTATTCTGGACATCCCCCGAAAAACCAGTGGTTCTCAGCCAGGCGTGGCGTCGGAGCGCCACCGTCGTTGCAATCGACCTGCCCAGCGAGTCGGCGGTGTCAAGGCCACAACGGATAGTGTATTTGGCCGCATCCCTTCCTTCCGCAATGGCGCGGGAAAGCAGTGCCTGGACCTCCTCAGGGCACTGGGGCAAAACATCCGCCACCGAATCCCACAGGGAGTGGGTATATCGGCCCAAAAGACAAGCGGTGTTAACGGACCGCAAGCCAGCACTGGAGGAAGAAAAACCTTTCTTCCCAAACTGATCCAGGCGTTTGGATTCCCTATCCGGAGGAGCGGTAGGGAAGGCGGTTTGGGAAGCGGAGGCTTGGACAACCAAGCTCTCAGGAGTGGGGTGGACAGAAAGAAACAGGGGGTCGCCCGGAGCGGGGCGATGGCGTCGTGACACGTTCCGATCCACAGGAGCCCCTGTGTTGGGCTTGGACCAGGCGCCCAAAAGAACGTCCGTGAGGGCGTCGTTAAACGGCAGCACAGTCTCCGCAGAGGAGGCTGCCGGCTGGAAGCACCTCTGTCAAGATGTTAGGCTTGACCGTCAAAGTAGGGAGCTGGAGACGTAAGGCCCCAGCAGCCCTACGCAACACCGTACCAAAATTGGCCCCCTCCTCCGTAGCCACGGGAGGAGACAGCATGCCAGTGTCAGGAGAAGTATCCAGACCACTGGCCTCCCCTAGACTCTCTGTCCAGTCCTCATCATACTGACAGTTGCGTGTCAGAGGGTCATCAGACCCCTCCCAGTCCTCCTGGTCCTCCTCTGGTTCAAAATAAGGAGGAGGAGGGACATTTGGGACCCAAGGTCCCATCGGCGCCGGAGCCGGCGTCGAGCGACGTCGCTCCGGGTCCATGTCCGGAGCCGGAAGGAACAGGGGACGACGCCGCCCGGAGCCCAGGGCGGCGTCGAGAACGGCACCGGAGACATCGGCGCCGGCGGAGGTGTCGTGAGGTCGACCGGCGTCGATGGGGGTTGTGGAGCCGGGATCGAGGCCGGGGCCGAAGCCGGAGCCGGGATCGAGGCTGGAGGCCCGGGCGATGCCGGGGCCGGAGCCGCCGGCGACGCCGGAGCAACCCCATCAGGGCCCGCGGGGCCCGAAGGCGCACCGGAGGGGCCTGAAGGCCCGAAGAGGCGGGCCATGGCCGACAGGAACTCCTGTACCTTGGCCGGATCCGCCCCGAACCCAGGAAGGGCGGGTATGACGGGGGCGACTCCACAGGCAAGTCCGGGGCCGCGGGGACGGTGCCGGGAGGGGCCTCAGCCGAGTCGCGAGACCGGCGAGGCGAAGTCCGAGAGCGACGATGCTTCTTGGACTTCTTGTGCCTGGACTTACCGGACGAAGAAGACTTCGACGCCGACGACCGGTGTGCACTCCGCGAGCGACCCCTGGACCTCTCACGCGACCGGGGCTTCCGCGGAGCCGAATGCCGGGCCTCGAGGAGCTTTCGAGACCGCTCTCGCAAAGCTTTCGGGTTGAGGGCCTGGCATTCGGGACAAGACTCGGTGTCGTGGCCTCGGCCGAGGCAGAAGAGACACTCCCAATGCGGGTCGGTGACGGACATCATCCGCGCACAGGCGCCGCATCGCTTGAAGCCGGGCATCCCTACGACACCTTAAAGATGGAAAAAACAGTGAAAAAATCACCAAAAAGTATGGTCAAAAATTGACCAGGGCACTGCTCTTCCCGGATCTGCGCTTACTGGCGCGGAAAAAGAAGAACTGACGTCAGCGCGCAGGAGCGGCGCCTAAGTACTGCCCGCGACGTCATCCCGGCGATCACGACGCCGACGACGGACGCGGAGCCGCACGACGCCGCCTACCGACGCGCAAGGGTACTGCTACGCAAAACTTTCCGGATCCAGCCTGACGCCTGGGGATATTCTAAGGTAAGGAATCTATCACTAACGTGTCTCTTTCAGATGAATGCTGTCAGAACCCAGTTCAGAGGGCCATGGGACAAGCAGGAGTTACTGGGCCCAACTCTGGGAGTTGAGGCCTTTTAATCCTAATGTCCCATGGTCCAACCTACTATGGGTTCTGAGCAACTGGGCCAAGTACCCCGTCGGCACTTGACTCTAAATGGTAGCATGGGTCGAGCTGTCCAAGGCTTCCCCAGAGGGCAGGAATGTGAGGTAGACACAGGGGGTTTGAACACAGGCTCCCAGCTCAAAAGATGTTCAGCAGCAGCAATAAATGACCGTACAGTCAAATACTTGTAGAGTATTTATATATGAAAACAAAGTAAATGAGGGCATTCACAAACAATATACACAGTCCTCAAAAGTCAAGGCTCTAGTATTTTAACAAGCGGGTCCCAGAGTCCCACTCCCCTTTTGTTAGAGGTGGTGGTTATTCCCCATTCACCATAGGCAACATTCAGATAAAGCTCCACTAGTAGTCAGTCTCAGGAGTCCCGCTTTGACTCTTTATTAAAGTCAAAAGTGTTCCATTGCCAAATCGCTATTAGCTAGTCAAGTTCTCCCAGGGACGTCTGGCAAGAAAAAATAAGTCTTACCTGCACCAGCAGGATCTGAACAACTGGAGTCTCTCGCGTGCCCCCTTTCTGGGTGCTAAACTGCAGCGACTGTCCCTGGTAAGGTCTTTACTTGCAGCCCAGGGGGGACAATAGTCCACTGTCCTCTAGTTCCTCACACGCTGTCCTGCGGGATCTCCCCAAAGGTGGAGGGCGGTGGTGCAACGCTCCTGGTGCTGGTCCTCAGTCGGGGCTTGGGCCCACTCGGGTCACTATGTCAGCCTGCACCTCACGACGACTGTCTTGACAAGACCACGCTCTTTGACTTGTCCCGGGGAATTCCCTGGAATATGTTGTCACCGTCCTCACTCTGTACACAGGCAATGGCCCGATTAGCATGGCAGCATTCTTCACGATGGCCCCACCTGGCATACTTGGTTTCTGTCTTCACTACGTACATGGGCTACCACCCAATCAGCACAGCAGTAATCTTCACTGCGGCCTACTCAGCATACAGGGTCACTGACTACAAACCTGCACACAGGCGATGACCTGGTCAGTGCAGTAAAGTTCACGGCTCGCTTCACAGCGGCCCTCTCCTGGCATACAGGGGTCGCTGACTTTTCCCTGCACATGGGCAACGACCCGATGGGTGCAGCAGCCATCTCCTCACACCTCACTACAGGGATCCAATCACCAGAATCCCTTACTGGACCTAGCTCCTAACAGCCCTCCAATTTCTCACAGGGCTTACTGGTCGTTCGTGGCTTGCACGCAGGCAGACACTGGTGCTCCAGGGACAGTTGGTCTTGGATTCCCTGAGTGATGTTCCCTCACTCAACTAAAAGACTGGCAGCCCTTGGCCTCCAGTCCCAGTCATTGGCAGATGTCTTCCAAAGCTTCTCCTCCTCATACAGACCGACTGGCTGCTTGACAGCTGACAATTTTGGGGGCCTCAAGCTCCCCTTCTTATATATAGTCCATTTATAGACACCAAATGTGATTTAGAGTCTGAGTCTTTGAAGTTTATGTTAGGAGTCTGCTTCCTTTTGATGTGCCCTCTCCTCTCCTCTGCCCTGCCCCCCTTCAGAAGGCAGTCTGTCACAGAAGGAGCAACTCCAGTGCTTAATTTGTAAAATATTAAGTGCCAGGGCTCTGGCCAGGAGGCCACTGCAGCTTGCACCACCCATTGCCCTTGTCATCGCTGCCAAAACAACTACTAACCATCTCTCTCGCATGTAAATGCGACAGTTCAGACAATTCCAGGTCCCCAAAGCTGAAGGAATGGCTGGGTAGGTAGGTATTAGCAATTTTAATGTATATTGTAGTCCTAAACTACCGTTGTTCTGCTCATCTCTAAATTAGATGAGCAGCGCCACCATGTGGTGGACTGTTCTAAGTATGGTGTTGACAATTTGGTGCCGGTTCCGAGCACCGGAAACCAATTAAGTGCAGGTGCTGAGCACCGGAAAGCACCGGCTCAAATTAAGCACTGAGCAACTCCAAATCTGATAGCCCCACAATACAGGCAATGGGAGTGATTAGAGTTTCACACCTGGAAGCCAGCCCTACTCTTTATGATTCTCTTATCAGCCCCATACCTTCCTGAGATGTGCCCGGACCTCTTCCTAGTGACCTCTCTCTGAATCAAAGAGCACTCTTTGAAGTCCACTGAAGAGCCTGGCTCTCCCTTCCTCCAATGCGTCCTACACAGCTCAAAGGAATGCATCAATCCAAAAATCTGTCTGGGGATTTCTCTACTTCCTCATGTTCCTCCAGTTAGTCCTGGATCTTCCAAAATGTAAACCAGAATCTTCTATGTATTGCACTATTCACAGGCACACATACACCCAGCACATGCATATAACCCACACAATGCACAACACTACATTTCACATGTACCATTCACATGCAAACACACTCCCAGCACATGTATATAACACATGCACTGCACAGCGCTGCATCATCCCTGTATTGTACCATTCACAGGCAGACAGACACCCAGCACATGTATAACACTTTCGCACTGCGCAGCACTACACACCGATCTGATGTAGGCCAAGGGTGAGTTAAGCACTGAGCAGCGGAACTTTAAATTAGTGGGCTTGTAGACCTCACTCCAGTGACACAAGTAAACAAGCATTGCCAAAAGCCAATAGGACTCGCCTGTGCAAGAGCTATTGGGTTTGCCAATATGTTTTAGCAATGTTGTACACCAGAGTGCCTGCTGTTCAGCATGGTTAAAAGTTAGTAGGGTTAAGGAAAGTGACATGCAGTGGAGTGTTGTAAAGTGGAGTAGAGTACAGTGTTATGGAGTGGCATAGAGTGGCGTGGAGTGGTGTAGAGTTGAGTGGAGGGGAGTGTCATGGAGTAGTGTACAGTGTTGTGGAGGGAGTAGAGCATCGTAGAGTGGGAAGGCGTAGAGTTAAGTGGCGTATAGTGGAGCACAGTGTCAGAGTTGAGTGTCGTGGAGTGGCGTAGTGTGTCGTGGCGTGGTGTAGAGCAGAGTGGAGTGGCATAGAGTGTGTTGGGTAGAGTGTTGTAGAGTAGAGTGGCATACAGTGGAGTAAATTGGCAGTGTGGAATGGCACAGAGTACAGTGGAGTAGTGTGTCATAGAATAGAGTGGAGTAAAGTGGCATGGAATGGCATAGAGTGGAGTAGACTGCTGTAGAGTGGAGTGGTATAGAATGGAGTAGAGTGTCAGTGGAGCAGAGTAGAGTGGAGTATCGTGGAGTGTTGCAGAGTGGAGTGGAGTAAAGTGGCCTAGAGTGAAGTGACGTAAAGTACAGTGGTGGAGAGTAGATTGGTGTACACTGCAGTGGTGTAGAGTGCATTGGTTTTGAGTAAAGTGGTGTAGAGTGCATTGGCGTAGAGTGCAGTGAGGTAAAGTAGCATAGAATGCAGAGGCGTAGAGTGGTGCAGAGTAGATTGCAGTGGCGTAGCGTGAAATGGCGGAGAATGGAGAGGTGAAGAGTGGAGTAGAGTGAAGTTGCATAGAGTTGAGTGGTGCAGAGTAGAGTGGCATAGAGTGCAGTGGTGTACAGTGTGTAGTGACGCAGAGAGCAGTGGTGTAGAGTGCAATAGAGTGGAGTTCAGTTGAGTGGTGCAGAGTAAAGTGCAGTGGTAATGAGTGCAGTCATGTAGAGTACAGTGGCAGAGTGCAGGCTCGTAGTGCAGAGTAGAGTGGGGCAGAGAGCAGTGACGTAGAGTACAGTGGTGCAGAGTAGAATAGAGTGTCATAGAGTGCCTTGACAGAGCGCAATGCTGTAGAATGATGTAGCGTGCAGTGGTGTATAGTACAGCGGCATAGAGCTGAATGTTGTAGAGTATAGCGGCATAAAGTGCAGTGGTGCAAAGTAGTTGGCATAGGTACAGTAGCGCAAGATGAACTAGTTTGGAGTAAAGTATAGAGTGAATTGGTGTAGAGTGCAGTGGTTTAGAGTAAAGTGGTGTAGCATAGAGTGGCACAGCGCAGAGTGCAGTGGCATAGAGTGCAGTAGTGTACAGTAGATTGTTTCAGAGTAAAGTGGAGTGGTGGAGGGTAGAGTATAGTGGTGCAGGGTAGAGTGCAGTGACGTACAGCGCAGTGGCATAGAGTGGCACGGAGTAGAGTGGCGCAGCGTTGATTGCAGTGGCACAGAGTGGAGTGCTGCAGAGTGGCGTAAAGTGCAGTGGCGTAGAGTAGATTGTTTCAGAGTAGAGTGAAGTGGCGTAGAGGAGTGGTGTAGTGTAGAGTGCTATGGAGTAGTGGCGAAGAGTGAATTGGCATAGAGTGCAGTGTTGTAGAGTGGCTTGGAGTGGTGTAGAGTGTAGTGGCGAAGAGTGCAGTGATGCATAGTCATAGTAGAATGGGGTAGAGTGCACTGGCAGAGTAGCGTGGTGCACAGCAGATTAGAGTGGCACAGAGTGCATTGTCGTAGAATACAGAAGAGTGGTGCAGAGTAGAATGGACTGGCATAGAGTAAGTGGTGCAGAGTAGAGTGGCATAGAGTTCAGTGGCAGAGAGTGCAGTATTGCAGAGTAGAGTGTCGTAGAGTGCAGTGGTGTAGAGTGGTGCAGAGTAAAGTGACGTAGATTGCAATGCTGTAGAGTAGAGTGGTGTAGAGTGCAGTGGCACAGAGTAGAGTATAGTGCCATACAGAGCAGTGTAGGTTTGCATAGAGTGAAGTGTAATAGAGTGTATTGGTTCTGAGTAAAGTGGCGTACAGTGCATTGGAGTGGCGTGGTATGGAGTAACGTGGTGTGGAGTAGCGTGTGGAGTGACCCTGAGTGCAATACAGTTGTGTAGACTGCAGTGGCAGAGTAGATTGTTTCAGAGTAGAGTGAAGGGGCGTAGGTGCAGTTGTAGAGTAGAGTGCAGTGGTGCAGAGTAGATGAAAGTGGCTTAGAGTGGATTGGCATAGAGTGGCAGAGAGTGCAGTGTTGCAGAGTATACTGTGGTGGAGTGCAGTGGCATATAGCAGAGTGACATGGAGTGCAGTGGTGCAGAGTAGAACTCATATAGTCTCACTATCTGGGAGCGGTTGTGTAAAAAGAAAAAAAAAGGTAAACCTCGAAAGCACTGTCCCTTCAATACCGAGATTCTACAGACGTTTGACCAGCAGAGAGTGGGAAATGGTGTCAAAAAACCGCTGATATAGCTAATAAAATCAGGGCTCATACACAATTTTGATCTCCAACTTGCTTGATGTCATCGATGGCTTTGGTAAGTACAGTTTGCGTACTAAAACCTTCTTTCCCCCTCTTCTAGGTTTAGTTATTGCAAATTAATGGGAGCTTTTCTTCATCATCACCAGCCTAGTAACCCCACTTCAGTCAAACTTGATATAGACTTAAATACTCGACTCACCTCCCCAATAAAGTCTTACTAAAAAGGAGCAAAACGCGCACAAACACGATGCACTATCAGTCCAAATCGTTCTGCATCCAAATATGTTCAAGGAGTGAATGGAAGCTAAAAGGTCCCATGTGAAAACGTAGACTGAAAAAACAAATTGCAAAAACGAAACCAAAAATAGAGATTGAAAAATATCTCCCTAATTGATGTATCCCCCTAACAGGAAAATACCTTCTTTAAATTCCTAAAAGCAGTCAAACTCATGATCTAGCCTATTACAGGACTAGCTTAATGTATCATTCTATCATCGGAGTGAACATATTTATTGCTTGATATTTCAGTATGGTGATGTTTGTATGTGGTTGAAATCTTGGCAGTCTTTGTTTTGTCAGTCTGTCTTTCAATGCGTAACAAGCAAAAACAAGATTCACCATCAACAAATGCTTTAGTCCTGGATCAATAATACCTAAACTCAACCCCAGAGAAAAACGTAATGATTGTCACTCACTAAGAACACTGAGCACCCCAATTACCGTGCTGGGATATCAGCAAGTAACATGAAAGGATTCAACCGATGATGCTCGCCAAATCGCTCACCTACGTTAGCAACTACCTTATTACCAAGAGAAGAATAGACAGCTTGGTATCAATTAGCCTTACTATACAACCTAACACAACATCTCTAAGAAGCAAAATTTGAAACAGCTGTCAGCGCTGTACTCCTGTGATAGCTGGATTGCGAGAAGCCCTGCTCATGAAGATCCTGCGTTCATGTATGACGCCTATGAAGCGGGTCCTCCCTGCACTCATCACCACAAGACAACAGAATGTACTGCAGCAACTCGTTGTTGCCATTACAACTGCTAATAAAAACGTATTTAAACCAAAAAAAATGTACTGCAGCCTCCAAACCTGATCAGGCTTTACTAGCATCCCCAGCACTAAGTCTCTTCCAAGTTATGCTGGATCAGCTAAAGCCCACCAATGAGGAGGCTACCACCAAGACTGTAAGAGAAGCTCAGCGCCGCCACTGGCTTATCGGACTGATACTCCAAGGATGCAAAGGACAAAAAACCCAAAGACCAGACTTTTTGCTTGGTGCCACAAAACTGTGTAGTTGTGTCCCATTCATGATCAGATTTGCCCCTTCTCACTAGTACTTCCGATGGTTGGGACCGATCTCTTAGAGGAGCAGTTTTACCAATGCTTGGCGATAAAGCACTCATTGTTCCAAAATCTCAGCACCCTGGCCCACGCCATTGTTGAGACCCTGACGCACTCCCCCATTCCCATTTCACAAATAACACAGTAAGTCGTTCCCAAGTCACCACCACGTGCTACAAGTATTACAGTCATATTTAACCTCCTCTCCTTAACCTCTGATGAGTTCTAAAGTGAAGTTCATGATCAATAAATTATCCAACATAAAATAAAATAAATGATCACACAGAATCTTATTTGCAATTTTTGGCATCCTAGGGTAGTTTGTAACACCAATCACTTGAAAACACGGGGCTCAGATATGCCTGCTGGCCAAGGAGCACTTTGAGACTCAGGCTTGACGCACACACAATTTTTACTAGTGTACTTAGCCCTGTCTACTAGCCATTGCTTTGGGAGTTCGTGCTTGGAATATTTTTATTTTATTTGATCAAGTGATAATGCCACACTCGAGGCATTTTACCAGCATCCCATAAAATAAATGAATTAGAGCAATTTCATGAAAACAGATGAATTAAGTTACACTATGAGAATAATAGTTACTACGAAGGGAGCTAGGGAGGTGCCGCATTCAGAGGTAGATGTGAGAAAGCCACTGCTGAAGATAGGACTCAATGAAAGTTACGAAGACGGTGGCCTACAGGCAGAGGAGGGTAGGTCCAAGGATACAGTCCCGCACATATCACCTTCTCCTATAGCTGTGCCGGGAAACCTCTGCCTCACTTAAGGGGTAATCCTATCCAGATTTTCGGGTGGATTCAACCCCACTGCATCTATTTAGGTGCAGTATCTTATGTTCTAATGAGCTCACTTGACCATGAGGGTGCCCGACAAAATGATATAGGGTAGGAATAACGTGATTTTGGTCCTGATGAAATGCCGACTGACCCTCCTGGCAAGATAGGCATGAAACATGTCGACCCCAACTTATTCCTCACACTTTTAGCTTTCATGGTACATTGTGACCTCAGGATAGCGCCAATATTTTTATTGAGTCAAGGAACCATTATCCCATAAACATTTCCTTGGTCTCCTTAGACTATTTTTAACCTCACTTATTTCACCACCCTATTTTTTGAAGAAAACCCTACATGCACTCGTCTAACGGTGTTTATGGATCAAAAGATCTCTGATAAAGAGCCCCCAGGCCCGGCGGGCATTGCAGGGCCGGCCCTACGAGGAGCGCCCTATGATGAAGCATGACACCCGACCAGGTGTATGAGAGCATTATGATCTGATCAATCGGTTCCCCTGTCATCCCATTGGTCGTTCGTTTGATTCCACCAGACCTAGGGTAATTGTTTTCTCCCTAGAGAGGAACTACTCCAGCAGAAGTGTTTAGGTGCAATGACTGACAACAGCTAAAGCCAAAGATTTTGAAACTTTAAGCGTAGCCAGTCTGAAAGTGCAACCACTCAAGTGCAGTAAGACTGAGCCAGAATACCTTGAGACAATGCAAGGACAACGCCAGAAAGTATTCAGGGCTAAAAGCAGGCAGAGCATAAATGATAAGCTTCGATTAGATTGTAAATAGGAATAAATGCCTCGTCCAATGAATTGTGGCCACGTTCCACTATGGAAATGCCCTTTGCAAAATGAAACGTGTCAGCGTTGGGACAAAGTGCCTTGTCTGATAAATGGCTCACTGTTTCCAAAGAGGCACACCGACTCTCTCTCTCAGGAAAAAAAAAAGTGATGAGTGGACTGCTCAGCGACTGGTAATTAATTTTGGACTCAGTCTGTGCTATCGATTTTTGCCTAGTGGTGCTGCTCCAGACAGAGAGATGCCATATGAAAATCACAATTTGTCTTGCTCCGATTGGAACAGTCCAGCCTGAACTGTCAGGTCAGATTTCCTACAGTTCAGGGTACAAGCAGCCGCATACCAGTTTCAGCCTATTTGGGCCTCATGGATGATGTGCAGCTTGACTCAAACAGCGCTGTGAGAAAGGTACCCACAGCTGGGCATACCAGTCACACTGTGTTTCAATGGGGCAAAGAAAAATGTGATGGGTGGATGCTTTGATTAATTTTGGCCACTGGTAATTACTCTGGGCTGTATTCCTGCCTGTTGTTTTTTTGCCCACTATGGCACTCCAGACACAGGACAGCCATATCTGCTAATCAGACTTGGTCTTGGTTTACTAGGAACAGTCACTGCCAGATTGAAACACAACAAATCCAAAGGAAACTGCTAAATCTTTGGTAAGCGTAACTGGAATTATGTGATAAGGAATGTGATGGACTAATGAAAAACGAAAGAAGTAAAAAGCCTTACTCAGCCAGAACAACCCACTCCGTGGTCCAATTTGTGCCGCTAAGGACCTCTACAACTACATTCATTGCACAACTGAACTATTATCTTCATACCTTGCCATGTCTTACACAGTAACTCTCACTCTTCCTCTCAGCAGTCCGATCCGCAACAAGATTCATACGCTGAATATTAATTTACAGAAGAATGTTTGGCAACGGGAAACAAGTATGGGCCATGGCCCATAGTATCCTAACCTTCATTGGTTGGACGTCTGCCATATGCCCCTCTGTTTTTGGTGTACTGTCAATACATTTTCGGGCCTTACTTTAATTCAGGAGGAAGCTTAGGTAATTGAGTTGAGCCTAAAAGGGCTTGTACTTAATTCATGAGATTTTTTTGTAGGAAAAGGTAATATGAAAATGAGTAGGCTCAGTCAGGGGCTTTTACCGGCAGAAATGAGAGCGGGAGTTGCTGTTAGAGGCACATTGTCGTAGAAAACACAAGTGCATAAAGGCATGTGCTGTCAATGTCCCAGGTCACCACTCCCCAGGGACAATAATTTTAAGGGGCGCTCAGATAGAGGCAACCACCAAAGACAGATCAAGACTCCAGTCATGTATAAATCCAAATTAGCATTTATTTTCAATTATCACTAAACACACTGGTTCCTTAGGGTCTAAGGGTAGTACTGCAAATTATGACAAATCAAATAAATAATTATTACTCTTTTTCTCAACAAGAATTCAGCCTCACTATATTTAATTCACACAAATGATTTTGCTTAATGACAAAGGCTACCTAAATAGCAATGAATTATGCATCGCATGAAAGAAGAAAATTTTGCACATATTTGGTGCAGTGTTGAAGTGATGTGCGAAGAAATTTGCACCTAATTTCCGATGTACTGCAGTCGAAAAGTCATCAAAATGAAGACGAAGCTTTCTTGTCTTAAAATTATTTGATGCACAAAAATATCTAACCTATCTCTTTACTGGTTCAGAATTAGGGTGCGATCGAGGCCCTTCTTACACAGTGAATAAATATAAAATACAATCATTTTTTCTCAGAACTACTACACAAACAATTTCAAATAGCAATCAATGACAATATCATGTGGGAAAGCGGAATGCAAGTACACACAGACTTTAAACGTTGGCTTCAGTACATATATTATGTAGGCACAGCGGTATGCTTTCACTTGGGGCCAAGTTTGAGAATACGTTGGGAACTTGAAAGAGATGGTTTTAAAGAGGTTAATGTTCAGGAAAACACAAAAAGGTGCATATATTGCAGGCAAACTTCATAACTAAAACAAAAGAAATGCTTATTTTTGTGAAGTCTAATAAGCTGCATAGAAATGGAGACAGATGATCTGTGCTTAGAAACTTCATCAAGAACAAAGGTGGCCTTAAATGTGCACAGTGTACCAGCACACAACAGTATGTATGACCAGTATGTGGTTTAAGGCTTTAAGATTTCAGACAACAAAAGTAAACCTTGAGAAGGAATGTCAGGTGTTACACATGTTGAATTCCTACAATACTGAATACTACACCCCTCAAATATATCGACAATCTGACATCCACCCCTGTAAGAGAGTAAATCGGGGGGTTTAACGTCACTGTCTGCTCCAAGGTGATTATGTGTAGCTAAATTAAATCTCACATTAATTAGATTCATTGGTTTGCGTGCTTGTAACCCATGACTAATTTGAAGACAAGGTGCTATATTTTTTTCTTCCACCTAACCTTTTACTTTTACCCATGCACTTACCTGGGCAACATCATGCGATCTGAAATCAGTGGATCAGAAACATGGTAAATACGTATTTTGGATCTGCAATAAATGTGATTCGAAATAGAACCAAAACCGTGGGGATATACCAGCCAAGACAGCTCAGTTTTCATACAGGACTGGTGCAAATCTATCAACTTGTATGCAGCCTCACACTAAAATATCTTTCGTTTTGAAAGCAGGTCTCTTGGTTCAAGCGGAGTGTTTTCACACAAAAATCTCATGATATTCCAATCAAACTTTTCAAACAGAGTTTGGCATTTTACATTTCTGAAGATGATGAGAGGATAAAGCGGAGAATTTCTGGGAGATGCCAGCTAAAGTATATGAGATCTTAAAAGACAGATATGTCAGTAGAAAATGTCATCGCCTCCTTTCACGAAAGACAATTCAAGGACCTAGGTGCCAAAAAAGAACAGAGGGGCCTGGAAACTCAAAAGCTTCTGTCTCAGCTGTGATGTGGTCATGACAGTCATCAAATGCGTAGACTAACATTTACGTAGATTTTATTTTTCAAACCAGCACGCCACCAGACACTCTTCAACAGTCAAACGTGGTGTCAAGAGTTGTTTTTCAAGACGATGTTGCTATGACTTCCTCCGGCTTTTGGAGTGGTGGCGTGCAGAGCACGGTCAATTTTCAAATTTGAAAGAAATGTGGCCCAAGGTGCATCCTAAAAGCTGTTTACCATCTCGAATGTGCCTTAAAAATGATTGTGTCACTGAATACCAAAGGAGTCTGGTCACATTTGTGGGTTCATTTAATGTCTGCCTTATCCCGCAAGTTAGTGCAGCATTCGGGAAATGCCAATACTGGTATTGGGGTATTCCAGTCTCATTCTGTGATGTGCACCCTGGAATGGGGTTTAACACTGTACAAATTCCAGCAGGTTTTACTAGGCAAAAAAATGTGTAATGGAAAAAAACGCCTGTGAAGATATTTCTTGAAAACGTGATTCAGGTGCAAACTCCTACCTGCACCTGATTCGGGATTCTAACAGCCAGCAGATCGACAGCCTTGAAGCTGACAATGCTGAGAAATCGGAGTTATTCCACTGACAGGTGAAAAGATACAATAACGGTAGGATGAGGATAGAACTGGTTATAACAATAGATCCTAGATTTCTGATGCATAGACTATTTTTATACAGCTTTTAATCCTGGAGTTACGCTATTCATTAGCACTCCAAACGTTTTCCTATAAGGTAACTTAAGAGTATGGAGATAAAGTGAGTTTAAAATTTTTCAGTTGGCTTCTTGACTGGTACTCTTTGTGTGAACTTTATAACAAACCTTTTCATCTCGAGAGAGCCCCATTAATCTAAGTGCTAAGGTGCTCTCTCCCCACTTATTAGTTCATGGTAACCCTCTTCAGTTCACTTTGTACCACAGTTCTCTTCCTAATTCTCAAATAAGTATTAGGGCACCGTTTATACCTCATCTCCTAAATGCATATTACTTGCTCAATCGTCTTGCTTGTGCACCATTGTACTCTACTCCTCCTCAGCCTCCTCCATTCAGTGCAGTATACTTCGAATACCTCTTTACATTTGTTCCAGGCTACTGCCCGAATCCTCTTTCCTAAAAGATATGGTACTTCCTTAACTCCTCTGGATGACCAGGTACACTCAATACCCACTTCAAATTAGTACCAAAGCACTGATCGAACTGGCTCCTTTCCCTTATCACAAAGGAATTATCCAATCTGCATAGGACTCCATGTCACTACAATTAATGCTTCATCCACTCCCCAGCATTCTCCGTGCTTACCATTGCAGGGTAACCAATGATGGGCGACTGTTAACGCCACTGTTGCCAATGGCATTTTTAGGAAAAGAGCTGTTGGTATCTACATCCACAATCTCATTTAACAGCATGCTGTGGCAGATCCTGCACTTTTTAGGTTCATATCCTGGCCTCAGATTGACTGCAACCAATGGGAGGCATGTGATGGAAGGCTCTGGGAATGAAGGTGGGGGGGGGACGTCAATTTCGCACTCAATCCAGCCCTTCAGGGATGTTCCCCACAATTCTTTATCTCCATGCAGAGCTTTGAAGGATCATATTGTGTATTCAATTATTTTTTTAGGTTTAAATGTTTTAAAGAACATTCACAACGAATGATGTCCACTTCAGAGCCCTCTGCAGCTGCAGGAAGCTAAAGAGGTCACTAATGAGCTGAGAGGGAAGATCACTCTTGCACCAAAAACATGTACCACCAGCATAGGTGAATGTTGGACAAATATAGCCCAATTGTGAATGGGGAAATAGCCTTCGGGCTTGTTGTAGCTAAATCTAGTAATTAATATTATGGATGATGGAGTTTTTAAGATGCTACTCGCAATGATCTATGTACGTCACAGCCTTAAGAAAGTGTGCTCAGGAGGAAAAGTGTGTTGACCATGATCATTACTTTGATGACATGTTCAAAGGATGAATAAGATCTATTTGAATTGAAAAGTAAAAATATATTTAAAATAAAAAAAGAACTGGACAAATGTTGCATGTTTGATTCAACTTTTTTAGATATATAGTGTACTTCATTATATTGTTATGGAGACTGGAAAATACAGATAATAATATAGCCTCTAATTTAATAGTGCGACTTTTGCAAGACCCGGCCATAATGCCAACTCTCTTATAAGACACCCTGAATGATACAGCATTATCTATATAGCAACAGAGATTGCTGTTTAACATGCCTATAAACATATTTTAACTATTTCATTTTGTATGATAACCTATTAGAGTTCTTGCCTGCAGTTTCACCTCCAACCTCAAGACAGGTGATAAGTTTCTTGAGATGTTATGTTATGTTAAATTGATTTTATAAGGCGCACAGCTACCCAACAAGGGTTTCCCAGCGCCAGCCTGAAGGAACAAAAGAATCTGAATTTATTAGTTGAACAGCCAAATTTTTAAACATTTGCGGAAATTCACATATATTGATTCATTACGGAGCGATATGGGGAGAGAGTTCCACAAGGTTGGGCCGAGACAAGCAAATGAACGACCACCCATCCGTGAAAGTTTAACCCTGGGAACCAAGAATTTCCCCTGAGTAGTGGAACGTAACAGACGTGGAGGTCGGTAAGGATGGACTAAGGCTTGCAAGTATTGAGGGGTGGTGCCAGACTTGATCTTAAACATGTAGCTCAAGGCTTTAAATTTAACACAGCTTTCTACCTTGAGCCAGTGAAGATCTTGCAAAGAGCCAGAGATGGAAGCAGTTTTAGGGATCTGACAAAGTAATCTGGCGGCAGAGTTCTGCACCACCTGTAGTCTCCGTAGCACATCCTTATTTGCCCCCCAAATAGAGGATGTTACCGTAGTCCAGTCTAGAAGTCACAAGCGCCTGGACTACGGTCCTTTGAGTGGAGCAGGGGAGCATCCAGATAATTTTTTTCAACCATTTCAAAATGGTGAAGCAAGTGGCTGCCACCTTCACTGCTTGCTGTCTCATTGATAATTGGTCATCAATGATGAATCCCAAATTGCGGACTTGGTGGGTGGGCTGGGGTAGGGCACCCATTTCGGCAGGCCAGTGCTGGGGGCCGCAAAGGTCTTTGTTTTTTCCCAAAATCAGGACCTCAGTCTTCTCGCCATTAAGTTTAAGTAGGTTGACTTGCATCCAAGATGCAATTTTCCTTAAACCGGTCTGAAGAACTGATGGTCCGGACATCTTCTCCGCAGAAAGGGAGAAGATGATTTGGGTATCGTCCGCATAAGAGAAAAGGGACAGCCCGGCCTCCTCAGCAATTGCCGCCAAGGGTCTGGTATAAACATTAAATAGTAAATGGCTAAGAATAGAGCCCTGGGGTACCCCATAAGGAGAAGAGTAAGTTTTGGAAGTGGCCATAGATGAGAAGACTTGGAATGTCCGATTGGAGAGAAAAGATGTAAGCCAGTCAAGCGCTGGACCAGAAATGCCAAGGGACTGTAGGGATTTTATTAACACGGTGTGAGACACCATGTCAAACGCGGCGCTCAGATCTAGTAATATGAGGGCCACCGTGTCCCCGAAGTCCAAGCGATGTCGTAGCATTTCCGTAACTCTAAGAAGAGTCGTCTCGGTCGAAAAACCGGCTCTAAAACTGGATTGAGAGGAGTGTAAGAAATTAGAAGATTCAACGAACTGGGTTAATTGTAAATTTATGTGCTTTTCCAGAATTTTGGAATAAATCGGAAGTAAAGAGATTGGCCTGAAGTTGGATGGCTGGGCAGGATCAGCATTAGTCTTCTTCAGGAGCGGAAGGACCATGGTGTGTTTCCAGTCAGGCGGAACAATAGCCTCCTGTAGGGAGGCATTAACAAAAGAGACGGTAATTCAAGCTGCTGCAGCACAATGGTAGGAAGGAGATCGCAAGGAGAGCCTGATTTAATGCTACCTAGGATCTTCTTAAATGAATCAATGTATAGGAGCGACCAAGATTCCAGTTTTTTAGTGGATTCAACCGTACAAATAAACTCAGGGGTGGAGGCTTGCTGAGTAGAGGCAACTGACAGAGTATTGCATAATGTAGAGTGTATTTGCTTCACTTTGTTCAGGAAAAAATTGGCAAGGTTGTCACATTGCGGCCCATCTACGATGGGGGGCGTGGGCTGAGTGTCAGAACCAGACAACTTTTTGACCATTGTAAACAAGGTGCGTGAACAATTCTGCGCATTGGAAATGGTAGATGAAACAAAATCCGCACGAGCTGATTTACAGAGGGCTTGGTAATCTTTTAAGGCCTTTTTATATTTGAGTTTGGAGTCAGGCGCATAGTTCCTCCTCCAGCGTCTTTCCAAAGCTTTGCATTTAGTTTTCTCAATTTTTAGTTTCTCTGTAAATAAAGGGGCAGGGGCGATGATTATATGACCTTTTAATTGAGGGTGGAAGGCAATCATTAATTGCTTTAAGAATCCAATTGTGGATTGTGCCCTGAGAGGTGGTCGACATTTGATGAATGGTGGGGACACTATTAGACAGGAGTTTATTGAAAAGTTCCATATCCTATTTGCCCCAATTCTTAGATTTTTCCTGAGTTCCAGATACAGCTGTAGACAGATTCACCGGAACTGTACAATGAAACTTGACTGCAAAATGGTCTGACCAACATAAGGGAAAAGCAGGCGGGCATTGAATGTTAGATAGACTGGAGAAGATGGGATCCAGTAAATGGCCTGCCGTGTGAGTGGGGCCAGTGTTACAAAGCAACAAATTCATCGCTGCAAGATCAGAGATCAGCGTACTGCCGACTGTACATTCAGGGTGATCAAGATGAAGATTAAGATCACCCAGAATGGTAAAGTTGGCCGCATTAAGAAGGTGAGGAGTGATTAAATCCGGAAATGAGGAAGCCCAGGGGCCAGACGACCCAGGGGGACGGTAAATAAGTATACCCGAAATGGTGAATTGAGGGGTCAAGGCAAGTTTGAATAAGGCCGCCTCACAACCCATGAAAGGCAGCTCTTCCAATTTGCATGAGTAGGATTTATTAAAAATTATAGCAATACCTCCCCCATTCCTAAGATCTCTATCCTTCCTAACTATGGCGTAATTATGTGGTAAAGCGGAGGCCACATCTGGACCCGAGCTCGTATGCAGCCATGTTTCAGTCAAAAAGATGGCATCTGGCTGTTCATTACTTAAGAGGTCGAAAATGTCCACCTTGTGTTTAGGGAGGGAACGACAGTTAATGTTCCAGAAAGTAAAATCCTTGTTAGGCGAGTTGCTGCATTGGGAAAAGCAGTTATCCTGTGGGAAAGTGGCAGTATCAGAGGTTGAATTGCTCTGCTCTCTAGAGGGCGCTATACAAAAAGTAAAATTGCAATAAGAACAGCTAGTAACATTGTCCAAAAGGTGAAGTAGGTTACACTCGGAGTGGGGAATACTACGATATTTCAGCAACTGCTCAGAAGAATAACATGTTACGTTTTCTGAATTTTCTCAAATTTGGCCAGGGTTCATGGCCCCTGGTCCCGCCTGGGCGCGGACGGGCGCAGACGGGCTTGCCTTCGGCGCGCCATCGGCGCGCGTCCGCTCACTGCCCATTTAAATAGTAAATAGGGCAGAGAGGCGTGCAGCCACTCGTGCGCTCAACTCGAAAAACGCGTGGCAAAAATAAGATGGCCGCCGCGGAAGTTCGGCCTCGATCGAGTGCCGTTAACTGAGTATAACACACTCAGAACCAAAAACAACAATTCACAGCATTAAAAAATAATTTAATAAAACGATATCATCAGGGTCTTTAAAAACGGATTAGCAAGTCAAGCAGCAGCTCATACAAAGAAATTAGTGCAATTGGCAAGTAGTGCAAAAACAGCAAAATAGGAACCTGTCAGGCGCTGCGCACCCGCTCACTGCCAATTTAAATAGTAAATGAGGCAGGGCGGCGTGCAGCCACTAGTGCGCTCAACTCGAAAAACGCGCGGCAAAAATAAGATGGCCGCCGCGGAAGTTCGGCCTCGATCGAGTGCCGTTAACTGAGTATAACACACTCAGAACCAAAAACAACAATTCACAGCATTAAAAAACAATTTAATAAAACGATATCATCAGGGTCTTTAAAAACAGATTAGCAAGTCAAGCAGCAGTTCATACAAAGAAATTAGTGCAAATGCAAGTAGTGCAAAAACAGCAAAATAGGAATCTGTCAGGTTCCTGCACATCACCACGGTCAGGAGATTAAACATCAGGACCGACCACAGGCTGACCATCGGGGACATGAGGGGAGTCAAATTGGCTGTTAACTTCCAATTCACTCTGTTCACAGCTGGACTTTGATGAAGAGTGCAGAAGTGCTACTGAGAATGGGATGGGGCATGACTAACGAGAGAAGAAGCCTTGAGTGGGTCATGATCCTCTACCCTCCCATAACCGTGGTAATCAATAACATTACAGTTCCGGTATCTGTGTGCATGGTTTATTCAGTGCTTTTTTTTGTAGCACAAAAGTATTTTAATGTGTACATCACAAGGGGTTAAACTGGTGCAGCGAGACACTGGGAAACAACTACAAAGTGATGTTATAATGCATTACAACCAATGGACACTTAAGCAGCCTGTGAACACTATTGACTGGGAGCAACAAACACTTTTTTCCTGCTGCTTCAAGTAAACTTTTTCACGTTTCTAATCTGAT
This sequence comes from Calotriton arnoldi, assembly GCA_963921515.1. Lineage (NCBI taxonomy): Eukaryota > Metazoa > Chordata > Amphibia > Caudata > Salamandridae > Calotriton > Calotriton arnoldi. Next base: position 731,031 of record CAWUFW010006394.1, on the reverse strand, counting down.
AATTGTAAACTTTATAATATTTACTGCTTTACATTAGAACCCTTGCTAAGGTCGGTTTTTCTAAAGGAAGTGAGTGAGGCGCACACCATGTAGAGGTTGTTTCTCACTCGGGTCATTTTGCACATCACCCTTGCTTTTGAAGTAGCACTCAGCAGTTTATGGACACGATGTGAGAGTCGCAACGGTTGAAGTCCTTCAGCTTGACAGGGCCCCGGCATCTCATGAGACTCGTCCCCTTGTAAAACAGGGATTACTCAAGTTGCAAACCTTCAGTTTGGGAAGCTCTGCCTGCAGGGCGCCCTTCTCAGCGTCTACATGCTCGTCCTCCTCCTGGGGCATGCCTTTTGAGTTGTACTGTTTTTCAGGAGCCTTGGCCTGTCAAAATCAGCATTTGAGTCTGCTGTGGTTAAAACTTGTACTTATTGAAGAGGTTATTCAATCTTTTACCTTCAAGCCTGCTTCTATATTTCACATTTGTTTCTCTAAGAAATAATATTAATAAATTCTGTTTTGCGTATATTTATAAACATGCCAAAAGAAAGTGCCTCGTTTAATGGAGATGTAGAGGCTCATAGGCTCATATTTTCAGGGATAACATGAATGCTTTCATAAAGGATTCTGTCCATCACTGTGTCACTGATTCCATGTCCAACATATCAAAGACCCTTGAGGCTTCCGTGCATACAATCCTATTACAGAAGCCTGTTCCTTCTTCCTCAATGCCCTCTACAGATATTTTCGGATCAAAGAAAAGAAAATGGCGTTCTCCGTCTCATAATCTCCAACATAAACCTACAGAGGCAAAAAAAATTCTCTGGACTACCTTGAACCTTGTTCTCCCCGCTGAGAGGTTTCTAATCCAGCTAAAAAAAATAGATCGTTCCATTCAGGTGGTTCAATTTCATGACACAGATGATGATATGGATCAAGATGATTCTGATACATATGATGATAAAGATGATTATGAGCAGATGATTTCGTCCTTCCAGGGCTTCTGGAGAAGAGGTGTAAAGTTTCTTAAAATGAAATTGGAGAATCCTTGCAGGTGTCTAGCTATACTGTTTTAGACTATGTGGGTGATCCCAAGTTCGATCTTTTATTAATTAGCTACCGTAATTTAACTGAGTGGGTCCCATCTGAGCTTGTAGCGCAGTATGTTTCAGTTAGACTGAGACAGCCATTAGACAAAATAACCCGGAATAGACTCCAGTCGGAATGCCCTCAACCGTCCTTGTTCAATAACATTACTGCCACTTCTACAGTTGACCCAAATATGTTGTTTTTCTTTGCGAAGAATTTGGGAAAGATCTGAAAAAAGGGGGAAAGGGGTTTGATCGGGCCTGGAGGCAAATTGTCAGCACAGGCCCCTAGATTTAACAGGTCCTCTTACATGGATTCTGGATTTAGTGGCAGAGGCAAGACTGGGGGGCTCTCACTTTATCTAATTAGGTTCAAGGGGCCGTTTGCCTGTTATGAAACTCTAATGCAGCTATGGCTCAAGAGAGACAAACATTTGCTTTAATGACTGATCCAAAATTTGGAAACTTGGCATCAAAGGATGCAGACCTGCAGGTGAACAGTTTTCTTTTTAGTGATCCCTTCATTAAGGAGATGAACAACTAAGTTGTAACGTTTGCTTCAATAGATAAGGCCCAGTTTTCATTATTAAAGATTTTTGGATCTAGGGATTTTGGCAGGCTAGCAAAGACAGAAGCTGTTTTGCCGACAGTTAGTTCTCAAGAGCAAACACTCAGCTCAGAAGCTTATGCAGTTAACAGGAGGAATGTAAACTGCAGTTTACCTAGAAGTGGGAGGAGGTTTCAGGCACACAAATATTGCCACAGAGAAAATCAAAACCCAGGTAAGAATTTTTGATTCTGGCCATCCTCTTGTAGGGGTTCATTTGACTTTCTTTTTCCAGCCTGGCAAAACATTACTTTAGATCCGTGGGTTGTGCAAACAATTCAGTGGTATAGCATAGAAAAGTACAAACAACCGGTTCAAACTATACTTCCTCATCACCTGTCGTTTTCCAAGGAACAAAAGCAATTAGTGTCTCAGGAGATACATTCTCTTCTTTGAAGGACGGCTATAGAGATTACGTCTTTCAATCCTCCAGGTTTTCTTAGCACAATATTTTTGTAGCATCCTTTATACTTTTTTATGACTCATTATTCACATGTTCTTCATAATTCCCAGCATAAAGTATAGCATGTATGAAATCAACCCGCATTTATACACTTATTTAGCCTCCTCTATACATGTAATATTTCCAGGGCCGCTTCATTATCGAGCCCCACAAAAATTAAAGAGTTGTTATCTTCAATGAGGTCTTTCTTATTCAGATACAATAAAATGAGATCAGGAAACCTGTTCAGAGCTGTAATGGTGGCTTGGTCATTTAAATGCATGGGCCGGAAAGACAACTTTTCCTTTCGCCCCATATCTTTTATGAGACTCCGATACAAGTATAGGCTGGGGTGTAAGATATGATCAGTACCCAAGTGGTGGTACATGGTCAGAGCTGGAGTCATCTCTGTGCATTCATTGTTTAGAAATTCATACAATGTCCTTTGCATTCCAGGGCTTTGCAAAAGACTGGGTAAGCTGTTCCATACTTCTGCGGATGGACAGTATTTCAGCAGCGAATTATAGCAATCATTGGAAAGAATAAATTCCAGAATTCTAGCAGAACCACCCCAAAATTTCTGGAAGTTTTGCTTACAAAGAAAAAACTCTGTTCACGCAGAATATCTTCCAGGCAATATAAATCGATCTGTCGATTGGTGTTTAGACACCTTCGAGATTCGAGCAATTGGCGTCTTCACCCTACGGTTTTCAGAAAGCTTTCTTCCAAATGCACAACTTTTTCAATAGACCTCTTTGCTTCTCACTTAAACACGCACCTCCCTTGTTTTACAGCTGGAGACCAGATCCTCAAGTTCTGGCAACAGATATTTTTCTTCAGGATTTGTTTGTACATCTGAATTATGTCTTTTCCCGTTCTTCATGATATCTTGGTTCCTGGCTCAGGTATGACGACAGAAAGCCTCTTGATGTTGGTGACTCTACTATTGCAGGCTCAGCCTTTTTTCCACACCATTCTGGAATTATCGATAGATTACCCATTTCTAATCCCATCTTTTCTCAATCTACTTTTCAATCCACAGGGATGGCTCCACTAAATAATTCTTAATCAGTCCTTAGTGTTGGTGGCTTGGAAAGCTTTGGGTCGGCTTAGAGAACTCACAGAGCATGTGGGAGTGAATGGTAGAGCTGTAAGAGAACATGTCTTTCTGATGTCTAAAAACCTTAGATGTTTCTTTGGTAAAATGTACCCCCTTCAGGTGTTTGTTTCCAAGATCATAGAAGAATCAATCTAATCTAATGTCTGTCTGTTATCCTTTTTTCCTCTTCAACCTAAGCTGTATGTGGAGAACACCCTCTTCAGTACAGCTTCTCATCTCCTTCAGAAGACCTAATAAACCAGTGTCCTCCTCCACCTTAGCTTACTGGGCTTGGTGGGTCAACTCTGGCAGGCATTGATTCCAGAGCTTTCGGGGCTTATTCCACAAGAGAAGTTGGGCCTTCCAAACCTTTTGGGCTGGGGCTAGTTTAGAGGACATTCTCAAATCAGTAGATTGGTCTAATGTTTCCACTTTTAAGGACCTTTTACTATAAGCACATTCCTCATGTAGCCAACTCTGTCATGACTATGCTTTAAACGGGCATAATCGGAGCCTCTGGTCTAGTAATTAAATGAAGAATTCCCTAGTTTTAGTTAAGGAAAGTCTTAAAGACATGGACGCAAGTATCATCCCAATACTCTATTTTATTGGTTAAACCCTCCTTTTCTTCTTTTAGCGCCTTCTGGGTCCACTACCCCACTGTTTTGATGTGGGACACCTCATCTAAAGGACAACTCTAATTTCATCTGGTGTAACATGGAAAGACGTTTCTTTTTGTAACATCAATTTACTTGTGTCTTATATCACACCATCAGAGATCAGTTATTTTGGATTTAGGCAGAGACTTTGTTTAAAAGAGGGATTCTTAATTCCGGTCAAGAGGGTTTATAGGCTACTAAACTATTCATTGGTTGTAATGCATTATGACATCACCTTGTAGTTGTTCCCCAGTGTTTAATGGGAAGTGTAGTATGTTATATCCTGGCTCCTATTTGATTAAAGGCAAATAAAGAATGCATAACAGGAGCCTCTAGCCTTGTAATAAAATTGTAATTTGGAGGCCTTCTATGTATGGCCCTAGTTGTCTCCTTCAGTAAGTTTCTAGATGGGAATCTGTGAGACAATAGGCAGTGTTTTCTCAAGTCAATTACCTCTATAACATGAAATCTGACAATATATTCATAAATGTGTGAACCTGTGGTTACTAGTACATTTGTGATAAAATAACATGATACTGGCCACATTTATTTTCGATGGCATGCACCTCTGACCATGTGCAGCAAGAGTTGGCTAGGGCTAGGCCAGGCACCCAATCAGCTGCAGGCAACCAACCCCTACTGTGCACACAGCTCTGCAAAGAAACGACTGGCCACACAACCTGACTATATGCCAAGCCCTGTGCTCTACCTGTCATGGCAGGGGCGTAACACAGGCCCCCGCAGCCCCTGCGGTGCGGGGGGCCCCGAGTTGCAGGGGGCCCCCTCAGCACAGTACTCTCGTCCGAGAGCTCCTGATAAAATCCGGAGCAGGGGCCCCTCCATGCACCTTGCAGGGGGACCCCCTCAAATTTCGTTACGCCACTGTGTCATGGGTGGCCAACTGCTGCAGACCACAACCTTTGGCCAAGATCAGTGTGGGCTGGCTGCACAGCCTGGCCTAGCCTGCACCCAATCGGCCATATGTGTCCATTCCCAGCTGCCCACAGCCTTCTGCCCATTTTGTTCATGTTTCCATATTTATGTTTTGTATTATTTGTTTGGGAGGGGAGTGGTGGGGGTGGCATATCCACATGTGTATATATGAATCCTGAGAGGCTGGTGAGCCGTTCTGGGTTCTTCTGCAGGGTTTGTGAGCATGGTTCCAGGCCACAAACCAAACAGGTGGCCCAACAAGGGTCCAAGAGCCCTTGTAACGTGGTTTGAGGATCCTAAGGCACGGTTCATGAAGCCTTCCACAGGATCCGAAAACAGGGGCGTAGCTTGGTCAGTAAGACTGAGGGGGTGTGAGCGTCAGCTTTTCTGACAATCACGCTGGCTTATCATGTTTTTCATTGTATGAGAAGCAACGCATGGGGGTGCTTACGGGCCAGTGGAAAGGCTAAAGAGTACGGATTGTGATGGGGTTCTTTAAACACAGTATTTTATAAAATAACCTACAAAACCAGACACGAGAGTGTGTGTGTATTTTTCTGAGTGAGTATTTAAGTGTGCAGGTGAAATTTGACCATACCCGACTGAAAGCTCCTGTCCCCAAGTAATTACTGAATAATATATTTTTTAGGGGGGTGTAACACCCCAAACACCCCCCTTGAAGTTATGCCCCTGTCCGAAAAACCCTGCAGCAAAATCTATAAAAACAAATAGGGTGGGGGGAACTCCCTTGGGCCCATCCACAAACCTGTGCCAAGAGATTAGGTGATACATCCCCTGTTCTTTATGACTCATTCAGCGTGTTTTTTTTTTTTAGGACACAGTGTGGTGTAATGGCGGCCGCAAAATATTTATCAGAATTGCTACCAATCAGGCCCGAAATAGTTAACAGGAGAAAAAAGCTCTTTGAACTAATCAAATGTGTATTTTTTACATTTGGGTGCTCAGATAATACACAAAGGAACAGCCCAGATATCTCCGAATTGTTAACCATTTCAAGGTCATCCAATACATTTTTGTAACACTAATTTCATGAAAAGTAATGAACAGATTTAGACCACACCAAGTAAAGGCACTTGAGAAATGTTCTACTTTCATGATATGTTTGGTGTAATTCCGTACAGCTGTTTTTTAGGTCTCGCGCCTAGCGTTGCAGTGCGTAGCACTGCTTGCGCAGCGCGAGACCTCTTGTATGGGCTTCAGAAAGCTAACCACACGCTCGTGCGTGTGGTTTTGCTTTCGCAGGCTGGCATTGGCTGTAGCGTACTTTTTTTTTTTTTTAAACGGCACGCAATTGGGCAAAGGCGGGCGCATGTCCCGCCTTTGCTCCGCCCATTCCCGTCCGTGTCTAGGCGCGCATCAGCGCGCGGCACAGACGACAGGCTCCCTCGCCCCCCCGCTCCTCTGTGGTGCGCGCGCACCACTGGTTTCGATTCCCGCGTTCGGCTCCTCTGTGGTGCGCGCGCACCACAGGTTTCGATTCCGTGCTTGTATTTCTTGGGGGTGGGCGAGGGGACCTGGAGAAGGGGCTGGTAAATCGCACTGCTTTCTCCCCACAGCTTGTCTTTTCTTTTTTTATTACAAGAAAAAGCACGCAAGCCCAGATCCATTTAATTTTCGTAGAAGGAGAATTTAAATTTTTGGGTGCGGAAGCCCTGGTGTGGCTTTTCAACGAGTTATAAGTATCACTTTAAGAACATCACCCAGAAAAGCAGTGAAAACAATGGCATATAATTTTCTCGAAGTCATTTTCCTCTCTGGTTTCCTCATTTTGCTTACGGACTTACAAAGATGACCGAGTTGAAAAATATATATATATTTATTCGACATGGATATTACAACAGCAATTACTATGTTATAGCCACGCGACAAATGCCCCGTGCTCGTTTCCTGTGTTTCATATTCTGGATTCCTAAACAAGGGCTCTTTATAAAACTTATTTTAAAGTTTATAGTTACATTTACTTGGGCTAAAATCACATTATATGAATTATTAAACTCAAATGGTATATTACCAGGTCCTTTTTTCCCGCCTACCCGTTAGGTCTGTTTTTCGTTTCGAGGGAGAGATCGAATTTCTATAGTTTGCCTGCACTCGAGACTTCTTGACGTCATAGTATATCTGCTTTTCATTTGCCTTCAGGAAATCGAATCGAGGATAAATGGAAGCGGCCCGGGGGCCTTTTATTGTATTATAATTTTAGCTTATTATTTAATATTAACTATAAATAAAAGAAGAATATTGGCTTTTTTTCTAATTTCAACCAAACACCCTTTCTGCCGCAGTCCGGCCTCCAGATGTGAGCCATAAAATGTCAGGTTCCTGCCTCTGGGACACGAAATAAAAAGTGCCAGCGCTCACCCATTATTGGGGCCACCAGCTCCTCCCTCGGGGCCCTTTCTGCTTTCTGTCACTGGGCGGGGATATCAGATTATATTGTACCCCCCCACACCGCCCCCCAAAAAATAGTCCAGGATTAGACGAGAGGTGACGTATCGGAAAATAAAACAACATATTCCCACTCGAAAGTTATTCACTCAAAATTCTCACTCGACGCTCTTTTCAGTAAAAAAAAAAACTGGCATCGGACAATGTGGGATTCCGCGTCTCCTATGAATTCTGCAAACTTTTTTCAGAATTCTGCGTAGTTTATTTTATGATTTTTTTCTTCAGAATTCCCCACACTTTGGAGTGTCTGCGCTGTATATTAGAATTCTGCACTTTATTTCAGATTTTTGCATTTTACTTCAGCGTTACGAACAATCTATCAAGCAGACTTTATTTAGAATCCTGCGCACTTTATTTCAACATGTCACATACATTACTTAAACATTCAGTCATTCGTTGTTATAGTTCATCGCACCTTATTTCTGATTTCTACACTTTAATTCAGAATTCTGCATTTTAATTTAGAATTCTGAGCTCTTTATTGCAGCCTTAGTCCGTGCTCCTATGTCTGATGCATGGTGCGCTTGGAAGCACGGCCTTTGAGAGACAGGCGCTTATGCTTTCACAATATCCCCACCCCAGAAGCCCTCCTGTGGGCTTTGAAATGTAGTGACCTTCACTGACCCCAGGGGACTGTGAGACGTGCGCTCTGTGCACACCGACTGGTGCAAGCCATGGCAAGCCCCCCAGAAATGTTTCTGCAGGACACACGTGTTACACGAGATATGAGGCCGTGAAGTACAGCAGCGCCGTCAGAAAGTGATGCACGTGTTATCGATCTGTTGTCGATCTGTTATCGATAACAGGAGCTGAGAGGGCGACAGCCAGTTTCAGGACCCGTTACTCGGGACCACTTCCCAAGCTCAGAACGAAGGGTTATCAGAAAGCCCCAGAGAGGTCTCTCCCTGCCCCCCTCGCCCGCCCCCATCACCCACCTTCGCTCCTCCCCCACCCCTTACCCCCAGCATTAAATACATATGTGATCAATGTATTAATGTACACATAAAATCACAGAGACCCAGCCCCTTTCTTGAAGAATTCTCCGCTCTCCTTTACCCTGTACCCTTTGTCACCGAAAGGCAATTTTTCCAGATTCACTGATGAGAAAATGTATATTTATCTGATTTTAGTGCACTTCCTGTCAGACACCAGACTTCAGTGCACAACCAGTCAGACAACTGACTTCAGTACACTCCCTGCCAGACATCTGACTTCAGTGCACTTCCTGTCAGATATCTCACTTCAACGCACTTCCTGTCAGATATCTCAATTCAACGCACTTCCTGTCAGACATCTGACTTCAGTGCACAACCAGTCAGGCATCTCACTAAAGTAAACTCCCTGTCAGACATCTCACTGCAACATACTTTCTGTCGGATATCTCACTTCAGTTCACTTCCTGTCAGACACCTCTGTTCAATGCACTTCATGTCAGACATCTCACTTCAGTGCACTTCCTTTCAGACATCTCACTTCAGCGCACTCCCTTTTCAGACATCTCACTTCAACGCACTTCTTGTCCGACATCTCACTTCAGCACACTTCCTTTTCAGACATCTCTTCAACGCACTTCCTGTCAGACATCTCACTTCAACGCACTTCCTGTCAGACATCTCACTTCAGTGCACTTCCTGTCAGACCCCACGAACTATCGAAGTCGCACAAACGCCAAATGATGCTCAGAGCTGGGGGTACCCTGGTAGAACAGGAAGGACGTTTTAACCACGTGTGATCTGCGCAGCGCGGCTGCACTGTCGATAGACTGGAATCTGTCAGAGGTGAGAGGCCTAAAGTTCACCAGGAGGCACATTTGAACAAGCATTTACAATGCAATAGGTCTCGCATTTTCTAAACTTTGACCTATTGGCATTGTAAATGACAATGCCTTTTACTTATGTGCACTTTGTACTTCTAGTCGTTGCTTGCAGGTTTTCAAAACACATAAATATAAGGCATTGTCACTTACAATGCTATTTAGCTCAAAATCTCGCAAATGCGAGACCTATTGCATTGCAAATGCTTGTTTCTGTAGCAGACAAGAAGGAATCCTATGGGAGTTAAAATGGGAAAGGTCACTATTTTGGCATACCAAACCCAAACTTCATGAAACGTTGCTGGAACGTTTTGTGCAGATTCATTGAAAGCATCAAAGTTACTAAGACAACAAAAATCCTTGTCAATGGAAACTCTGACCAAACCATAATTGCAGAGTTGCAATTCCTGACCACGTAGCAAATATTTATTAAGGTTGGGGCGCTTTAATTGCACAAAATGCACTAGTATAAAAACCCACGTGCTACAGAGAACTCTGAAATATGGAAAACATTGCCTGGTTCCCTCTAAAATGTAGGTTTAATCATCATAATGACAGCCCTCAAGCCACTCTGCGGAGCTTTAACGTTGCAAGGGCTACTAGGATTAGGCACAAGCAATGGTAGTCCAAATCGTACAGCAAGGTTATGTAAATTATGCAGCTAGAAAAGGCAAATTATGTGGGATTATGCAGGACATACCCTGGCAGTATTACCTTGATCTAGTTATGCAAGAAACCAATTGCTTGTTGAAATCTGCATTCTATGTGGAAAATATGTTAAAGACATAATTATGCAGTAAATGCTGGAACCACAGAATTGCATAAATCTACTGCCCGTCACAATTTTTTTATCAGAAATTCATTCATGAAATATAAACAAAATATAAACATTCTTTTTCCAATTGGTGATGACTGTTTGTTATACTTTGAAGAGGACAGTTTTTTAATGCTAACTACTAATAATCATACTACAAAAATACATAACATGTAATATGTGTGATATCATCCTATTTTGCTATCTTGAGATTCTGGTGACAGTTACAAACTACTCGGCCTTCATCTATATAAATGCCACCAAAACCCCATGCGGCAATATTTGACCATATTACATAGTTTTTTCAGATGGCTGTCTAGGGGACATATAGTGACATTTACAATATATCTTGGTTGTAAACACCTTGGTTTGAGACAACCCAAGGTGTTAAAGGTACTCATAGCAATCAAGGGCAATACTCCAAACATGAGAGACTGGAGCAGGATGCCATCCTCATCTGGCTATAAATACGACTCCTGCAAGAGGGAATATGACGGTGTCATTCTTTGAATATCAATCCATTTATAAATTCCAGAAATATACAGTATAATGTTATGATATGGATGTTTTCGTTAAACATGATGGTGGTGATGCAAACTGGAATAACATCCTCTTGGAGAATCATTTTTTGTATAGACATCTTTTATTGTTTTCAATACGCAAACAATAATACAAACCGAAAAAACATCAGCTATTCCCAACCAGTTTACATAGAGTAGTAGGTCATCGCAGTCCACGCAGTGCAATAGTACAGAAGCATTATAGCAAAGCAAGTTACACCCTGGGTTCCTAAGTATCTGAGGCAGGAAGAGAGTTGACCTCATCGTTCGATGTAGTTATCTGCGAACCCCCCAGATCTACGAACTTAGCGTCGCCCCCTCCAGACTTGCAAATCTTTTTCCACCTTGTCATCACAGCAACACTTTTTGAGGCGTACTTCCTCTGCAACCGCCCGTTCTTTTACTTCCCTCACCCATCCATCCACACTCGGGCCAACTTCCCCCATTCATGTAATTGCAACTCTTCTCTTAGCAGCAGAAGCAGGAACTTAAACTCAGTGTTTTACCGCTACGCCATAACACATCCCCCAGCAAGCAAGCAAACGGGTCCATCGCTATCGGAATGCTCGCTACAGTAGCCAGTTGTGCCACAACATACATACCTCTAGAACAGGGGTCTTCAAACTGTGGGGCGCGACCCCCAGGGGGGCCGTGGAGGGATGCAAAGGGGGTCGCGCCTTCCCAGTCACACTTCTGCCGAGGCCCAAGGGCTTCAGCCCCCCCTCTTCCCCCCGTCCTGCGTCTCAGCCCGGACTGCTGCAGTGCAACTCGAGCTGCTGGGGGCTCAGCTGGGCAGTGTCTGGAGTCTTATCTCCGGCACGCCCGAGTTTTTCACAGGTCTTTAAAGACCATTTGCATGTTTACATGCCTTTGTAAACTGGTTACAGAGGCTTAGTTTTTTTCCTGGTTCCAGTACCCCCTGGGCCCCCACTCTGCCTATTCCTTACATTTGTATTTTACCTTTACTGCTGCAGTGTGAGAATGCATTTCATGAAAAGGAATATAAAGTAGGGTTGCCAAAAGAAAAATGCCTGCCGTGTTTTGTTTAAAGAGCCTGCAAAGACCTCCTTGACACTAAATAGACTTATAAATAAAAAGTATGTATGCATTCGTTATGTGACTTTTCTGTCTTTGTTCTCTTTAATTATCAGTCATGGATCATTGAGGCAGCCCTAGAACACAATTAAAAGTGCTTTCTATTTATATTTGCTGTTCGAAGTATGCACAGATAAGTGCTGAAAATAGGCTTTAGGTGACTGCTGATTTTTGTACCGTCTGGGACATCAATATAATGAGCTGGCAACCCTAATCACAAGACTGGAAGTTTGTTGCAGGATCAGCACATTATTTATTTCCTCGATCCCCGATTAATGCCATAATAGCAATAGTTTAACTTAGATCTTAAACCCTACGCCGCCGTCCATAACATGCTGAGTTACTTCAAGTGTCTGGGAATGCACTCTGCATTCAGACAACTCACTCATCATTCTCGCCCTTCACTTTCACGCTCACCCTGCATTCACAGCGATCACAATGCACTCACACCATTCACCCCCTCACCCTGCACTCACAGTGATCACTCTGCACTCACAATGCACTTGCGCTGTTCATCCTATACCTCACCCTGCAGCCACACGAGTACACTACTCATCCTGCACTCATGTGACACTTCACTCACCTGTCCCCCTCACTGCTCAATATGCAACTCACTCAAACAAGCCCATCAGTAATCATACACTAATTCGTCCCATTCTGAACTTGCATCCGCACCTAAATTCATAAGCCACCTCACTCACCCTGCAGTCACTCCTCTTACCCTACTCTCACACTGTTGCATCGCTCACCGTGCACTCACATTGGGCACTCTTGTCACCCACACAGTGCAGAGGGTTAACGTTCCTGCTACAAAGAATATGTACCATGCAGATCACAGAAATGAGTGTGAGTAAACTATGAGTAGCGCTATAAAAAAATGAAATGTTTGTCAGGAAGGTGCTATAGAGAGATGAGGTGAATTGTTGGTGAGTGGCAGTGAAGGAATTCATGGAGAAGGAGGAAACGGGGGTGGGGCACCAAAAGACTGTTGCACCGTGTGCGACCAGTGTTAGGACCAGACCTGGCTGGGAGTGTTAAAGGTGAAGTGAGAGGTTGAATGGGGAGAGTTCAGAAGTTGTAAAAAGGGGTGAAATAAAATGGCCTGCAAAGTGAGAGAGGGATCCGGGGTTAGGAGAGGACAGAGGGATGGAAGGGAGGGGGTGAGAGGAAAGCTGCATGGGTAAACTGCTTAACTCTGCACAAAACCGCCAGGGTTTTAAGGGACCCCTGCTTCTCCCGGCCAGGGCCAAGTGAGCTTCTAATGTGGCAGCACGTATTCCTGGGGAGTGGAAGGCCCTTCACAAAGGTTGACTAGAAATCTTTCTGATGTTAATTGCTGTATTTTGGTTATACACTGGTACTGATGGAGTGAAATCTTTCCTCAGTGTTACTGTGTACGCGGCATCACATAACATCATTTACCTTTTCTTCCCACACAATTTAGTCAAGCCTGTCACGTAATTTGGTCCTCACCTGCCTCATAATTCCAGTAGCCCTGCCTACAGGTTTAGAAATTTTTGTCAGGAGGGGTCCTTACGCCTCTAAATGTTGACAGGGGGGTCTCGGCATCCAAAAGTTTGAAGACCTCTGCAAGGAGTGCACCAATGGGCAATACCACGCAAGGTGTAAAAAAGCTGCCACAGGAGTCTGACATCCGCGGCAACCACTGGGTTTACTGGGTTTCATTCTATTGAGCAGAACTGGTGTCACATATGTACGGTGTAAGAAATCGAAATGTAGTAGCTTAAACCGGGCATTACAGGAAACAGACTGGGCCAGAGCACAGGGCCTGCACAACTGCGCAACCTCCAATGGAACCCCCAACCCGTCCTTCCAAGCAGCCCTGGCAGGAAACTGGGAGCAGGCTCTATCAGTGGTCATGGCTTTATAGAGATGCGAAACAAAGTGATGCCCCCCTCACTACAGTTCTAACAACCCCTGAAACATGAGCAATGTGGAGAGGACTGCAGGATATGTGGGCCATATTTCCCTGACAATGGCAGCTATGCTGGCGTGCTTTAAGAATTGCCCATGTCCTAGTCTAAAGGTCTCCTGCGCCGCCTCAAAGGTGGTAAACTTCTGACTTGGGTATAAGTCTCCAAAGATCTCACATTCACCTCATGACAAGACTCCAAGGGTCTCACATTCACCTCATGGCAAGTCTCCAAGGGTCTCACATTCACCTCATGACCAAGCAGTAACATTCACAGAGTCAGCAAATGTACAGAAAGTCAGTAGGTCCCAGAAGTTAAATTCTCTAGCAAAAGCACTACCCTAACAGTCCTTTCCCACAGGGAAGCCCTGTGCCGAATAAGGTACGATACCGATGCCGCATCCTGCCCCCAGACATTGAGGGAGAGATAGAACACGTGCCTCTCAGCTATCAGCGATTTCTCCCAACTCCTCTCGTCCGACATCCAGTGTGCCACGCACTGGGAGGCTGAATAATACAGTTCCAGGTTAGGGACTGCCAGCCCCTCTCCAGCAGGGGCAGAAACAACAAAATCTCATGCTATCCTACTTCTGCCACCTGCCCATATCAGTGGAGTAAGAACAGAATGTAATGTTTGAAAGACCACCAGAGGATGGGTGTGAAACGAATGTTGCATAGTATACAGGCATCGTAGCAAAAACACCATCTTGGCCACGGCCACTCAACCCATCAGGGAGAGAGGAGAGGGTGTTCCAAAATTGGACCGGCATACACAATCCCTCAGTGACCTGTCTATATTATACCACTTACGCTTTTGTGGGGTGTGTGCCACCATAATCCCCAAATAACAGAAGTGTTGTGTTTCCCAGCGCAAGGGCAGGGTAGGTAAAGAGGACCGCTCCACAGCAGCAAAAAGCACCCAACGGGAATACCAACGATTCGCCATGGTTGATTTTAAGGTCCCCAAATGCATCTACATACCGCTGGAGAAGAGAAAGAGACTCCCGGGGGAATATAAGATAAAATGGGTGTCATCCGCATAAAAGGACACCAGATGATTAACATCCCCCACTTGGATCCCCCAGTCCGGCATGGTTTGTCAAATTTGTATTGCCAGGGGTTCCAGCGCTATGGCGAAGAGAAGAGGAGATCAGAGTCAGCCCTGACGCATAACCCTACCCACCACCCACGTTCTGGAACGCAATCGACCTACCTTCACCCTGGCCGTTGGTGCAGTATATAACAAATGCACCATGCCCGAAAATGCACACCAAACCCCATTTCCTCCAACACTCTCATAAGGTAGTGCCAATCCACAGTATCAAATACTTTAGCAATATCAATGAATACCACTGCCAAACTCTTGAAGAATCATAGGAAGAATTTCAGGGCCATATAAATAGCTTGCAGTTTTACAGTGTTGAGCCAAAGAGATTTCTCTGCCTGAATCAAAAGACTTTGCAAATTTTGGGTGTGCTCCTCAACTGTAAATAGGGTCATCAGATGTGACTGAGGTTTCGGAATTATACAACTAGAAGCAAAGTGATTGAAAGGAGGCTCCTGCAATGGAAGTTGTAACCCCCAGTACAGCAGAACAGTGAAAACTAAGTGCTGGGGAACCAGAATTCTTTTGAACTTGGAGCCATCCTTGTCACAACTATTGCTGTCTCACTCTAAGACTATGATGTGGAACAATATAGATGCCTAATGCATTAAGACCTGTGACCAGTTTGAAGTTTCAGAAGCTGTCACTGGAAGTTTTAAATCGCTTCAATAAGATCAAGAATATTTTTGAGAAGGCAAAAACAGGCACAGTATCCAACCAGCCTGGTTAGGAGACAAAATACATTTGGTGGTCTTAGTGAGAAACCAAAGCTATGGAAAGCACAACATCAGCTCTAGACTTAACATTGTAAACAGATGAGGGGAACAGAATAGAATTGATCTTCCCCCTCCCAAATGTTTCATCACAGGAGGGAGCACTTTGGCAGAAAGAAGCTACGGACCATAACTGATGCAAAACCCGCTTCATTGGGATGGCTAGGGCCCTTAGAGAAGTGATAACCTGGCACTTACAGTGCAAGACCAGCCTCTGCCGACCCAGGTACCATGCCCAATACTAGATCCTACTAGATCCTGCACAAGAGACTATACTTTTTAGAGCGAGTCTAGAGGCAGCGCGCAAACGCTGCTCTTCGAGGCATGATGTAATCCTTCTGTGGGCTTTGAACAAGCC
Source organism: Calotriton arnoldi (assembly GCA_963921515.1). Taxonomy (NCBI): domain Eukaryota; kingdom Metazoa; phylum Chordata; class Amphibia; order Caudata; family Salamandridae; genus Calotriton; species Calotriton arnoldi. The sequence continues at coordinate 715,295 of CAWUFW010006394.1, read as the reverse complement.
CACATGTTTTTGATTGGTTGCTTGTTCTGTATTTAAAAAATCCACTGCTTGCGTTGGTGAACAGTGGAAATTTGTCCCGCCTTGTGTCTGTTTTGTTACCGCCCTGACGACGGCCCCTGCTACATGGATCCTTTTTGTAGTGGCCATAAGTTTTCTTTTACTGCAATACTTTTTCTTTACACCGTTTCCTCGCCACTCGTGGGTGCACGGCGCTGCCTCCAGAGCCAGTTCTCTTAATCTCCCCGAGCCTTCCTCCAACACCTCCGCTTGCGGCTGCGTAAACATCTGTTCTTAATTGTTCAACATTTTATATGCGCCTTTATTTATTTATAAAGGACGCCACTCTAACTTTAAATTTAAGGAGTTGAGCACTGCTAAATTGCACAGAATTTGTATTGCGTTTTGACTTCTTGAAGGTATCGGAGCGGTTTACATGCACACTGATTACATTACCTAAGTTCATATTCATTTTTTGGGGGGGAGATTACGTGTTCCCTTAGTCACACTCTCTGTGTTACTTTGAAGCACTGTGTGCTTCTCAGCACCCCAGCACTCCACTTTACTGTTTGCCTTCTGTTTTTTACTGCAGCAATGGCTTCCTGTTGCTGGAGCCTGGGCACGGGGGCTGTGCGCATGGTTGCAACTGGGACAACGAGCTGCAGGCCAGAGCTCTACCTGCTGCTGTTACTGCTCCAAACTTACCACATAGGATTGGAGCTGGGCTGCTGCCTTTCACAGCTATCGGAAAGTGCAGGCAGGGATGTCCGGCATGGATCGGAGGTGGCAGGGCGGGGTGGGGGGAAGAGGAAGAGGAGTGTAAAAAAATGGAGAAAAAAACATACCTTATCGCCGCGTCCCGTGCCTCTGCTCCATCTTTCCTCGGCGTCGGAACAGGAACCAGGAAGCAAACTCAGGCTCCCCCTCACCATGGCATTGCAGCATTGTGATTAGTCTGAGCGCCGTGGTCCGGCGCTCAGACGGGGACTGGGCATGTTCTCCACCCAAGCTGTCATGCCGCCTGGGTGGAGAACATGCAAAGTGCGCATGACTGTTTGGCCGGCCCCAAGAGTGGGCAAACCACTCCTCCCCTGCCCTGCTCTGAGAGCAGAGCAGCCCCGCCCGCCCGCAAAGCAGTTGGATAAAATAAAATGAAAATAACAAAGTTATTATCATTTTATTTTTCCTTTGTTACACTGCTTAAAAGCAGTGGGGCGACGCTCCTCCACCTTAGCGGAGGAGCCGCCACTGGGTGCAGGACACCCTGACCTCCACGGGACTCCGGCTGTCCCAGTTTGCTGACCCCCCCCTTCCTTGCAGGTATTAAAGATAAACATGTTTATGCCAACATTTATTTTTGCACTAATTTATATAGTGCAACCTCAACCCGACCCAAAGGTATTGGAGCACTTTACGTGCGTGCCAATTACAATACCTAAGTTTGCCTGATTTGCCAAGAGGATATTGCGTGGTTTGCAGTGGCCTCCCTTCTATGCTTTCCTTCATCACGCTCTCTGTGTTACTTTAAAGCACCATGTGATTCGCTACACCCCAACGCTCCAGTTTACTGTTTCCCATCTGTTTTTGCTCCCCCCATAAGTCTCCCACAACCGTACAGCTCTCTACCCTGTGTGATTCTTTGTTACCTTAGTATTCCTGGCTCGTATGTGTGCTTCTCGTTGCCGGCCACTTTGCCTTAATCCCTCCCCTGACCCATTCATTACAGTTGAAAGTTCGTGTAAAAAAAATAAAAAACATACAAAAGTGTATCTGGAAAGGTACACTCACTCTGGGTTTCTTGGCTCACACGTTTCTTTTCACAGAAGTATTGCTAGGGAATATGAGACTAATCAACATTAAAGGGCATTTAGGATTATTCACAGTAGAATGAGCTTTTACTGCGCAGGCATAAAAAAGTAACTAGGTATGTTTGTACAAATAGGGCTTTAAGTGGGCCGGGTGCTGCCGGTGCTCAGCACCGACAGTTCTAAAAAGCAGGTTCTGAAATGGATCCCTATCGGGCTCTCCATTTTTGCCCTCATCCTCGGTGAAAAAAAATCTTAACTCTGCACTGCCTTTGATGTAACTTCAAAGACACTGGTTATAGTTCTTTCACACTCATCATTTTAGAACTGAAGCATTTTCAATGTTCTATACAACGAAGCCGGAGTTGTTGCTTTTTTTATCATATGCAACTAACAGCCATTGACAAAGCCAATAGTCCAGGCTTGTCGTAGGTGTAATGTTACGTGTTGTATTATATATCTGGATGCAATGACAGAAGCAGCAAAACACCAGTCAGGCGGCACACTATACTTACTAATCACAGATTTTTTGCTTAAGTATTTTTAAGCCACGCCCTTAATTACACCAGCCACGCCCCTTTGAGAGACCCCTCAGTTTTTTCATCCCACTTAAAGCCCTGGCTACAAGGATGAAACATTCGAAGCCCCTAAAAAGGCCCTACATTATATATGACCATATTGCCATTTTAGTCATCAGCACACAAATTATTTAAAAAAAATTACAACTCATAGTTGCCTGTTTACAACAGCTGTTGAAGTACTGATGGATTTTTTGCAAAGCTTCTCTGTTTTCCCTTTGGGATTGTTTTAGTGTTACTAAACAGTTGTAAAACGGAACTTACTAAGTGCCAACCCCACCAGCCCTTCTATGACACATTGTTGCCCATATTATACACACTATCACATTTTTCTTTGGATTTTAATCATTATATATTTGTTTTTTCATTAAAACAGGTTTCCCTATTTGAAAACGTGTGCTACATTATAACAACACCTCACCTGCCACTGTAAGCACACAACCATAAAAATAAACCTTAATTTCGCTGACGGAGTAATAGGACAATAATCACAAAACTAGAAAACATTTTTTATGAAAAAAAAATGTAATAAGGTTGTTCAGTTGTACATAATGTCTTCTTGGTTATATATAAGGTAACAAAAAGGCTTATAACACTTTTTTATTCTAACTTTTCAGTATGCTGCACAGCAGCCACAATGCTCTACAACATAGCCTGACCACAATGGCAAAGCCAATAGCTCTGGCATAACACTGATAAGGTCCCAAAGGCAAGACCTATTGGATATGCCAATGCTTGTTAAGAATGAAGGCTAGCTTCTCCTTAATTGTGTCCTTTTTCATCAGCTTAGGATGTGTTAAGAAATGCCTCTTAATACAAAGTAGAGTGGCCATGAGTAGACAAGACGAAGGCCTCCAATACATGTAAGGTGGGTCATCAGAGAAGAACACAGACATTCACTACTTGAACTTTGGTACTTAGGGTAAACACTGAGAGGCACACCTTTCCAAAAAAAAAAAAAATGTGGCATATAAAAACATAAACCGTCAAATAAAAATAGGGCAGGTAGCTGCCCAGAAATGATGAAGTTGGAAAATGACTCATGCTGAAGATTTATTTGAATCATGTAGCAGAATCTAGCCATGCTGCTTAGCAGTGTGGATATATATATAGATATATAGATATATCTATATATAGATCTATCTATCCATCTATCTATATTTATATAGTTTCCCAACCCTCCTTGCTGCATGAGAAGGACATCGAGGTGCACACCAAAACCCCTTTTGTTTGTGCTGTTTGTTTTCCCACAGGCTGAGTTCCCCTCAGTGGCAGCTTACATTTTTCTCATATATCGCCAACAAAGCGCTTCAACACCCACCAGGGGTAACAGGCGCTATATGAATGCAAACCTTTCTTTCCCTTCTATCCCTCCACTATCCTTCTCACTCCAAATAACTGACTAATATCCACCACTCAAATTACTTTCATATTTCACCATACTAATTCACCACTAATCCTTTATGGGTTTCCGGAGTAGCGTGCTACTCGCCCAAAAAAAAGCAATTCAACACCCCATCAGGGGTTAGAAGCGCTATATATATGCAAACCTTTTTTCCCTCTTCTATCCCTCCGCTATCCTTCTGAATCCAAATAACTGACTAACATATCCACCCACTTAAAATTTACTTGCATGTTTCACTATACTAATTCAACACTAATCCTCTATGGGTCCCGGAGTAGCGTGCTACTCGCCGAAAAGCGCTTCGACGCCTCGTCAGGGGTAGTAAGCGCTATACAAATGCAATTACAATACAATACAATACAATATATTCCGCCATCGAGTCTCTCTGCTGTAGAGCGACTTTTTCAAGTAATTATTTTTCCTCCACTGCAATAGTGACACAAAATGACCCCAACCCTTTGGTGAGTGGACCATGTTAAATTCAGCAAGCGTTTTAAAAAAAATATATTTTAATTAAACATTCCCTTGGCACAAAAATGTTAACTGGATTAGAAAATGAAGGTCTGAGAATTACATTTGCACCGCTTTAGTTTCCTTTCAGTACAGAATATTTGAAAAATGTGCTATATTATAAAAGAAGTAGTGGCGAAGCAGATCAATTAACTTAACATTGAAAAAAGGTCAAGTCGTGCAGAGGGGCCCTGTGCCCTCGCTTATGACCTCTCTTTCCTCCCCGAAAGCATTGGGCGATTAAAAGCACGCCAGCCAATTGCTGACGCGCATTTTGCCGGGCTTTTACTCTCCCGCGCCTGCAGACCCCGCCCTCGGTAGGCGTTTATTGTGGGCACTTATGTGGTCCGTCTTCGCCTTCCCGGCCCACGAACACAGGCAACCTCTGGCAGATGACAACGTCCTGTGAAGCATTACTGATTACTTCTAGTCAACAGCTTTCAGGCGACTGCACCAGCATGCAACAGGTTAACAGAAGAAGCAAGGCAGGGCTAGGCGGTGACTATGGCAATAAGCAACCTAACAAAGCAGTCCAAAGTGACTCACTAGGACTGTACTTTAGCACTACTCATCATGGAAAATGTGGCACGTGCACGCTCGGTTAGCGTGTCTAATCAATCGGGAATAATAGCCTTCTGCGTGCCTCTTTGGGTGTGTCGCTACAACAAGTAGTAACCTCATCATTCGTGTCACTACCACCCAACAATGCGACCGCTCCCTAAATTAAACTAAGACAACACCTTGCTTGCAGCAATCAAGAAACAGGCTCAGTGTGATTACATGCTGAATTCAACACAGTTCTGTAAAAAGTAAACTAGATAATAAACAACCAGACATTCCAAAGCCAGTGATCAGTGGACAAAGAGCTTAGCCAACTTTATAACTCTGCCTTTATGACAGACGTAGACGAGAAAAGCACCCATCGATCTCAGTTGTATGTTGAAGTCAACCTAACACATCATTCAGCTAAGTTTCACTCCCCACCATTACAATCGGCAACCCATTCATTCATGCATCCCGTCGTCATGTTTGTATGTGGTATTTGTATAGCTCAAACCTAGACAAAAAGGCAGTGGTGCTGTACAGTGTCAAAGGCAAGCGAACTGTCAACGAGTGGTAGAAAAGGTAGCTGGTTATTGGATTGTTACTGCATTGTGATATCGTGTTCATTAAAGAGGTGTGTCTTTAACACTTTTCTAAATTGGAATATCGCTGGGCATTTCATATTGGTTATTTATGTATGTTTGTGTTGTCATCATCTTGATGCGTGATTGGCAATTGCCCTTTGAGTAGTCCGTGGTGCAATGCTAATTTCCTAATATTTGAAGGACTTGCCAGTTCCACATTCCAATGACCCACGGGTTGGGGGACTACCCCGTCCATGTTCTGTTTCTTCTGGGTGTCCCCTCCACTTCCCTGATCGCTGAAATCCGCCATTCTCCGCTCGGGTTGGAGGAGTGTAGGGTGATAGTGTGCCCATGGTGCCCTGTGCAGCCCCCTCTGACCTAGCTTCAACCTACACTGAGCAAGCTCAGCTCAAAGGGACGTGCTGCCTCGGGTCTAAGATTGTTCCTTGTCAGTCTGCTGACTCTGCTTAAGAGAGGCCCACTTGCTACTGAATGGGCAACTTCCGGCTCGGCATAGTTTGAACCACTCTGGACTTGAGCTGTGCCCATCCTCTCCTCCGGCTCAATTCTGTTTACTTGAGGCTTCTTGGGCCCTGAAAGAAGGTAAATCGCCCTCCCCTAAAGGCTCACTTTGTAAGCGGGCTCTCACTTGGTTACCAGAAGATTCTATTAGGCTGATTTACAAAAAAATAAGAAATACCACAAAATCGTTTCACCATGCCTACAATTTTGTGATATTCCTCATTTTTGGGTATTTAAACCACGGACAATGTATGGTTAGAGATACTTTCCATGAATATGCTTGTTTGCACTAGACCTCTGACTGCATTGTTCCCTGCGGAGTGGAAAATCCACACAATCATAAGGACAGCGTAGATGCACATTTTGGGCCATATGTATCAACACATTTCCCCATAGACACAGAATGGGCAAAATCCTTTAATACATCTGGCCCTTAGTTCATTTTTTTTCCCAAAGAATAATTAAATGTGGAGAAATCGTTGCTCTTCTTTCTCCACAGAAGGCAGAGGCGCTTCATGCCCTTTCTCAATCTAACTGCAGCACTTCTGCCTACTTTTTTTGTATGAATACCTTTGCCTAAGCAGTTATGAATGGAAACTGATTGAAAAAGATAGTGACTAGCCACAAAAACCATTTTGTGTGTTTCCCAACATTTTCAATAGGTGCTGCCCTGCGAACGTCCTTAATCCACTGCTTAGTCATTATCAAATTCACCTCTTGCTGGTTTTCCACTGTTATAAATGTTATCTATGCACATAAATATCCTCTGCTTCTCATTCTGTGAATCAGGCTCTGAATTTTTACAGTAGAGTTGTCACTTTTTGCTCTACTGCGTGGTCAAAACCTAGGAATAGGCCCCTATATCATCCGGGATACCACGCTGCCTGCCCTTTTATTGTGAGAGTTATGGGTTTGGTTCGATTCATTTGAACAATTTGGATTTTAGTGCCACGTTCTAATGGTTTATTTAAAAAAACTCCAAAGGCTGGAAAACAGTGGGCCCAGCAACACTGAGTCATCTATTAACCCCAACAAAAATCAGTATTTCTCCAACACATTTTAAGTGGCCATTTCCTAAAGTTAAATCAAACTTGGGGAGAAAAGATAACATTTCCTTTAAATTAGCCCAGCACACCATGCAGTACCAAATTATTTCACAGCTGAATCAAAGCTCATTGAAACGCTCCACACATAGGCCACACTATAATCTCATCCTCTTCCAACCAAGCACAACCCAAGCAGTAGCTGCTACCCATCGACTGAACGTGCTTCAGCACCTCATCAAAGGTATGGAACACAATAGAAATATAGATACAACTTGTCAGAATTCTTTGCTACTTTGGTAGATAAATATTAAGTGCATGTCCATATTATTGAAATCTGAAAGAGACTATTAGTTATGGATTCCTCACCTTAGAATCACCCCCAGGCGTCAGACTGGATCCGGAGAATTTTTCTTCAGCAGTACCCAACCGCGCGTCGGTAGGTGGCGTCGGTCGACTCCGCGTTCGTCGTTGGCGTCGTGATCGCCGGAAAGACGTTGCGGTATCTACTTAGACGCCGCCCCTTAAAAATTCTCCGGATCCAGTCTGACGCCTGGGGGTGATTCTAAGGTGAGGAATCCATAACTAATATATGTCTCATACAGATATATTGTTACCAAAGGTAAGTAACTTGTTCGTCAATATTTTTACTGTTGATGTTTGGAGGTCAAAATTATGGATGGCCTTTAAGGTAATACAATAGGTAACATAAAATCGAAAATGAATGCAGTACCAGTGCAACAAACCCACAATGGATTCTTCAAAATGTCCTCTTATCATAAAAAAGAGGTGTCCATTCCGGAAAGGCTCTCTCAGGAGACAAACAGTAAGCATGCTGCTTCTGATAGCAGATCAAAACTTTAATCTGAAAGCAACACACTAGTTAGTCCCTTTTCTTCTCTTCTCAGCTTGATGTTCCCATGTCACCATACATGTGCTCAACCCTTTCAATATGTGGAATTATAAAAATCAGTAGCATTCCCAGTAGGCTTTGACTGCTGTTAGGTTAGTGGGATAACGTGTCTCAGTAAAGAAATGTTTTCCCATTCCACTACACCTCGTAGTACATTATAGAAAAACATTGAACTTCACGAAGGGATCACACCATTGACTGCTAAGTACAGAACTTGCAGAAATGTACACATCTGCTACATTTATCTTGGGTTCGACTCAACCTGGTAAAAAGGAACAAGAATTTGATTTCTGAAACTTGGACATTTCATTTTATTCCCAGTTTGGATTCTGTTCCCCATTCCTAGACCCCGAAAGTTATATCAGTCCAGCCTTGTGTAGCCCTCAAAGGAACGCTGGTGTTTCATCACCTCCTACATGAAGATACCCATTTCAAACCAGTCAACCGTCTACTTCGGCCTCCAGATGAAAAAATACCAAGCAAAACCTCTTTTAAACTTGAAGGTGACTAATGAAAGAACAGAGAGAAATCAAAACACAGTCCTTGGAAGGGTGTCTTCGGAGGCCTTGGTTCTATCCAGCCATAGACAAGACGTCTGACAAATCCCAAAGAGAGACAATCTGTTACTGTGACAAAATGTAATACTCTAAAAACAACTGAACTTGAGTACAAATGGAATCAAGCCTATACACCAAGAAGTCCTTGGAAGGAAAGAAAAAAAGACCTGTATTCATGTAATTCTTTGTAAATATTACAAACATCAGAGAAAACAGTAATTGACAGATTGACGAAAGATCCAAACTCAGAAGTTGCCAGGAGAGTGCAAGATTTATGTTAACGGACTGATTAAAAGAGATAATAAAGAAGACAGTCCTTTTCTTAAAAAAGTAGTGGTTCTTACAAAACAGAAAAGGAAGACATTGGCTTGACACCAACAACTGAACGAGAAGGAAACAATAAACATGGTAGAGCAATAAGAACAATCAACAAAGTGATGGAAGAAATGCTTGACTTAATCTTAGCCACTGACAATCTTTCGGGCCGAATTCTAGTCCATGATTTTTCACCCACTGTGCCATTCTAGGCAGAGACCAGCCACATGAAATCAGTAGTGGTCCTGCTCCAATAGGATCAGTTCAGCCCAAACTGACAGGCTACATCTCCGTCAATCGCTCACACAGCTGAGAGCAGCACCCCAAGCCCCAGGTGATGACGCTCCGAGGGAGGTGCCCATGGAACGAACTCAAAGCTACGATGTGCATCCATGACCTGGAAGTAGGCAGATTCCTGTAGATACTGGAACAGCTATAACACAAGTTGACTTTGAGGAAGAGAAAGGAAGATTCCCCCCTAGACTTATGGGCTCCCTCAATGAGACTTTGCCTCTGGATCTTGTTGTGGTACCTGGGACTAATACAAGAAGAATATTTGGTCCTCAGGGATACCCATGCTCATTATTTTTGCCCGCTTCACTATATGTGTAGTTTTAGTCATGTACTCAGATTAAAGTACTTTTTCTTCTTCAGTAAAAGCATTGGCTGGACAATACATTACTGACTGGTATCTACACCACAACACTTGTCTGAGTAAGCCTTGGACTGTGCGACTTTATTACTGTGAGGGTCAAGTGCAAAGGGTGTACTCTTGATGCTCAGTTTAGTTTTCAACTTTAAGCTAAAATCGCAGGACACGAGTAGTAAAAGGCTCTCAGTGTTACAATTTGAGCCCTTTAACCCCTAATTGTCACGGGAGTCACAAAAAGGTTTCCACAGGTGCAGTGCACACGTAACTAGAGAAGGAAAAAATTAAAGCTCTGAATGTCATGATGGTCAAGATTACCCCCTCGTCATGGGGTCTCCTAGATGGCAACAACACATGGTGTTCTGCTGCGCTTTAAATCCCACGCAATAATTCCTGCGACCTGGATAATATTCCCCAGAGACTTAAAAGATTATACTTTTTAATGACCTATTGCCCGTCGTTATTTAAACAAATATTACCTGCTAGAGCCTCTTCAGTCGTCCACAGTGCCCTGGCAGACATAATAATAGAGAAGCCTTATTAGAGTGGCTGGTCTGCACAATTGTGTTACCAAAGAAGCGAACAACAATTCCCCATACTCACAAGTGAAGGCCTAGCTGAAGCCATGTTGCTTCAGCAGCGGTGCCACAAGTCCCAGCTGACTGTCAGCACCATGTAAGGAACATTCAACCTGGATGTCTGCAGCGAGATCTACCAGCAATAAATGTGGTCAGAGATCCGGCTCTGGAGATCAAAGCCTTCTGGAATACCTGCATGCGAACCAAAAGACGGCTGGAGAGCCAAGGAAACTCGAGTTTTCGCAGTCAAAACAAGAGCTAAAAGGGGCCCAGCAATTCAATGGCCTCAAGCACTGGCGGTAAAGGGCAATTGCCTTGTCCGCTCAAAAGGGGAAAGGCCATTTTTAAGGTAGACACTCTCTGGATTAGAGGATTACTAAAATCATTTCAACAGCTATAATTAAGGGCAGACCCAAAATGTTGGCACCATATAGACTATAACAGAGGCTCGTACAGTCAAAGGCAGTCCAGCAGACTTTTATTTAAATTTCACAGCCTTTGCCTCCATCACACTTTGCAGGCCAATCTTTGTCACATTAGAAGGAGCAGCCCTTCTGTGGCGGGAACTGCGTAAAAAGCATCGAAATAGGTAAAGCGAAGACTTGTTGAATACTAGAAATAGTATAAGAATTGCCTGTAATGTACTGCACGCAAACAAAGCCTTCCGTGAAATGACACATGCTAAAGCGCCTCGAACACTGGGCCATGAACTCCTGGGAGCGCCACAAAGCTCCTAACTAGGCCAACAGGCACAGGGAGCCATTCATGCGCGCGCTGCTGGGGGGGCTCACTAATGGACTGGTTTCCTCCGGTTGTTTAATGTACAAATGCATGTAGGCAGAAACTCTCACAGGTCACAGGCTGCACGTGCAGTAATGTGCCCGCAGGTACACAATGTTGTCTTTCAATATCCTTTCGCTGTTCCCGCTCCATTACTGGAGCGCTCCCTTAGTCTAGACGACGCGTCCCTCCCAAAGACGCACAGTTTATTTAGCCTGAAACGCCGACCAGCAGGGACTTTCTCCAGTGCTTTCAACGTCCAGGCTATTCTGTAACAAGGTACTGGTAAAAATCGATACTACATCTGTACTGGCAAAAGCAGGTACGCGAGACTGTTCTCCTTCAAATCCCGGAATGATTCAGCGCCACTCTCATAATTACACCCTCACAGACTGATTGCTTGCCAATGCCAGCAGTGACCAGAACATTGAAAAATGCCTGGTGCATTACAAACAAGCATTGGCATAGCCAATAGGTCTCGCCTTTGGGGCCTTATAAGTGTTTAGCCAGAGCTATTGACTTTGCCAATGTCTTCAAGCTGTGCTGTAGAGAAGGGTGGCTGCTGTGCAGCATGCTGAAAAGTTATAATAAAAAAGTGTCAGAAGCATTTTTGTTACTTCATATATGACCAAGAAGGCATTATGTAAAACTGAACGACCATATTAAAAAAAGTATTTACAATAAAAAATGTCCTCAGTTTTCTTTTTTTCTAGCAATGCTGGCAACTTGTTTCTGCCTATTGCAATGGTTGTTTGTTAAAGCTTTTTGAGGGGGCATAAACAATCTGAGGGTGAAGGTTGGGAACTAGTACCTGTATTATAACACTAGCAGCGGCCAGACGCTAGGGGAGAATCAACAGATGCCAGATTCCGAGAGCAGGCTGAGGTGGTGCTGAGTGATGCTGAGGTGGTATTGGTGGTGGTGGTGACTGTTGCGGAGACGATGCTGAGGTGATGCTGAATGATACTCAGGTCTTGCTGAGTGATGCTGTGGTGGTGCTGAGTGATATTGTCTTGGCGCTGAGTGATGCTGTGGTGGTGCTGAATGATGCTGTGGTGATGCTGAATGATGCTGTGGTGGTGCTGAGCGATGCTGTGGTGGCGCTGAGCGATGCTGTGGTGGCGCTGAGCGATGCTGTGGCGACGCTGAGCGATGCTGTCGCGGCGCTGAGCGATGCTGTGGCGTCGCTGAGTGATGCTGCGGCGGCGCTGAACGATGCTGTGGTGGCGCTGAGCGATGCTGTGGCGGTGCTGAGCGATGCTGTTGCGGCGCTGAGTGATGCTGTGGCGGCGCTGAGTGATGCTGTTGCGGTGCTGAGTGCTGCTGTGGCGGCGCGGAGTGATGCTGTGGTGGCCCTGAATGATGCTGTGGTGGTGCTGAGCGATGCTGTGGTAGTGCTGAGCGATGCTGTGGTAGTGCTGAGCGATGCTGTAGTGGTGCTGAGCGATGCTGTAGTGGTGCTGAGCGATGCTGTGGCGGCGCCGAGCGATGCTGTGGCGACGCCGAGTGATGCTGTGGTGGCGCCGAGTGATGCTGTGGTGGCGCCGAGTGCTGCTGTGGTGGTGCTGAGTGATATTGTTGTGGCACTGAGTGATGCTGTTGTGATGCTGTGGTAGTTCTGAGTGATGCTGTGGTGGTGCTGAGAGATGATGTGGTGGTGCTGAGCGATGCAGTGGCGGTGCTGAGCGATGCAGTGGCGGTGCTGAGCGATGCAGTGGCGGTGCTGAGCGATGCTGTGGCGGCGCTGAGCGATGCTGTCGCGGCGCTGAGCGATGCTGTGGCGGCGCTGAGCGATGCTGTGGTGGCGCTGAGCGATGCTGTGGTGGCGCTGAGTGATGCTGTGGTGGCGCTGAGTGATGCTGTGGTGACGCTGAGTGATGCTGTGGTGGCGCTGAGTGATGCTGTGGTGGCGCTGAGTGATGCTGTGGTGGTGCTGAGTGATGCTGTGGTGATGCTGTGGTAGTTCTGAGTGATGCTGTGGTGGTGCTGAGTGATGATGTGGTGGTGCTGAGCGATGCAGTGGCAGTGCTGAGCGATGCAGTGGCGGAGCTGAGCGATGCAGTGGCGGAGCTGAGCGATGCAGTGGCGGAGCTGAGCGATGCAGTGGCGGCGCTGAGCGATGCTGTGGCGGCGCTGAGCGATGCTGTGGCGGCGCTGAGCGATGCTGTGGTGGCGCTGAGTGATGCTGTGGTGGCGCTGAGTGATGCTGTGGTGGTGCCGAGTCATCCTGTTGTGGTGCTGAGTGATGCAGTGTTGGCCCTGAGTGATGATGTGGTGTCGCTGAGTGAAGCTATGGTGGTGCTGAGTGATGCTGTGGTGGCGCGGAGTGATGTTGTGGTGCTGCTGAGTAATGCTGTGGTGGCGCTGAGTGATGCTGTTGTGGCGCTAAGTGATGCTGTGGTTGTGCTGAGTAATGCTGTGGTTGCACTGAGTGATGCTGTGGTTGCACTGAGTGATGCTGTGATGGCGTTGAGTGATGCTGTGATGGCGTTGAGTGATGCTGTGATGGCGTTGAGAGATGCGTTGGTGCTGAGTGATGCTGTGCTGGCTCTGATTGATGCTGTGCTGGCTCTGATTGATGCTGTGGTTATGCTGAGTGATGCTGTGGTTACGCTGAGTGATGCTGTGGAGATGCTGAGTGATGCTGTGGTGTTGCCGAGTGAGAGATAGAGTGAAGATATAATGCCCAATTAGAGAGGGTGGTGAGAGAGAAAGAGAGAGAGAAAGGATGTACATAGAATAAAGAGTGGAGCGGGATAGAGAGAGAGAAAGAAGGGGAGAGAGAGTGAATGAAGGAGTTTGAAAGAGAAACAGATAAAGGGGTGAGAGAATGAAAGGCTAAAAAGATAGAGAGGGGAGAGTTAATTAAGTAGAGAGAGAATTAGAGAGGGGAGAGAGAGAGAAGGAGAGAGACAATAAGAGTGGGGGTGTGGAGTTTAATTAGAGTGAAGAAGTGACGCGGAAAAAGTAACCTTAAATATAGCTTTGTGCTTTGCGCGAATAAATATTTTAAAAAAACAGAGTGAGACAAAAATACTGGTAATTAGGCTGTGACTCCCAATATAAAACAAATAGCGATATAAGGTGAAATCAACCCACCGAAGCAATATTTCTAACTAGACAAAAAAAGCTTGCATTTGAATGCTAATCGCTGTTGTTTTTCATGTGACTGTAGTCCAGGGCGTCAGTTGGTAATGTGAGCTGCTGCTGCGATTGAAACATCAGAGTCCAGAGAGTTAATGAGCCATGACGAGGAAATGAGGACGAGATAGGAAACCCAGATGGCAGCTGCGCGCGTGCACGCTATCGTGAACGCAAGCTGGTCGCCAGCCGAAAGCCAGTGGGTTTGCACTTCCAAAACCCGCTTACTAAAACTCTCGGCCAGACCAGCGCAAGCGGTGGTGCAGGCCGAGACCTAAAAAAAGATTGATTTGTGAATCGAGTGCATGTATGAGATAAAAGATAAAATGATAACACTGTGATCATTCACTTTTCAGATATAAAATATCCCCTCATGCATCCAAATGGAGGTGCGAAGAGACACCCAAAAAGTCAACAGAAAGCCAGTGATCTAGAATACTGCTGTGGATTGATACGAGATGTGATTATCAATGTCTCAAGGCACTGACTAGCGGGTCCTGAGTCAAAGACACCAATGGCTGAAGGAGGCTGACCCAAAGGCTGTATGTATAGAGAATGTATAAAATATAAGACATTTGCCGTGAATAATGCAAGCACCATTACGTGTGAAACCGGAAAATAGCTAACTAAAGGGCTCCTAAAAACGTCTAAAGAGATAGGCATCCTCTAATGGGAATGAACCATCCGTAAATAGGTGCAATGATGGCTCAACACAGTTGAAAAATGTATGAGCTTTCGTCCCAGTGGCGGCTCCTCCACTAAGGCGGAGGAGCGTTGCCCCACTGATTTTTAGCTGTGTAAATAAAGGAAACATGAAATGATAATAACTCATTGTTATTATCATTTTATGTTTCCCTGCTGCAGCAGCTCTGCGGGCGGGAGGGGGCTGCTCTGCTCTCAGAGCAGGGCAGGAGAGGAGGGGTTTGTCCCCTCCAAGTGTGCAAGAATGCCTGCCCGGCCGTCTTGGGCCGGCCAAACATTCATACTCTCTTTGCTTGTTCTCCACACGTGTTGCATTACAGTCTGCGTGGAGAACATGCCAGGCCCCCAGTCCCTGGCTGAGCGCCGAACCACAGCGCTCAGACCAATTACAACACTGCATTGAAGCATTGTGATTGGCTTTGGGGAGCCTGGGAGTCGGGTGCTTCTTGCCTCCCCGTTCCGACCTGAAGAGACGTCAGAGGAGAGACGAGGAGGGGCACGGTAATCTAGTAAGTTTTCTTTTTTTTTTAAATCCCCTCACTCCCTGCCCCCCACCCCAGTCCCATGTCGGTCGCCACTGCTTCTGCCTTTAGCTAGGTATGTGGGTGTGTGGTCATAAACGAGGGTCGGAGTGGGTTTGTGATGGGTGTGCTGGCATGATGTTGGTTTTCCGGATACATTATGATGGGTGCTTTGTCGTATGAACGATATGTGGGCTTACGATGTGATAGTGGGGTGTGTGCATTTAATGGTGGGTTTGTGGGTGTTTATGGTGATGCCATAAGGATGGTTGAATGCGTGTATGATGCTGGGTGTTTCTGTGTATTATGCTGGGTGTGTGAGTGTATGATAGTGGATGTGTGTAGGAGCCCTATATCTATTCTTCTCTCTGTTCCCCTGTCCATCACTTTGCCCTTGTCTCTCACTCTAATCCCTTGTCCTTAAGCTCCTGACACTTTGTCCCAGTTCCTCTGTCCCTGTCGTTCTGTTCTTTTCCTTCTGTCCCTGTCACGCTGTCCTCCTACCCATCTGTCAGTGTCCCCCGCACCCTTTTTTTATATCCCACTGTCCCTGAACCTGTGTCACTGTCTCTATGTTCATGCATTCATGTCTTACCCTCTGCTCCTGTCTCCCTCTCACAGTCACTACGCTGTGTCAGTCTTTCTCTTTCTCCTTCTGTCTCTTTCCCTGCCTTTCTGTTTGTCCCCATCCCTTTGCCTGTTCCTCATCCCCTGTCTTTCTGTGCATTTATCCTTACTCTATCCCTTTCCCTCTGACCCTAACACACTCAGTTCTGATGTTTCTGCTCCTCTCCGCCCATGTGTCTGGTGTCTGTCCTGGTCAATCTATCTCTGTCTGTCGCTATCACTTTCTCTCTGTCAGCTCACATCTCTCACAACTCTTTTTTTCACCAACCTGACGTGGCGCAAGGCAGGGGGAAGGTGGCCAAAAAGCTACCCTGGACTTGGAAAACAGTGGGTGAGCTAGTTATGTACGCCCACTTTTTGGCAAGGCAGGAGGGATGGTGTTAGTCCCCTTCCCGACCGTGGGTAAGGTGAAAAGGTGAAGGGAGAAAATGCCCCCTCCGTCCTTAAGACAAGGCATGAGGGGCGTAGCCTTGGGGGGCGTGGCTTGGCCAGCAATGGAGGTGGCAGTGCTGTAGCGGGGCTCCGTCTTCAGCTCCCAGTCCTGGCCGCGTAACCACGGGGAAAATGGAGGACTGAGGGCTACCACACACGGTTGCAGTCCTGGAAGGGGCCCCCGATGCTCCGGAGCAACTGTGCGCGCTGAAAGCTGTGCTCGCTTGATGTGGGCCTCCCCGACTGCTGGCGGACTGAGAGTGGCTCGCGCGGCCGGGCGCTGAGAGGTGCGTGAGTCCGGGGACTGGCCCCGCCTCCTGGGCCTTGCCTGGCGGGCGTGCTTTGATCGCCTTTTGAAGACGACGGTGCCTCATATTGGACCCGGTCGGGACGGCCCATTGCCGATCGGGTGGTGAGACCCCGGGTCCTGTGTGACCATAGTGGCCGGAGAGAGCCGCGCGAGGCTGGGAGCCGGGCCGCTTCTCGGGCCTGGCCTGGCCTGGAGAGGACACAATAAGCACGCTGTGGGGACGGCGCTAGAGACTGCGGGAGTCAGCGCTGGCACGGCGACGACCGAGGCCCGGCCAATCCCCTGCCATAACCGCTGAGCAGAAGGAGGAGAGGAGCCAGCTACCGGGTGAGGTCAGTGACTGTCTCAAGCGGCGAAGGTACGGAGGAGTTGCGTGAAGCGACCAGTGAGCATTAATGGTGCCCGAGCGCACCAGTCCTTTTGCGGCTGTGGGACAGAATTTTAGGCTCTACACGCCCCGGCGCCTGGGGGTTGGAGTGTGAGGATTTGAGTGACCCTTCGAGGTGTCCGCGGGGGTGCGACACGGCTCGCAGGGACTTGTTGGACTGCTGCAGCCGCGAGAGGTGTTTAACCCACGGCGGGGGAGGTGCGTGAATGGTGGGCCCCCCTCTGCATAACAACGAGAGGTGCTCCGCTGCCATTACACATCCAGCTGGTCTCGTCTGTGGTGCTTCGCTGAGGGCGGGTAGCCCTGCACATGCAAGCTGCTGAGCTGGAGGACACTACAGGGTACTGTCGGGGAAGCAGATCGGTACTAACCAAACGCTGCTGAACTATATCGGACGTGGAAGAAAGGCGTAGATCCTGGACTCCGCACTGACAGCTGCCGGACCGAGAGACGCCCAGCGAAGAGCACAACTTTGGAGGCTCCATGTCGAGAGGAGGCCGAACGAAAGCAGGAATTGGGGGAACGGCAGCCCCCCCTCCACAGACTCGGGCACAAGCGGACAAGATGGCAGGAGTGGAGACGATAGACCCAATGTCGCACAAACTAGACGCGGTCCTGGCAGCAGTTGAAAAACTAGGAGAAACAATGACTCAGATCCGCAACTCCTTGGAGGGTAAAATAGACAAAGTGGCGCTGGACCTCACGTTGCTACACGCGGATCACCGGAAACTCACGGATCGCACTGCTGCCACCGAGGGGGACCTGGCGGAGGTCTCTCCACGAGTTTCTGTGGCGGAAAAGGACATTCGTGAACTACAGAATAGAGTGGATTTCCTGGAGGATAGAGCCGAGGACGCGGAAGGTAGGGCCCGACGCAATAACGTGCGCGTAGTGGGCCTGCCGGAGGGAACAGAGGGAAGGTCAGCTGTAGCTTACGTCGAAGACTGGCTCCGGTCACTTCTGCCGGGAGGTGCCCTCTCTACACAGTTTGTGGTTGAGCGCGCGCATCGGGTCCCTGCCAGGCCCCCCCCACCAGGCTCCAGCCCACGGCCGCTCCTGATCCGCCTCTTGAATTATCGGGACAGGGACACCATCCTCCAGGAAACTCGAAAACTGCAGGAGATACGAGTGGACAACCAGAAGGTCATGATATTTCCCGATTATACCTTTCAAGTCCAGAAACAGCGACACTCTTTTCTTGCAGTAAAGCGTAGACTACGGCAGTGTGATCTAAAATACTCTCTGCTGTTTCCGGCGAAGCTACGGGTCGTGGCGCATGACAGGACTCACTTTTTCACCACCCCAGAAAGTGCTGAGGAATGGCTTGACTCCCACAATGCTGGAACAAATGGGAGGGAGGAACGAGCGCCAAAACCCCCACAGCGGAGGAGACGTCGACGACAACGGCCGACACAACCCCGAACATCGCGAGCGCCTGGCCCTGCGCCGGACCAGATACTGAGTGGACAACTGGAAGCGATACAAGCGGTGGCAAACATCGGGGACTCGCTGGGCACCCATTCGCACTCGGATTCTGACCGGCATGGGCCGCCTAGCGATGATGACCTGCTGGATGATTTATCTGCCTCTCCAGGATCCGATATTCTACCCCATGTCACCCCACAGACTTCGGAACACATTACCTGACACTCTGTGTTCCGTTTGTTAGTTTCTGTTATCGCAGATAGTCCAAGTGATGCATAACCTCACCGGATACGCAAGTATATAATTGTCTGTATAATTTTCAGATACTGCACGCTTCTGTCGATTTAGGTTATGACGAAGTGACAGTCAGGGTACAGTTACGACACACGGATAGGCTCCTACTACTGGCCCCTCCATATATGGGAATAGTATAAATAACACATGGGTGGTGGCCCTATCTTCTTGGGATGCGGTCAGGGACGGGTTTAGCTGCAAAGGATGACCCTTTTCTAATTTCCCCTATCTTTCCTCTGCAGTACGTTTCCCTTAGGATAACTTCCACATTGCTGTACACCACGGTTTCCCTCAGATATTAGTTGTGTGCTATTGTACAGACGGGTGGGGGCACTTGCCTGTTGCATAGTTGCTCTCATGGTATTCTTATTTTATATGTTTTTAATATTTTGTAAGCCATCTTATTTTAGCAAAGGTATGTCGGCTGCCAACCAAGTACGTGCCAGACAACTCATCTCAGAGCAGCCACTGTGCCCCCACGATTGGCCCCTTTCGCCCTCCAGCCGGGTGAATCCCTCAACGCCCTTGATACTACACAGACATGGCGCCCCTTAAAATAGGAACCTGGAATGTGCGGGGCATTCATACCCCAGCGCGCCGATATTTAATATACTCATATTTACGTCGACACCACATACAGATAGCGCTGCTCCAAGAAACGCATATACCACAGACAGAAATTATACGTCTTCGCAGGCGTTGGAGGGGGCAGCTTTATGCAACAGGCTACTCCGCATATGCGCGTGGGGTCCTGGTATGGGTGCGACCGGGAACTCCATTTAGGGTGACCGATACAATGATAGACGAGGGCGGCAGATATGTCATGGTGAAGGGAGTTTGGGATGGTAAGCCGATAGTAATAGCGTCACTATATGCACCAAATACTGAGCAGGCAGCCTTTTTGGATCATGTCACCCACAAGCTGGCTGTCTAGCATGATACACCCATGATCTTAGGTGGGGATTATAACTCCGTATTAGATGCCTCTCTGGATCGCTCTTTCCCTCCCCTGCTAGGCACAGTCACACATGTAGCCATGAAGGCGCTGTCGCGTTGGGCGGAGCAGTGGCACCTCTCGGATGCGTGGCGCCACAGGAACCCGCAGGACAGAGTCTATTCCTACTATTCGGGGGCCCATCGGCTGCATACGCGCTTGGACCGCTTCATGGTGTCCGACGATCTCTTACCATGTATTGCAGGGTCCTCCTATATGGGACGTACACACTCAGATCATAACCCACATCTACTAGACTTGCGATGGGAGGTTGAGCAACCCCCGATCCCATTGTGGCGTCTTCAATCAGATGTGCTCTTGGATGCGCCATTCAGGGATCTGTTGGCCACTACCATAGCACAGTATAATGAGGAAAACGCAGGCACGGCCTCATCGCCATTAGTGGAGTGGGATGCTTTGAAGGTGGTGGTTAGGGGTCACTGTCTGGGGACACAGGCGGGAATGCGAGTGCAGTTAGAGAAAGACCTTACCAATCTCGAACGGAAATTGCTTGTTGACGAGCAGGGGGCCGCAGAGGGGACAGGGGAACAACGCAGCCGGCACGGAGAGGAGCACGCACGGCTGTTGGAGCGATTGAAATGCATTAACTACGCTGCACACGCGGCACGGACACATCATATGAGTGATAAGGCCGGCAGGCTGCTTGCATGGCTAATTCGCCAAAGCGAGTCGTCAGCGCCAATAGTATCGGTTCGCACGGTGAATGGGAGAGTAGCGCACACACAGAGAGATATACATGATGCGTTTGTGGCACATTATCAGGAGTTGTATAAATCGCGCGCGCGAGCAACGCCTTCAGAGATGCGACGCTACCTGGAGGACCTGGCCCTACCGCAGCCCACGGGCCCTCAGAGGGAGGAGCTAAATTGCCCTCTCACTACCGAGGAAGTCTGGGACAGTATTTTTTCCCTGTCTAACGGGAAGTCGCCAGGCCCGGATGGGCTGCCAACGGAATTCTACAAGGCTTATGCTTATCTTTTGGTGCCGCAGCTGTTGACGGTTTACCAGACCGCAATGGCCGACTCCGCGTTACCAACCACGCAGAGTGAGGCTCTGCTGGTGTCCCTTCTAAAACCTGACAAAAATCCAGACTCTCTGGGTTCGTATCGCCCATTAGCACTCCTTAATACGGACTACAAAATATTCGCATCACTCCTGGCCAGACGACTTTCGCCCTTAGTACAAACACTGGTGCACCCAGACCAAAATGGATTTGTTCCAGCCAGGTGCACATCGCTCAACATTCGTCGGTTTTTCAGAATTCAAGAATATGCAGTGGATAGATGGCCCCGTTCGGGATGCCTGGTACTGGACCTGGAAAAGGCATTCGATTCGTTGGAGTGGCCTTACCTGGCGGCAGTCCTGGATACATACGAGTTGGGGGAGAATTATTTGAATATGATTCGATTATTGTATCAGCGTCCCACAGTTCGGGTACGTACCGGCAAGCTAGTCTCTGACCCTATTCGAGTGCGGCGGGGGACGCGACAGGGCTGTCCTCTGTCCCCGCTGTTGTTCTCCTTGGCGATGGAGCCTTTGGCTATGTTGCTCAGGAGAGATGGTAGAGATTGGGGAATACCGCTGGGGGATGGGCTGCACGCTGTCTCCCTCTACGCTGATGACCTGTTGTTGTATCTTCGGGATGTCACTGTTATCCCGGAGTCCATTGCCGGAATACTTAAAACCTTCGAGGAGTACTCGGGTCTTCGGGTGAACTGGGCCAAATCGGGACTATACTCATTCCGGCATGATATATCGGAAGAGGAGGTGTTTTTCGATACTCAGCCAATCGCGTGGTACCCCACCACTTTCCGATATCTTGGTATATTTATATACCGGAAGCCAGAAGACATCTTAGATGGCAATTTGACGAGAGCAATATCGGCGATCCGTGCTCAGATACAGTTTTGGAAAACGCTACCATTGGGTGTTATGAGTCGCGTCGCCCTGTTGAAAATGATTGTACTCCCTAAATTACTATACTATTTCTCGAATCTCCCAATTTACGTACCTAGTAAACTTTTTCGGGAGTTGGAACGTCTCTCCCGAGACCTCATATGGAATGCGGGGAGGCCACGAATTGCTCTGTGGAAGATGTATGCCCCCATGGACCAGGGTGGACTGGCGGTTCCTAATTTGGAGCTATACTATTTGGCTGCTCAGCTTCAATGGGTGACGAAATGGCTAGATGGCAGGTGTCTGGAGGACACGGCGACATTGCAACAGCCCTGGACCCATCCGAGGATATGTCACCTGTTCCACCCGGTAGCTAAATCCCCGCGACCGACACAGTTATATGCAGGACTGGCACATAGGTGTTATAAGAGGAGTCTCTACCTCACACGCGCAACATTTCCATATGCCCCTACACTGCCATTACTGGGGACACCCCGGGGCAGGACAGGCACTTCAGGTGCCGCCCTGATGCCCTGGCGAGCGGTGGGCGTAGACACACTGGGGGATCTTTACAGGAATGGCGCACTGCTGACATTTGAGGCGTTGACCGAGGATACTGGGCTGCCGGCGGGACAGTTCCTCCTCCATACGTCTCTCCTGTCGGCTTTGACAGCCGCATGGGGTGATCTGACAGTAGAGCCACCAACGCATCTAGTATTACAATACTTACATGTCATGGGGGCAGGATCACATGTAGTGCATTGGCTGGTAGAAGCGCTCCTTACACATACACTGACACCGATGCGACAGCTCCGAGGCAGGTGGGAGGAGGACAGGGCCAGGCCTTGGACGGAGAAAGAATGGGGTATCGTTCTGGCTGGGTCCAGAAATATACCGCGGAACACCAGGTTCAAACTTATACAAACATATATCATTCACAGGGCATACCTTTCACCGGATAAGATTAATCGGTATTTTCACATTGACACCTCTGCATGTCCGCGTTGTCAACAATTAGACGCCACTTTGCTGCATATGCTGTGGGATTGTGCCTCCCTTCTGCAGTACTGGCGAGACGTGACCATGACCCTTGCCGCTAGTACAGGCACACTCCTGCCGCTGTCGTGGGAAGTCTGCATTCTAGGGCTTTACCCCCGATCCAAAAAAAATAAAGTAACTACGAGGTTCCGAGATCTGGGGCTGATAACTGCAAAGCGGTTGATAACCAGGAAATGGAAACACGCAGACCCCCCAGTGACAGCCAGTTGGAGGGGCTCATTTATAGTTTGGGCGCAAGCAGAAAGCATGGTGCTGCACAGGGAGGAGACAGCAGGGCTCCGTCAGTACCCCATAGCCCAAAGCTGGGACATATTATTGGCTACCCTCCGATGTGGAGACTCAGATGAAGTAGGGACCCCCATAGCTAGTCCGCAGCGCACATGAACATAACCACATGCGTGGTCGGGGAGGACCGACTTGCTCTGGGAGGGTGGGGAGGGGCAGATTTATGTGCCCTTTGCACCATTGACACTGAACGATTAGCTGCTATCTTGACGCCTAAGTGGGCAGGCTGTAATCACCACCAACTGAGTGAGGAACTCTACAAAGAAGTATTGGTTGTACGAGTCACACCGAGTAGTGTAATAATTACATTTATAAATAGGATGGCTAGTTCATATGTTAGGTTCAAGTTAATTGATTGTTATAAGAAACATTGTTTGATTATCATTTTGTAGTGGAGGCCTCTTATCTTTTCAATGTTAGGCAGTCTCTTATTTTCTGTGTAACATCGCACTGATCCGAATTGACAACTGTCCCTGCATGCATTTGAGTCACTCCGATATTATATAGCGACATGCTGATCCCTACCAGATGTCTCCTTGAAGGGCAATGGCCAACTATGTCTGTAATGTTAGATCCAGGATGTAACGACAAGTGAATGCAATTGCACAAAGAAAGTTTAATATGAGTGATCATGTGTGACAGGGCGGCTGATGTATATGTACTATGAATGAATAGCGACGCACTGTAGTGGCACTATGTAACACTGCTTTCAATTTTTCGCATTACATTTGTGATATATGTCGACTATCAGCATACAGAAAATATTGTACAAAAAATGAGATATGCCATGACGGATAAAATAAGAAAAAGAAACCTATAAACACCAATAAAGATATTTAAACAAAAAAAATGAGGGGCGTAGCCTTGTCTGAAAGAGTGAAGATCTAGGATAGGACTGAAGCATCCTTTCTTTTATCGCACAAAGAAGTAGCGGGAATAGCACCCAATCCATACTTCCTTGGTCCAAAAAAGCCTACACTTCCTGACATAAAACGGACATATAGTCCTCCCAGAAGTGGTGTGAAGTAGGTGGCAGATGCAGGAGGTTAAAAAGCAATGGCAGAGCATAGCCCCCATGGACAATCTGCAGAACACATTTGCCGGATGTAATTTGTTGCCACTCCTGCAGAAAGTGGCTGATCCTTCCGCATACCAGATGGCTGTGCACCGGTAATGGTGCAATAAAGGTGTTTGGAGGTTGTAGTTGAAAAGGTGGAAGTTTTAGGTGAACACTGCCCTGGTGGACAGGTCATTGTCTGTTGGGCCCATGGCCTGACCTCAAAAGGGCTGGGAGGCCTGTTGTCCGGGCGTTGAAGCGTGACACTGCTGATTTTGCATATCCTAAAAAGCACAATATTGTAGAGAGTGATTTCCTGACAAGAGCTGAAAGGCCCAAGGAGCATGCTGTGGCCCGTCTCTCCTTAAAACACTACAGTGCCAATTCTGCCTTCTTACCAAAGAAGCAGGAGCCATCGAAAGGCATGTCCATCAAGAATGCCTGGACGTCTACTGAAAAGCCAGTGGGCCTCATATAGGCATGGCGTTGAAGCAACACTCTGGTTCAGATAACCCTACTTCGACAGTCCATGGTATCCGGGTCCGAATGGATGATACATTTAGCTGCATTCCAACCATCTTGAATGATTTGGGCTAAAGAAGCCCGTAAGAATTCACGGACCGCACACAAGATATCACCCACCATGTCACACAGTGAGTGGGTATGGCGACCTAACAAACAACTTGCATGACCGGCCTCAAGGCGAGTCTGACTACGGTGAACATACACTTTACGAATGTGTCTACTCGTTATGACTCCCTGTCACGGGGGGTATGGTTGGAAAGGCGTAAGGATTAACTTTACTGGTGGATGTCTGTATCAGCAGACATTCAGGTGTTAGGTGCTATGTTAGGAGGTTCAGGTTGCTGGAGCAGGTCTATGATGTTGTGCGACCTGTCGGTTGACTGGAGGACCAAAACACGGTTTAGCCCAAGTGCCCATCGGTGTCTCAGTGAGGATTTCATTGAAGAGCAACAGAGATTCGTCTATGCTTGGCCAGGCTGTAGGACGTATGTAAATACATTTGTTTTCACCTCCATATAAGGGAGATGAAGGTCAAGGAACTCAGCGGCCTTCCTGATGACTCTAGCAAATAAAGTGTTTTCTTCTGTCGATTGCCCGGGTTGGAAACTGTACCAGTATCAGGTGAGGTGTCCAACCCACTAGCATCCTGTAAGTCCATGTGCCAGTTGTCATCATCATTGGTTGGTGCAAACCCTTTCCCATCTCTACCACTGTTGTCTCCATAAGGCTGGCTCTGTTCAGAGTCCACAACACAAGGTGGGGTAATGTCTGTGCGCGACTGTGAGGTAGTGGAATCATGACTGAGTCACATGGATACAGTAGAGGCTGAAGGACGTCAAGATATGGAAGTGGCCTCAGTCGAGGTCGAGACAACAATAGCTCAGAGTGTAACACCACAATGGGTTGTGGGTCTTTCCCAGGTGCTGGTGGCATTGGATTTGACGTTCAAGGAACCAGCATGGATTTCAGTGCTGGTTCCGCTGCTGGCACAGAACCCGAAGCAGATTCAAGGGGCCAAAATGGCTCTGAGGGTGAACTCACCAGCGGTAGCCTGATTGGAAGACCCTGTGAATCCTTGGAGTCCTGTAGGCATGTCACAAGCATGCCAGAAGCGTGCCTAAGATGCGCATCATGGCCTTTGGAAAGGCTTCGACCTGCTCTTACTTCGCCGATGGAATGGGAAACTCTGGGTGCATCAGGACTATAGATGGAATCCTCAGTGGAACGGGAGCAAGACCTGGAGGCACTGTGACACCCTCAAGCCTTCTCTGGAGAAAAAGAGTAGTGGGAAGGGGCTGAGTCTGCTTATGTTTCTTTTTTGCCTTATCCGAGGACTTAGACCGTGAGGAAGATCTGTCACACCTTCGACCTGGACCAGCGCAGAGCTTTCTGGTTATTTACCTTTGTAAAGCTTCGTCTCATGCTCTCGGATGGCATAAGGGTTTATCAGGGCACATTCATCGCAGGCCTTGGTGACGTGTTAAGTCTCCAAGTATGAGAAGCACACCTCATGGGGATCTGTCACAGACATCTGTTTGCAACAGTCCCTAAAAAGCTTTGAATCCGGTCATTTTAGGGAGTGACATCCAATTCACGTCTGAAGGTGTATCCCTGTATAAAAGCCTGTCCCTAATTTCCTTATTATAGTCAAGTTGTGACACCTTTAGTCAACTGAAATAACAAAATGACATAGCTGATCAACTGTTATAGCTTGCTACAGTTGAGCTGTGATATCAGATTTCAAATTTTTTATTCGGTAAAAGAAAATGGCCATGAAAGATCAATAAATAAAAACATTTGTATAATTTAATCACATAAGATCAAATTGAAATAACCAATCAACAGTTAAAAGGAGAGCAGTGAGAGTCCAACAAATACTATAACAGATTACTTAACCTAGCCATCTATCGACTTTCTGCACCTTATTGCTGCTTTAAGAAATGCGCAGAAACTGTAACAGACATCAGGGCCATTTAACAATAGAAGGAAAACCAAAGCATCCCTGCACTTGCGAAGGCTTAATGATTTAAAATTGGCTTAATAAATAAGATAAAATACATTATATAAAGTTGACAAAAAAACAAAGTGCATTATAGTCTCATCAGATCACCCGTCGCAAGGACAAGCCGGTACTGATGACCCCGAAGAGCCATCGGTGCCTGGAAAGTTCATGAGCCGCACTAAAATGAAACAGTAATGATCTCTCGCAACGAAAGAGCAGGATTGCGAAGTAATGCACTGTCTCCTCAAGAGCAGAAAAGGTCAGATACTCCCTGATAGAGGTTTTACTAGACTCAATTTGTAACCTCTGGGAGTGACAGACTCTAGGAAATGGCACTTTACTATCATCTTGTCACCTTTTTCTAAAGAGCGGGGTGCATCAAAAAAGGCCTGTAGATGTAGTGCTTTAAAGCTATTTTGTACATAAGCCAGCCGGGGGATTGACAACCCCTTATCCAGACTGGGGCGGTCCGAGGTAATGTCTCTGATCAAACTAGCCTCGGTGTTGGACCACATGCTGACCCATAATAAAAGGGACGCTATCTTAAGTGCATCAGAACTATACTAGAGGTTGAGTTCTGAGGGCATGATAAAATGAGAGCTCGTGGGTGGTAGACACAAGAGCTGTCTACAGATATGATTTTCCTCTGTCTGCAAAGTGGTGACATCCTGATAGCTCCATAAACTGCAGCCGACGTGCACCAAGGGTTATAAATATTCAAAAAGGGGGTAGGTTAAACAGAACACCTGCTGCTCTACTGATCTTAAGTTGAGAGTGATTAATCTGAGGCTGCCAGGAGCCAGAACGACTAAAGACAACCCACAGATAATTAAAATCATTCACAGACCCCATTGTTTGCCCCTTCACCCTTAGGGTGGATATATTTTTCTTCCCTGGTAGATGCACCATCATGTACGATCTCCCACAGTTTGTAGACAGAGCTAGATCACTCATAAAGGACATCAAAGATTCCCCCAGCAGACGAAGAGCCCCTGGAGTTCGTGCTATAAGTACAGCGTTGTCTGTGTGAAGCAGCGCTGGTACAGGAACGACGAAAATCCTCGGGGTATCGCTAGTGGCCTTAACCAAGGTGGGACACAAATAATTAATGTAAAGAATGAAGAGCAAGGGTGCCATTATACATCCTTGGCGCACCCCACGAGCTAAAGTGAAGGAGTCCCATGTGATATCATTATGCCTGCTGCCAGAACAAGCAGGTAAGGTAAAAGACATGTGACAGAGTAGAATTACAAATGCCAGTTAAACAATAAAAAAAAATGAGATGTGGCTTTTCATTCTTTAGGTCTGTTTTTCTAAATTGAACAGTGATTAGAACATATCTATTGAAACATGTTTATTTTTGCTCATTAAAGGAAAGACAGAATCCCTCTGCATGTTTCAACACATTCTGAGGTACAGCATTTTTTTTAAATCTTACATTAAACCGATTCGAATATCACTTTGGAAAAAATGACTAACTGCTCTTTGGTGTGTTTAATTTCTCCCTAAAGATTTTGCTTTTATTCTATATGTCTGTAACCACACTATATCTTTTATATTCCGGAGCAATCTGTGGGGAGGGAGATGGCATGGCCATCTATTATAAGAAATAAAACCCCCACTGTCGTATGCTAGAGAGATAATGCAAGTCAATTCGGAGTTCCATGACCTCTATAGGGTTATGGAACTCCTCAGTGACTTGCTAAACCCTTTTAATGCAAGGCAGTGGGGACTTTAAACCATATATCATTGAGAATATCTTTAGAGCAGAAGTCTTCAAACTGGGGGGCCTGAATTGGTCTCATTGGGAAGAGTGAATCGAAAGGCACAGGCCAGAGGAGCATCATGGTGAAAACTTCTTTGTTTTTAGTGAAGAAACAGCAGTGCTTAATTTGTAAAATATTAAGTGCCAGGGCTCTGTCCAGGAGGCCACTGCAGCTTGCACCACTCAATGCGCTTGTCATCACTGCCAAAACAACTACTAACCATCGTTCTCGCATGTAAATGCGATAGTTCAGATTATTCCAGGTCCCCAAAGCAAAAGGAATGGCTGGGGAGGCAGGTATTAGCACTATTTTAATGTATATTGTATTCCTAAACTACCGTTGTTCTGCTCATCTCTAAATTAGATGTGCAGCGCCACCATGTGGTAGACTGCTCTAAGTATGGTGTTGACAATTTGGTGCCGGTGCCCAGCACCGGAATCCAATTAAGTGCCGGTGCTGGGCACCGGAAAGCACCGGCTCAAATTAAGAACGGAGAAAGAGTAGCAGCGAGCTACTATTTAAAGGGGCCATCAGTAACATATTTTGTCACTGATATCCTGGCTGGGAGAAGGGAGAGGGTCTCCAACTAATCCGTAAATTCCTCCCTCTACCATTTCTGATATAGAATCACAGTGTGGACACTTTTACACTTTAGGAAAACCAGGTTGGCCATAGCATGTTGGAAATCATGTATATGATTGCATTCTAAAATGGATAACTGAACATAACTACAATGTTTGAATTGTTAAATATGTTTAGAGCTGCCAATTCCATAGACTAATTTTGAAATATGTTTTTTATTGATATGGGCTTGGGTAATAAAAAGTTTGAAAACCACTGTTTTAGAAAGAGGATCAATTTATCTCATTAATGGAACTGTATCCTTGAGTTTGTTATAATATAGCTTAATTACATAATCCTGATGTGAGAATATTATCATATCTCCTACATCTGATAACTGCAAGGACATCTATCAATGAGCTGTGGTACAGCAGCCTTTCATCCCCGCAGTCTCTCCTAGGGTGTTTATTGCTTGTCAGTGATGGTACAACTTTTCATCAATATGTACTCTTTGTTGGCATCTGTCGGCTGTCAGTGGACCAGTGGTCATAACATGATGTCTTAACATGTGATGGCTCATCAGTGATGCCATTTATGTGGTTATTAGTGACATTACCAGTGATGCCATATTTGATATCATATGGGGAGTCATGGACAATGAGTTGAGGCATTGTGGTTATGGGAAATTTTAGTTGTTTTTAAAAACATATGTGTATTTTATTTTTATGGATAAACAGCAAACAAGAGCAAACTCGCACCCAATACAATACAAACATTAGAGCGGAGAAGATGCAGCATTATTTAATTTTAGTTGTTTTTAACTTTTGAATTGTAACTAGAAATTTGCCAGTGGCCGCTGCTCCCTTTAAAAAGTGGTGGGGCACATACATTACAAAATAAACCTACCTCTCTGTGGCACAGGTTCGGCTCCTGCCATGCACTGCTTGCTGGACAAAAGCATCTAGCCAATCCAAGCACTCCTTTCTTGCTGCTTACAATGCTAAACAGCATAGGAGCAGTGCGAGGATTGGCTGGAGCAGGCAATTACAGCGCTTCATTGAAGGCCTGCTTCTCAGCTGCCTTTCAGCTATTGAAGCAGAAGCCTGAATTGCGCATGTCAGGCTGCCACAGTGAAAACACCGGCCAATCCGACATGCGCAGTTCAGTTAACACAGCCTGAACTGCTGCTGTGATGCCAGGAGAGAGAGCTCCGTCATGCTCCCGCCCCCTAAACAGGTGAGAGTGAAAAACATGGTGAGAGGGGAAATGTGTACTGTGTGAGTGAAGTGGGTCGCAGTGGTGAAATCAGGGGGTTAACACTCCCACACTCCTATGGACGAACCACCCCTGAAATTTGCTTTCAATAGAAGTTGTTTTAGGGAATTTTATCTGTTGTCGTAAACATTTTAAATAGATGATTATGATCTTAAAAGCCAATCAAGACCATGTTTATTCAGTGAATACACATGCATGCAAGCACAAACACAACAGTACCACTCTCCCTCGCTTACAATCTTTTTCACAATTTGCTACACATCCACTGTTTCAGGCTTTGGGTAAGCCTGCTTTTTCATACTGCACATGGTACAAGATTCCTATGCTGAGAATACTTTCTTTCATCTGGGCTTCATGGACGCGAGACCATAATCAGAGCCATTTGCGGTACTTGTGTGAAGCTAAAATTAGACCAAATGATCTGAGAGTTTGTGTTTTCCAAACCTTCTTTTAGAAAACAAAGGGTAACTGGAAAGGGAAGCAAAATGTCTTAAAGGAAGGACCTCCAAACAGAAGAAGCACGAGGGTTCGACATTTACGAGTCAATGTTCAGCCAGGGATGGTGGCTGAGTGGACTAATGCGTCTACTACAGGGGCCTGTGTTCGACCGCATAGTCACAGGTTAAAATCCTGGCGGGTCCACTCAGCCTTTCCTCCTTCTGAGGGCGATAAAATGAGTACCATTGAGTTGGGTAACAATAAACATCTGTTATTCAGCGCCAAGATGCCTACGGGTGAACGTGAGCTTTACAAATACACGTTATGTTATGTTAATGAAAAGGCTGCTCAGTGACATAGCACCTAGTAAGTAGATATTCGCGTGTGACGCACACGAGCGCTTCTACCCATCTCTGCAGGTAATCGCTTCTAATGAACACTGACCTTTGGGTGGACATGGAGGAGCTGCTCCACACCCATTACGAGAAACACAATCCCTGAGCTTGTAATGACAATCAATCATCTGTAAATTAACACAAGCAAGCAGGAAATTGAAATAATCTGTTATCGCATATGTAGCCTATCAGGAAATGATGCTTTCTCTTTTCTTCCTCTAGCTGTTTATTAGGCAGCAAGCCTCTCTGCACGAACGATGGGGACATGTTCCTTCAAACCTCCCCTCACCTCCTCTCAATGTTCACCAGATTTCATTCTTCTGTGCCTCTTCTTCTCCAACCCCTGAGCCTTCTTAATTACATTGAATTAGGCTGAAAGCAAACCCAGGAATAAACGAGCATTAGCAAAGGCAATACATCTGACGTTGGCTGACAGGCTTTTGGCTGTCAATGCTTATCTGTTTTGTCAAGGTTTATGTAAAACTTTATTTTTGAGGGGCTGCTGGGACCATGCCAATATAAAAAAAATAAACATTGGCTACAAGCAAAAATATATTTTTGGCCTCTCTATGCACACTGCCATAGTAGTGCCTGGTACTGAAGGGAACTACTTTTTACTCACAGTATTAAAATGGTACCGAAATGTTCTTGCAAAGTAACATCTTTACATGGAGTGCCTTTAATTATATGTCTTTTTCTCAAACATTTTTCTCAAAGATCACATGACTCACACGGCATACTTTTTTAAAGGAACACTTCGTTTACTAGATTCATGTTGCTGAACATGGTGTTCATCTTGGATTCAAGTAGCTACTTTAAAGCAGTGAACAGGGAAAGGATATTTAATCAAAAATCTGACTATTTCACGACTAGTTTAAGCTATTTGATCTTTTCTTCAACTTTTTTTAAATCTAAAAGTCATATTTTTATTTTAGCACAATATAGTGAGATACTATCTCTTACCTGTAACCAATACAATATGGCACTGGCTCTCCCTCACTATTTAAGCAGATGCCAATATAGCACCTGCACTGGACGACGAGCACATGTATTGAGATACCACTCACTTCTAGGTAGTGGACCAACTGTGCCACTGCCAAAACTTTTAATGCTTTACCTTAAATCTTTATTTTCGGACATAACAGTTTTTGCTTCTCAGTTATTTTTTCAAGTGATTATGCCAAGAATAGACCCATTCTAGTACCAATACTAAACAATGCATACACCTTAATATTAGAAACATATGTGATGTCCAACGTTGCTTCAGCTGGTACTCTAGTTTATATCATTTGAGTAATCATATTAGTAAAAGTGAACTGATTAGTATTCTGCTGGGCTGGCTGGCCCCATATGTGCCATTTCCTTAAAATATCCCTCTTGTTTTTCCCCATTTCTGACACACAGGTTATCTTCTAAAATACTGATACTAGAATTCATAATACACCTACAAATTAAAAACCTATTATATTTCCTCGAAGGCAGCCACATTAACCATTTGTATATTCACAATTATTTCATGAGATTTAGAGGAAGATATGCTCTAGTCTACACAATGACGTGTATAGGCGTATGCATTATTGTTAATGGCAACACGACAACTGTCACTGGCACATACAAATAGGGTCTGCTTTAAACATAGTCAAATCCACTAGTGTTGATATTTTTGGAACAATTTCTGCTTACGGTTAACAATTTTTGGTGTTTTCACAGATTGGTAGGATCTTCACCTTTTTTTCGAACGTACATTTCCACACACTAGGCACAAGTATTTTCACGTTAAATGCAAGCTCTTTTTTAATTGGATACTTCAGTTTGGAGCTTTTATCCTAATAGTGCAAGCTCACTTTGCTATTAGATATAGGAGCCCTTTCTCAAGTAGTAATTCATAATAATTGAATCCAAATTATATAATTTGAGTCCAAAAAATTCTAGAGGATAAAACGCCTGTTGACTGAGGTTTAGGAATTTAATCTAACACAAACGTCATGATCTTTGAATTTTTTTTTTTTAAAAAGAGATCTGAGTAAAGAAATGTACTCGATGTACAGATGTGACTTTAAACATTTTTGTACTAAGTAATACAATGAACGTCAAACCAATTGCTATGCAAATCATTCATTTTCGTATTTTCACAGTAGTGCATTCCTTTGTGATTAAAGTAATCTACGACTGCCGTGCCCTTAAAAAACATAGATTGAAACAAGAATACACAGGGAGTATCAGAGGAGTTGGGTTATTTTCTTTTTTAATGCAAGCAGGAGCAATGGTAAAACTGGGAGAAGGGGCGAGCAACACAGAGTGTTGGGGGAAGCTATAGGGGGAAAGCAACACCCCAGGGAAAGAGCAAGAAAACACATGCACACACCTGGAGTGCCAGAAGAAAAACAAAAAAAGTACTGCTCTGAATCTGAATGCAAGCAGTGGAATGACACAACTAATCCAATCAAAACACAGTAAAATATAATGCTCCAGTGGTGAGACAAACAACGAGAAGGGATTAAAACCATCAAATAAAAAGCAGGGAAATGAGACATCTAAGAAAGCCATCCAATCAAGATGAAGGGCTGACCCAAAGCCAATAAAATGTATATATTTTCATATACTAGTGACAATAGATGTTCAACAGCCAGCGTTGTCTATAGGCAAGACTTAAAATGTTTTACTCATGAAAGGCTGTCAAACCTTAACATGTGAGAAGGATCGCCAGCACCTCAAGAGATGCACATTCACAAGTGTGGACTGTGGGTCCACATAAGTGTCAGCCATAATGGATTATGATACAAGATTAAGGGCACGAGTAAGACTATGGCCCCGAGCATGTGCCAGCAATGCTAGCTGATGGTTTAGAGATAGGGGAAGGAGTAAGACCCTGAGCTGAAGTATGTGTCAGCCAGGCTGGGTTATGGTGCAAAGTAAGGTGCGAGCGTAAGACCCCGGACCCAAGTTATGGGACATCCTTGATGGGTTATGGAGAAAAATTAGTGTCCAGAGTGTTGTTCACACTACAAGTTCCTTCATACTATGCGTTTAAACTCTTCTATTTCCTTTATGGAACAAATTAATATTTAGACATGAGCAGAAATGCTTGCATCACATGCACCTGCTCTCCACGATTACTTGTTATGACTAATATATGTCAGATAAAGGTGATAATCGGGCTGACACACCTACATCCATGATTGTTTATCCTTTTACTAATTTAATCATAACAGAGATGTCTAAGCACTTTATCACTGTTTTCATTATATGGAGTAAAATAATATCAAAGATAAGGCTTGGTTCGACAGTTTTCTGGATCGCATCCTATAAAAACCCAGGTGTCAGACTATAGGTTAGACAGGAGCTTAACCAGAAATATTGCAGACAAGGTCATGCCAGAGTGCAGCACCCGCTTTAGCCAAAAGCGACAACGAGCAGAGTAGCCTTCACAGGTTGCCTGTTTCTTTTTGTATTCCAGAGCTTCTTATAGGCAATAGGAAACAACTACTTTGCAACACAACAGCTCCTTGCTGTTATGATAACAGGTATGTTGTGCACACCATCTCTGAAACTCATAAGTAGGCTTATTAATTACTAATTCAGCTAAAGCTAGCATAGCGCATAGAAGTAACACCATGAGGGTGTTAGGACTCCAGATTTCAATAAATATGTTAGAATTCTTTCTGGTATGCTCATTATACATAACTTTCTTCGCTGCCTTACTGTTTATATTCTACCATTCACATTTTTTGCACTAGGCTTTGATTTAAAAAAAAAAAAAAACCATATAAAATACACAGCTTCCTTTTTGATGCTGTTTTGAGTATGTTACTCATTTATGAAAAAAAGTTGGGAGTTCCATGGTTGTCCCTGAATTTATCTGATCATTTCCAATAAACACTTCCTGCTCAATATTGCTCAGTATGGGTTGCCGTCTAACCTGATTTCTGATTTGGTTGGCACATTGACTACGTCATTAGTGCCAGGGGGCCAGGGCCGGACTGGGAACAGAAACCTGCCCTGGCAAACTGCTCAGCCGGCCCCCCCTGGGGTGAGGGGGAGTGCAGCCGAGCAGTTTGCGAGGGCCGGTATTCGGCCGATTTTGTTACAGGGGGCCGATATGGCCGACCCCCGGTAACAAAAACGACCCCCAGGGGCCCAAACCGGCCCCCACCCTAGCGGCCTACCGGGGAAACGCCCGGTGCCCGCTATGGCCAGTCCGGCCCTGCAGGGGGCCAGAAGCCAAACTCTGGGGGTAATGGGAGGCGAGGGTAACCCGAGAGAACGTATCAGGAGTAAGTGGGAATGAGACTCTGTACTGAGGACCTGCACAGGTAAGCCTAGTTTTACCAAATGTACCAAGGTCACAGGGCCACCTAATATTCTCTCCTGACCTTTCATTGAACAAATTAGTTTACTGATGGTATTGTAGTTTCAGTTCGGTCTAAGTGAACTATTTTCGCTAACAGATCTGATAATGATTGGCAAATGGAAAATTAAGAGTCCAGGAGACAAGGAGCCTCTGGCAATTTAAGTGAGCCACCAGACAAGACCTCATTGTTGTAGGCGTCAAAATGTTTGTTATTTTTAGAATAGGCTTCTCCAACGTGTAGCTTTTTGAGCTGCTGGTTGCTCCCCAGCTTCCTGTAAGTAGATCTCTTGTGTGCAGCCCAGCCTATCTAATCAGAAACTTTTGCTTGGCTGAATTAATATATGAATACCAAAATTGAAAAGTGAGTATTAAACACGAAAATATGTATATTTTCAATGCACTGAGGTGATTAATGTTGGTAATCTTGCATTGGGTGGCCACTAATGTAATCGTGCCTGATGTAGTCATCATTACAACACTAACAACGGTAGTAGATTTGGATGATTTTCATTGGACATAAGTAGCTCCTATTACAGAAAAGATTGGCGAATCCTGATTTAGAACAACAGTCTTACATCAAACAACGAATTTTGGTTCAAGACCAATGTTTTTGAAATAACACTTATTTGGCTACCCACCAACTTAATCGACTGTCTATCGTGCTCCCAATACAAGCAGAGCTGAAAAACTGTCAAGTTCCTCAGAGAAAGAAGATATTAATATCAGTGCGGCTTCAACCTCACTTTGAGTTTTGGGCCATTTCCATAGAGACCCGGTAGGAAATGTGCTCAATCTGTTTTTCTGGGTGTCTTTTCACAGTAAGTGCTTGGAATTTCTGTTTTCCCTAGAGATAAGGCAATCTATATTTAAAAGTCACAGCGTCTGTGAAAAAAATCTTTCTTGGACTACAGATTTAGCTTCCATTATTGCAAATCTCTTTCCTACAAAAATAGAAAGCACAGCTAATAACTTCTAGTGCTTCGATATCTCCAATCTAAAGCACTGTATAATTTCGAAACAGAAAGTGATTGCATGACAACTGCTAGATAGAACTCTAATGTAAAGAAGCTTGTGGAAGTCTCAGGCCACTGTCTCTCTTTTTGTGGCATAACAATGAAATTGGAACATCAGATAACAGTTGTTACATCCCATCTAAATTATGGCACTTACCTCTCATTGGGAACAGCTACATACATTCTTGCCATAATGGAGCATATAGAGAATTTGGCCGCTTGTGTCCTTCTCAGACTACCCTGCACGTAGCATATTTCCCATATTCTTAGCAATCTCCCTTAACTGCTCAGCCACAAAGAATATTCTTCGAGAGCTTTTGTGTTTGCTTCTGGGCCTTTTGTCACACCTGCCTCAAGTTTCTCAGATCTTACCTGAAAAGAAAGTGGTTGTCAGGAGGTGGGAGGGCATTTTCTTATTTGTCCTCCAAACTCTCTGATTCGTTTCCTGCATCCTTTCGTGCTCTTAATTTCTCACCTTTTGTGTAGACCTTCAAACCGTGTTATTCCATCTCCAGGTAATCTCGTGGCCAACTTTTCTTCTTTTTTGATTTCTTTTTTGAGTCCGCTTCTGAGCTTAGCTCAGGGAAACCTCTCTTTGTACTTGTAGCACATTATTCATTTTATTTTATGTTTAACTAGATTACACTTGAGGAAGTACTTAAGGTGGAAGTATATTTAGGGTTTAGGTTTCAGAAAATCAAACCCAAGAGTGTATTTTCTTTGTGCCAAGAAGAATCAAATGTTACTGTGATGTCCATTAAAATTAAAACGCATTTGCAATGCCAATAGGTCTAGCTTTGAAGGAATGTTGTATGGTAATGTGAAGCATTACAAGTAAATAGCATGAGAGTGGATATGAATTTGTGTAGAAGACAAGAGCTACAGAATAATGCTGGTGTAGGTTAAAGGGTCAGGTGACAGTTGCACTGTCAAGACAGACCTAGACATACATGTAGGTTACTGATTGCCCTCCTTCCATTCGTGCTGATGCCAGAGAAAACACCATAATTAATCCAGTTATCCAAGACACTTTAATGCCAGTATAACATCATGTGCATGACCCTGAAATATCATGCTCAGGCAGCTGGATAAATAAACAAACTGATAACAGCTCTGTGGAGGGCAAGTACTTTTTGGTGGAAGCACACAACTTCTGAGCAATCAAAACATGTACTCCTGGCTCCCACATAATTGTCTGGGGACAGCTGCGCTGTCAAGCTAGACCATAAAAAGGGTTTCTAACTACGTCTGCCTAATAAGACGCCTCCTTACTGTCCCATTATAATTATAGGTGAAGGTTAAAATCAAAAATTTACATTTCCAACTTATGGCTGCCATGTCTCGGCGACAGCTTGTTTTTAAAAAAAAATTTGTGGCACAGATGTCCAAGAAAAAATACTATAAAAAAATAACCATAGCACCAGATTGTAACAGACAGAATAAATGACTTTGTCAATGCTTATTAAAACTGCTAGCAGGTAGGAAGATGTTTTGGATTCCTGTGATCAACTACTCATTTCTGTCTTGAGTATCAATAACATTATTTTTAAGTAAGAAATGGGAAAGAAGAGATGGTCAGTGATATCCAAATGGCAGACGGCCCAACTTTGTAATCTCTGGTAACAGCCACATGGAAATAGTGATATTTTTGTTCATGAACTAGAATAATAAATCAAAAAATCAATGATGACTGAATTAAAAAGGCACGAAACCTACACAGGGAAGTAATCACAGCGTGAGAGCAAAGATACAGCTGAAGTAGGAACCACTGTGTAATAGTTAACAGCTGTAAGAATAATCAATTGTAAATGCAATAGGTCTGGCTTTAATTAGCTAACACATGCAAACAGAGGCATGCACAAATGCTGATGTGCATATTAAGGCCAGACCTACTGGTTTTGCCAACGCTGGAAAGATGAATGCTTTCTGGATAAAAAGCATACATGAGAAAAATAAGTGAATATGACACCTGGATGACTGAGTGAATTTAATCACTTCCTAGATGGCATATGATACGCTAAACAGCCACTGAAAAAAAATACTCCTCTAGGAGGAGCTAAAGCTCACTCTATGTATAGTTTAAAGAATAGGTCAGCAAACAACGAAATTAAGCCAGACCAAAAAATGAATGGATAAATGGAATGGGCCTCTACGCATGGAAATTGAGCCAAGAGTTCTTTGATATGTTACAGTAACAGAAAAGTCTGAGACTTTTTTTTAAAATGTTAGTATTCCCACCCTTTTCTGGCGTTTTTGTACAGGTGCGTCTTCCACCAACTACTGGCACACAAAGCAAGTATAATGTGAGGCTGTCACCCAGTGAAACTGGTTTTCTCTCATTTCGGGTCCACCAACGGTCACTTACTGCCTTTTGCAAGTAAGGCATATCATCATGACGCTTTGGTGGGAAATATGAATTTCTACCAGGAAACCTCCCCCAGCCTAACAGGAGAGAGCTGTCATTTGAGCTCAGAATGGTGAGGGTGCAGAGTAGCAGTCAGAGGAGAGGCCCCTGGTAATTTATGATATTGATTTAAATATTGACATTGCACATACATTAGGTAGCAGCATGCTCCTGTGAACAAGTAACATATATGCACGGCTGATTTATTTCACAGCAACCACTACTCTTGTGTCAGGCTTACGGCAAGCAGATCCCATGGTCATGCTTTTTATTAAAACCTTCGTTCCCTTTTGAAAGGCCGATTAAGGACAAGGGGTCTCTGTTGCGTTGTTTTATATCCATCATTTTGTCATAACGCCTTCTAATATCCTGTAATCATTTCATTAATTACAAGGAAAACCAATTACAGTGATTAGTTGGCAGATGTTGCCTGAGAAAGCAGGGGACTTCAGAGGGTACCTGAGGCCAAGATGGCACTCACGCTAGGTGCCAGCAGCGTCTCTGATTGCCGAACAACAGAGTAATGCTTTAATAACAGCAACAGGCACGGGAAGTACGCTGGCCCGGGGAAGCAACATGATCATCATTATCCTGATGAAGAGTGCGCGGAACTGACCTATTTATTAAACTGTTTCAACAAAGCTCAAAAGTGAAGACGACAATACAGAGCTGGGCCTTTTCTGTACTATATCTGAGGCATCAGGGAGCATCTGACACGTTTTAAGTGCAGCACAGGATTTAACACTGGGCTTTGATAGCACGTAGATACAAGAATCTACTCTGCTGATTATATAATTCTGATTGATCGATTAGAAAACGTTGGCATCTCTATCTGTGTCCTGGAGTGGTGTGCTTCTTTACTTGCCGGATCATGGTGAAAGTATCAGCCCACGTAGCTGCCTAACAGATATCCAAAACAATGACACACCGAGCAGGGCTGTGTTCGCAGATGTTGCCCTGCTGCAATGAGCATTAAGGCCTTCACAAGGGTCCTTTTTGGCAAAGGCGTAACACCGTTTCATAAAAAGCACAATCCATGCTGAGAAGACTTTCTTTTCTTTGCACCACCACTCTTTTTCCTTTCTTGATGAATCCTACAAAAAGCTCATCCTCTACTCTGTATGCCTTAGGCCTGACAATGAATAACTTAGGGCCTGTGGTGGGTCCAAGGGATGGAGACTCTCCTCATCCTTGGAGGGTGTGGAGTAGAGAAGAGTGCGGGGAGCAGCTCCATATGGAAGAGTGACATAATTTTTTGAAGAAAAGATGCAAGAGTCCTGAACACAATTTTTAAGAGTCTCAGAGTACAATTGTGAAGAGGCTCAAAAAGAGCACACATCAATAGATGAGAACAAAAATGAGGCCACACTGTGGCATAATGAAGGCGAGAGAGGAACCATATGTGAAAGGCCCTTTAAATAACATATCACGACGAGGCTCGTGGGTGCCCTAAGAAGTACCGTAGGGTTTGGGGGAAATGGTTGGGGGAGGTGGAGTAGTCGTAGAGGGAACGCCCAAATTGGTACCCCTATGTATCTGTTTTTATCATTGTCTGTAAACTTTGAGGTGCTGCTTTCCTTTCCAGGTCCTGGTCATTTATGGTGTTGGACTGTAAGGCTGGTGTTTTGTTTGTTCTTCTTTTTCTTTATTTTATTAATTAATAAACAAAAATTTGTTTATCAAAAAAAAAATAACATATCACGAAGGAAGAGTTTAATAAAAAGGGAATGAAGGGAGGCCAAAGGGGCAGATAAGCAACCTTTAAAAGAGCCCACAGCAAAGCCTTAGTGGGCCAAAGATGATACAAACAAGAGGACATCAGGCAATAGTCTGCAGAGAATCGACCATCTTTCTCTTGCACCACCTGACAAATGTGTACCAATCGCTTTAGTAAATCAACTCTGTGGAAGCGGGGCAAGCAGCCAAAACGACTGCCACTGTCTCTGACAGAAAATCATAACCCAACAGCTGGTTTCACTCAATCTCCAGCGATGGAAGAGTAGATTGTGGAGGTTCGAACAATGTACTTTGTCCTGTTGCTGGGACAGCAGATCTCCCAAAGAGGAAGCTGAATTGGTAGGCATATGCTGATGATCAGCAGTTTGGAGTACCACACCCTCCTGGCTCCACCCATCCTTTACTTTCCCCATCTGGCAGTTGAAAGGGATGCGGCCTCTCCACCGCCTCTGAGTACATTGATTGGGACTCCAACCCTACACTCTTAATAAGGTGACGGCTGCTTGCACCTCCAGAGCCTGTGGTAGGCTACTTGAGTGAGCATGTCTGGTGGTCCTCTATTCACCCTCCATACCCCTTACTCAGCATCCACTGGTGTCTACGACACAAGAGCCAAAGGTGATTTCCCAGCTGTCCAAGAAGAGATTGGTTAAATGGAGGAACCTATATGACAACAAATACTTTATTTAGACACTTGTACCAGGAATATACCATGTACATCTTTAGATATATTCCTGTACTATAGACTGAGGGAAGTACTGGAAGCAATAACC
This sequence comes from Calotriton arnoldi, assembly GCA_963921515.1. Classification (NCBI taxonomy): domain Eukaryota; kingdom Metazoa; phylum Chordata; class Amphibia; order Caudata; family Salamandridae; genus Calotriton; species Calotriton arnoldi. The sequence continues at coordinate 674,124 of CAWUFW010006394.1, read as the reverse complement.
GCTGATTTCCCTGCAGAGCCCACTATGTGACACACACTAGAGAAACTTCTCATAGCTACCTCTACGAAACAGTTCGTTTCTAAACTGTATCGCACAGCATTAGAAGAGACTCCAAGGCCTGAGCAGCCCGCAAGATTGCACTAAGAGGAGGAGATGGACCAGGAAATAATGGAGTCTTATGTTGGAGTTCTGCGTCACATAAACAGGCATGGTGCCTCCAAGCAGCAGATTTTGAATTATTCACTACAAAATCCTTCAGAGTGTATACTATACTCCACAATCACTGCCTAGATTTGGCCTGCGCAAAGACTAATGCTGTGCTAATTGCGGCCAAAAAAAGGGACTAACCTTCTGCATCTATCTTGGTCGTGCAAAAGCATTCCTTCGTTCTGGAAGGTGGTCCTCACTGCCTTATCTGCAAGGATTGGTTATGATATACCCCATGACCCGAGAACCACTGCACTAGGGTGGGTGCGGGAGATACCAGTTGTTGAAAGGAGTTACGCGGCATTGGCGCTGTTGCAGGAGAAGAGACTGGTAGCATGCTGCTGTGGTAGAGGGAGGTTGCCCAAATACAAGCAACGGCTTGACTCTTTGATGTATTGCAATGAGCAAAATAATATTTATTCTGAATTGATACCTCCCACCTCTCACCCAAGAGACATGTGGAGCTCACTCGTGGATTTCTTACTGACTGCATTCCAAAAAGATCCTTTGGGCACGGGCTGACTCGCTAAAACACCCAAGTAGAACTGGATACCTGGGAGGCAATGGAGACTGGGTGATATAGATCCATGTGGACACTCTAGAAATACTTTAATGCCTACTATACATGTACTGTTGCATCACCAGCCATGGGCACTGAATCCCAATATTACTGATGTAGAAATAGACGCGCTGTACCATGGCAAAGAGAAACAGGAAGACTGTTTAAAAATGATCTTGTATGTGAACCTGAATGAAATGTAGATGCGTCACATTTTGCTTAGGTTGCAATAGCATGTTGACAGTGCGTCTTTTGTTATGTATCTATGTTTACAAGCAACAAAAAGAATTAAATAAACTTAACGGATATCCCGTCTGCCTTATGACATTTATTACAAGTACATTTGGATATAATGCACCTGTAATAAAGCAGGCGGAATATCCCATCAAATTGTGACAGAGTAACTCGTCCATCAAACTCTTAATCAGGCCCATACGTTGAACATTTAGGCGGCCTGACAACTTAGAATTAAAGGTTGCCCCCCAAGTACTTAGGGAGTGAACTTATTCCAGGAACTGTAAATTAATTTACCTATTAATGTGCCTCTGCCTATGCCCAAAACACAGGACTTTAGATATCAAGTAATTAATCAACAGATTTTTGTCTCTACAATACCGTACTAAGGGTGTCAATGGTCACACTAAAGCTACACAGCACAAGATCACCATGTTTAGGAGGTAGAGTTCGTATATGCCGTAGGATCCAGAGGCATGGAAGAATGCAGTCCTGCTTAAGCTCACTGAACGTGAGGGATAGCTAGGTGTAACTATTCGTGCTACCCAACTGTAGACCTAGACTTCTACCGAGACCGTTCTCTTCATAGATATTAGTACACTTTCACCACCCAGAGCCCAAAGCTTTCGCTTTGATGGACTCAAATGATGTTTGAAAATCTATGATGAATGCATACAACCCACTCTTTACAAAAAGAATTCCTTCAAATGGCAACGTGACTTAAACTACAATATTATTGTAGCAGATGAAGCTTTACTAGGGTCCAATTATGAAATGGAGACTACTTTCAGGTTTAGCTGTAGCATAATAAGTGCATCCAGTTGGGTTTGTAGAAAACTGGTACATTTTTGTCCCCTCTTGTAAAGATAGGTCTTATAATGCTGCCTCCAAGCGTCAGGGATATATAGTGAATTTGAGTTAACAATGGAAAAAGAAGCCCAATGTTGTCCCAACTCATCTGTAAGAACAAACTTCGATGATATACCTGGGTCAGAATCACGAGACATTTTAGAACCATTAATCATACTGCCAATACTGAAGTAAATTTAGGAAGTGTACTACTTTTTATTAAAGATTGTTAAAGGCGGCAAAGAATGAGTGATTGAACATATTAGAGAAGATTTAGAACGATTAGTGATGTAAATAAGTCACTACTCTCCCGAAATAAAATGAAATGGACATTACTTGGGGCTTTCATAACCACAACATCAGTCAACAAAAATATTTAGCATCATTTCAAGAAATAGTGGAAGACATCAGCTCCCAACTTCTTATAAGTTGCCGTCACATAAAATGTTCTATCTCTGCTTAGTTTCCGTCAGATTTTTACCTTTCAAAGGTTAACAATGCTTTCATAAAGGGAGAGCGATTGTGTTAGTAACTACCTTGTTTCCTCTGTGAGTCACAATCTTATAATTGTGTTGCTGGGATCCCAAACACTTTACCCAGGCTTACCATACACCACACCTCAATCGTGTAACAAATCACCTGATCCATTAACAAAACATTGTGATTTGACTCTTTATCACTCCTTATCAACTCTGTGAGTTAAGAATGGTGATAAATTAACAATCTGAATGGTGATTAATCAACAATCTGAGGATTATCCCAAAGTCCCTCATTTCTTTCAACGCCTTAGTACGGATAACAGTATAGTAACCAAGTGCAGGGAAACAGAGTTAACCAGGTAAACATAGCCAAGGGATCCACTGATTTAGAGTACCAAAAGTAGATTCCAAAACTGGACACCAGCAACAAACCATGCTTCTTTCCTTTCTATACAGGAAATATTGGTAAATCACATTTCAGAGCTCAGTAAGTCCATGTCTCCTCGCCAGAAGATGGACACAAGCGGTTATGTAAAGTGCATGGGGTGTCATTTTCATTACATTTAGAAAAGCCCAAAGCAGTCCTCCCACCCCACTGCCCTGGACTACCACAGACAAGTGGTTGCAGTGTATTTCTCTGCCACAGCATTTCCATGCAGTTTTATTTAGTGGCCCGTCAACAACCTGAAAGAGTCATGGGAACAAGAGAGAGGATCCGTGCCCAGGTGCTTCACCTTCCAACCAATTGCGGCTTGTACCTGTCTGAACACAATATAAAGTTAGGTGAGAGATAATTATCCCCTGCAGTATCATTAACCCGTTAAGTGCTTCTGTCGGCCAACGGCCGTCGCGAGCACTACCTCGGTAGTGCTGCGCACATCCGTTGGCCGACGCGGCCCCGCCCGCTTAATAGAACGTTCCGCACTGGCGCGGAACGTTCTAAGCAGTTAACCGGTTAACACTAGACTATCCCTTGAGATCCACAAGAATATCTGCCCCAGAATGTATTACTTTCTATCTCTAGGGAGTGCCTGCTAGACGACAAGGTTCCACAGCCAATGTTCAATGCGACTGTAACAAGGACAGAGTATACAACATCGCAAACATTAGGACTCACACACTTTGAAGCATGGTTTGAAACAAGTGGCTAGCGCACTACTGCCTTTTAAGCCAGGTGTCCCTAGGGCTACATTCTCATGATGCTATTTTGTGGTCATCAACTATGACAGGCAATCATTAAAGCCAGCTTTTCTGAGGTACCAAAAAAAGCTTGTGTCTAATGCTTGAAAAAAGATTCACAAACACATTTTGGGAGGCTACGCACAAAATTATATCATAATTGGTTGGTTGGCCTTACAAAATCACGCTCCATCACTTAATGATGGCAACAACCAATGACTTATGTAGCAAATCCTGCCAGTCATTTTCTTTTACTGATACATGCTGCAATTGATGTTAATTGACAGCAAATCATGTTACAACCCACATTCAAGATATCCTCTGCTTCTAAAAAGAATACTCTAGAAATGTGCCTTTCTGTTTTGTCTCTGAGGCAGTCTAAGAAAGCTATATTGCAAAGAACAAACTACCCTAACTTATGGAGGTACCAGTTATAGGATACTATTGTCTGGTAGTTTCTCCTAAGGCACAGCCCACAAGTGTGTCTTATAAATAATGTGTGTCTATAGGGCCAGATTTTTATAATGTTCTCTGATGCAGAGAGATTAAGCTGGATGGTTTTCAATCCAGCCAAATTTTAACAAAGTCGGTCAGACACTCAGCACTATCATAGTTTCTACTATTATAGCTTTCATGGGCACGACTAAGACATGCTAGAGAGGTGTTCAGGGTTTCTTTTTGATAAGTGAATAGCTCTGTCAAATGTCATTCTGTATTGCGCAGGGATAGGAGCAACGGCTATATGCATTATAAAGTCATTTTCCTTCACAGGAGAGAATCTGTTGAGTATTTATTTTGCTGTCCTTCTGAGTACACTAGACCAGGGCTAAGGTGTCTTCTCTGGCATTGTCATTGCATTCAGAGACAGATACTGTGCATCTACTTGGGCTTCCTGCATGCACTCTGACATTGTGCCTTCAAGGCTTTTGCACAGAGTGATGATGGCAAGTTTGCAGGAGCTGTACAGCCTGTTTGCCTGGATGTAAGCTGCCAAAGACGGACTTCTGATCAATACCTATTTAAATATTTTTTTTTTTTTTAAAGCAGAGGCCCGTAGATTTTCGATGCAGAATTCTAAGGTTGCCAAACATCAAGCCTGCCTTGTCTTCACTTACTTCCCGTCTCTTCATCGCAATCGTGCAGGTTCATTTTCATCTCTCCTGTTTCTCTTTGTCACTGTTTACCTAGCATTCCCTTCCTCCTTTTCCTCTTACTCTTTCGTGGCTTTGGGTAAATGGCTGGTGCTGAACAAGAAGTTCCAGTCCCCAGAAATAAGTGCCGGTGCCCACCACCTGCATCCATCTGCGCAAATTAAGCACTGCTTCTATTCTCTTTTTATGTTCTCAAATACTGTGGGATCTACCCACAAAGTCACCAATGGTAAAGCTGAGAGGATATTAAAGTTACCCTTGTCTGTTACTCCAGCTTTCTAGGATCTTTCTCATTATCAACACCTTCCTGCTTAAAACCTGAGCAATCAATCAAGAAAAATAAATACCAATTGGATCCTTGGTTGAAGAAGGGAATTGGTGAGTATGAGGAGCACAAATGAACAAGTTACTTACCTTCGGTAACGATATATCTGTAAGAGACATATATTAGTTATAGATTCCTTACATTAGAATTACCCCCAGGCGTCAGACTGGATCCGGAGAATTTTTTCTCAGCAGTACCCCTGCGCGTCGGTAGGTGGCGTCGGTCGACTCCGCGTTTGTCGTCGTGTTCGCCGTCGTGACGTCGCGGTATCTACTTAGACGCTGCCCCTGCGTGCTGACGTCAGTTCTTTTACACGACATTCCATGCCAGAAGCGCAGAGCCATGCAAGTCACTGACCACTGGTGCACAAAACTAGGGACCTGAAAGGGAGTCACTAACACTAGAAGTCAGTTCGCAGAACGGGGAGGATGGGTGGGGCGGTAAGGAATCTATAACTAATATATGTCTCTTACAGATATATCGTTACCAAAGGTAAGTAACTTGTTCATCTGAAAGAGACTATTAGTTATAGATTCATTACCTTAGAATAGATACCCCAGCTATACCAACCCCGGAGGTGGGTCTGCGATCCAAGTTCACACCAGAAAGTCCTGGAGAACCGAACTGCCAAAGAAGCCGTCTCTCCGGACCTGACTGTCCAGGCAACAATGTTTAGTAAACGTGTGCAGTGACGCCCACGTAGCTGCCTGACAGATGTCATGGAGGGGGACACCGCGTCCCAAAGCAGTAGTGGCTGCCGTCGCCCTGGCGGAATGGGCGCGCAGTCCTAACGGAGGCTCCTTCTTTGCCAAAGAATAGCAAGTCTTAATGCAAAGAACGACCCACCTAGAGATGGTTCGTTTTTGCATGGCCCGACCTTTCTTGGCGCCCACATAGCCAACAAAGAGCAGGCCATCCACCCAGAATTGTTTTGTGCGATCCAAATAAAATCAAGGCACACGTTTTGGATCCAGACGGTGGAGCCTCTCCTCCTATTTAGAAGGATGTGGGGCGGGAAGAAGGTGGGCAAAGTGATGGTCCGTCCTATGTGGAAAGAGGTAACCACTTTGGGAAGAAAAGAAGGTCGAGTTCGAAGGACAACCTTGTCCGGATGAACAGCAAGGAAAGGAGGCTTAGAGGATAGAGCCTGGAGTTCACTCACTCTGGGAGCAGAGGTGATGGCAACCAGAAAAGCAGGTTTTTTTTTTTGTGATTTTTTATTTGTATTTTCTGATTGAACAATTAGCACATTACACATCTTAAAAAGTACATCTGCAATAATCGATCGCATACAATAAGAAACTTGGTAGTCCTCAACATAGCAAACCCCCTTTGATTCATGCTGGTTTATATTCGCCACCAGTGTCCTCATATTTCTGTTATCCGGTATCCAGTGCTTAATTTGTGCCTGTGCTTTCCGGTGCTTAGCACCAGCACATATTTATCAGGGCCGGGTCTAGACCTGAGTGCCTGCCACTGCCAACTCACGTGTGTCACTGTGACACACAAATCTAATCACCTGTTGTTCACTCACGCTCTGTCTCCCCGGTGAAGTGTGCTTCGCCAATAACAAATGAAATCCATGCCTTCAGTCAGTGTTGCCGGTGGGCAGGACACTGATTTGGGTGGATTTGGTCCTCTCGGGCTGCCGTGACAGCTTGCATAAAGCCGTAACCAAACGTAACCTTTCTAGAATCCACGCCGGCCCCCCGCCCGCCTTATCATGAGCACACTGCAGTTCGGAGCGAATGCACTACGTGTCGTCTTGTAGTATGCAGTGTAAAGCAGAGCAGCAGGCCTCCTAATAAGGCAGTGACCGGTCTGTAACTGCAGTAACGTTACAAAACTGAGTAAGTAGTAACCAACGCCGGGAGCCTGGAGGGCAGGAGCTGGGCTGGTTTTAAAATGGGCTGGATTTGTTGCTGGGCCTATTTTTTTTTTTACCAAAACAGTCAAATCAGACGGCCAATGTTACAGTGCTGCTGCCTAAAAGTTTTCAAAATCATGATGATTAAATCCCCTAGGCTCTTGCGTGACCAAAAATGTCAGTTTATTAAGTGAGATTCTGTCTTCCCGCTCCCCAGTTCAGATATACCAGCAAGTCCTCTAAGTCATTACGTTCAAATTTCTGGCATAGCACTCCGTAAGGTGTGAATGTAATGTCACCCTTATGTTTTGTTCCAGCACTCTAAACAGTCTTTCAGCGAGTGCAGTGTTGCTCCCAGATTCTTGGTTAGTACTCTTCGCTCGATGTTACCAAAACAGTCAAATCAGACGGCCAATGTTACAGTGCTGCTGCCTAAAAGTGTTCAAAATCATGATGATTAAATCCCCCTAGACTCTTGCGTGACCAAAAATGTCAGTTTATTAAGTGAGATTCTATGTCTTCCCGCTCCCCAGTTCAGATATACCAGCAAGTCCTCTAAGTCATACGTTCAAATTTCTGGCATAGCACTCCGTAAGGTGTGAATGTAATGTCACCCTTATGTTTTGTTCCAGCACTCTAAACAGTCTTTCAGCGAGTGCAGTGTTGCTCCCAGATTCTTGGTTAGTACTCTTCGCTCGATGTTATGGTAAATGCGTACATACACACACATACCTCAATGTGCGTGTTTCACAGTTAGTGCCTCAGTGGTTCATCATCATCAACAGCTGGGTGTATTGGAAAATGCATGGTTTCTCGTTTGTTCCAATAGAGAATAGACAAAGAGGTATGACTGTTCTACGAAGAGAGTCAGACATTGAGGCTAGGCCTGCTCGCACTTGTCGCCTAAAATAAAGCAGGTGATCTGTGTGACCCTCTGAGTATTGTAACCCTCTCACTGCGCCTTTGTTTCTCAGCATGTTGACAGGGGGTTCCAGACAAGAGTGCAATTAGTATAGTTGATAGCTGGTACACCTGTGCAGTGCCACGGGACACTGCAAAAGTGATAATATTATTTTACCTGTCTTAACTCTTGCTGATGGTACAGCATTAAATAGGGAGATCCTGTGACATATCCCCTCACCGAATCCCATGTGCCGGAATATTGCAAGCATATATGGCAAATTCAGATTATCAAATTCTTTCTGTTGGTCTACTGACTCGGCCATGGCCTCCCGATGCAGATGCATTGGCATAGTTCCTTCAAGAACCCAGAAGCGGTGTCTGAGGCTCAGTGAGTGATTAAAACCGTTCTGATGTTGGTGTAACAAGTGTAACGAAGTCGGCAACAATGGATATAGACATCTTGCTAATATTTTGCTCCTTATCTTATTTTCTGCATTTATCATGGACAGGAGCGTCTACTAGGCACCTTCCAAAAGGTTATGCTGTGGTTTAAATTGACATACAATAACAGTTTCCCAGGTTGACTTTGGAAAGCCTTCCAATTACAGCACTGTTTATTACATGATAACCTACCTGCAGGCAGGGCCACTGGAATTATGCAATTGTGCGGCAGCAGCGTTTTTCACATAAGTATAGATTTGCCGCCTTTGCCAGATAATGCATTATCTGCTTCATAATTTGCCTATTTCCACAAAAAAATATTCCTAGCGCAATTGGTTCAAAAGTTATTAAACATGCAAGCAACACATGTTGCTGAGCAGTTGAAGGCTCTTTGCAAAGGTTGACTGGCCACCTTTCTTTTGCTTATTGCTATATTTTTGTGTTAAACTGGTATTAATAAGGTGCAGTCAATGCCCAGGAAGTGTTAACAAGTGTAAAACTGACAAAATAATGAAGTGTCATGAAATGTCCCTCATTATGCTGCATAATTTGCCTTTTCTTCCCGCATAATTTACTCAACCCTGACGCATAATTTGGCCCTTCCTTGACACAAAATTCCAGTGACCAGAGGAAGTGGATGGAGCCAGTGGAGAAAGTGGGTGGAGCAGAGAAAAGTGGGTATGACCTTTGACAAACATTTGAGCACCTGTACTTCATTTTTTACAAATTAAGCACTGCCGGTATCATTTGGGTCCAGGGAACAATAGTGGTTGGCCACCAAGTATTTACTCTAGGGCAGTCCTCCCTCAGGCCCCCATGTAGGTTTCTCCTGTATTGTGTGTGTTACGGAATGCTGTGTGTCGTCTCCCAAGTCCAGCCCAAAGTGTCGTCTCCACGAGTCCCAAATCCTGTGGAATTTTTTGGGACACCCCCTGCTACGATACGTGGTTTGCTCAGCTGTCATGTATAGGTCCATTCCCCTCATCCACTCCTGAATGGTAGGTTTGTCAGCCACCCCCCATCTTCTGGCTATGTCCCTTTTGGCCACCACCAGACCCAGGGAGGCGAAAATTAACTGTGCTCTGGTGACATCTACCTCACTCGGTATCCCCAATATCATGAACCGTGGCTCCATCGGCAAAGTCACTCCTAGGACCGTTCCTAGTAGCTCAATTACCTGCGTCCAGTATGTCTGGAGCTCGGGGGCATGCCCAGACTGTGTGAAAGAAGTCACTTTTAGCCGTAGTGCAAGTAAGGCAGTGTGGTGACTCTGCCCTTCCCATTTTAAGCAACCTGTCCCTGTCGTAGTATGTTCGGTGTAATATCTTATATTGAATGAGACGGAGCCTTGCCTTTATGGCAACTTCTCTGGGTGCATTAACACGCCTCCCAGTCTATGTCCTCCATGGACCCCACCTCTTTCTCCCACCGTGCTCGGAGCCCTGACAGACCGTCTGGGATGTTGTTGTTAATAGTTTTATAGGTGAAGGAGACCACCTTATGTATTAATTCTTCTTGCAGGAGTCTACCCTCTAGAGGTGCGTATTCCGGAAGTTGTTCGCTTTGAATATTCTCCGTCTGCCATGCATGGCGCAGTTGCGCATATTTGATGTATTGGGAATTATTCATGTCGTACTCCTGCTTAAGCTTTGCCCATGTTTTGAGCTCTCCTCTTTCAATGATGTCTCCTATTATGGAAATCCCCAGGAGATCCCAGGTCCCAAACCCTTTAAGCTTATGTAGCTCCTTGAGCCAAGCCCCTTCCCAGAGCAGAGTGCTGTTAGTGACCCGACCCGTCCAGCCAGTGGTTTTGGTCGCCCTAGCCCATGCCGTCAGAGTCACTTGTGTCGCGGTTAGCAGGCGGGAACCCCCCCCTCCCCCGTATAGGTGTGTATGCGGTAGTATTTCTTCCCTCTCAAGGCGGTATGTAGGGTGGTCCCTACTTTTATGTATCCATTCATTTATGGGTATCAGGTGGGACGCCCAGTAGTAGGCCTCTATGTCTGGGAGTGCTATCCCCCCGTTGTATGGATTGCATTGCAGTGTCTTGAGCGCTATCCTAGGGTGCCCCCCCTGCCACAATAGTATTCGAATTTTGCTAGCTATCTCCGTAAAGGTGACTTTGGGGAGTGGGTGGTACGAATTTTGAAGGGCATATAGCAGTTGGGGCAGGGTATTCATTTTAAAAATGGCCGCACGTCCAAGCAGGGTGAGGGGGAGGTCCCTCCACCTCTCCACTTCTGATTTAAAATTATCCAGGACTGTCCATAGGTTTTCCTTCCTGCATACCTCTGGATGCGGAGTAACAAATATTCCCAGGTATTTAAAGCCCCCTTGTACTACTCTCAATTCTCCAGGCAAAGGCCAGTCTATTTGGGCATTAGTCGGGCAGTAGAGCGTGGATTTATTCCAATTGATTTTGTAGCCCGAGTGACAGCCATATTCAGTTATCGTTTCGAACAGGGCCGGTATAGTCGTGGTGGGGTTAGTGATATACAATAAAATATCATCGGCGTATAAGGACATGTTTTCCTCCCTGCTATCTGCGGGATTACTTCGAAAACCTCGGATGGAGGGATGTAGTCTGACTGTGCAGGCTAAAGACTCAAGGGTTAGTGCGAAGAGGAGACCAGAAAGGCAGTTTTGAGCATCAGAAGCCTTAAAGGACAATTATGTAGCGGCTGAAAGGGGGCGCACATAAGATAAGTCAGAACAAGATTCAAGTCCCAAAGAGGCATTACGAAAGGAATCGGAGGAAACAGATGAGTAATGTCCTTAAGAAAACGATTCACAATAGGGGACTTGAAAAGAAAAGGTTGATCAGGTAGGCGAAGAAAGGCCGAAATGGCCGAAAGATAGCCTTTTAGAGTGCGCAGAGCCCTGCTGGGCCAAAGAAAGCAGGAAGAGGAGAACCTCAGAAAGGGGGACAGAAAGAGGATGCACAGCCTTTGCTGCGCACCATGCTACAAATTTGTTCCATCTGCAGGCGTATACTGTTTTAGTAGAGGGACGCCTGGCTGCCAAGATAACATTACAGACTTCGGGAGGAAGGTCAAAAGCTGTCAACTGTCGCCGCTCAATCTCCACGCAAGGAGGTGGAGGCTGGACAGGTTCGGGTGGAGGACCGTCCCCTGCTGCTGCGACAGAAGATCCTCCCTAAGGGGCAGTCTGATCTGATTGATTGCCATGTTCAAGAGCTCGGGATACCAGACTCTCCGTGCCCAGTCCGGGGCCACAAGAATGACTTGGGCCCAGTTGCGCCTGATCTTCTTCAGCACTCTGGGCAGAAGTGGTATAGGTGGAAAGGCGTATAGAAGACCGCAACTCCACTCGCGACGAAAAGTGTCGCCTAGCGAGTGCCGTCTTGGAAATTCCAAAGCGCAGAACTGCTGATATTGCGCGTTCTCTTCGGTAGCGAATAGATCTAACCAAGGCTCTCCCCACTGCTGAAAAAGACCTTGCACCACCTCTGAGTGAAGACACCATTCGTGATCCATCAAGCACCAGCAGCTGAGTTTGTCCGCCCTGGCGTTCAGGGAACCTGCCAGGTGTTGAACCTCCAGGGACATGCCCTGATGTTCCAGCCACTTCCAGAGGCGAAGGGCCTCTTGACAGAGAGTCCACGACCCCACTCCGCCCTGTTTGTTGCAGTACCACATGACGGACGTGTTGTCTGTGAACACCTGCACTACCCTTCCTTTGACAGAAGGAAGGAATGCCTTTAGTGCCAGACGAATCGCCCAGAGCTCCAGAAGGCTGATGTGGAACATGGACTCCTCCGGAGACCAGAGGCCTCTGATCTCCACCTCTCCCATGTGGCCGCCCCATCCCAGAAGTGATGCGTCTGTCACCACTGTGAACTCTGGTTGGGGAAGGGAGAGGGATCTGCCTTTGACCTAATCCTGGTTCGTGAGCCACCATTGCAACTGCTGTGCAGTCCCCGTCGAGATCTGGACGACATCGGAGAGATTCCCCTGGTGCTGCGCCCACTGGAACTTCAGGTCCCAATGCAGAGCCCGCATATGCCACCAGGCATGATCCACCAGCAGGATGCAGGAGGCCATGAGGCCCAGCAGTCTAGGATGCAGGAGGCCATGAGGCCCAGCAGTCTCAGGGCCATCCTCACCAAAATCCTGGGGCTGGAAAATCGGTATCATAGTCCGAATATCCCGGACTCGCTGTTCTGGAGGATAGGCCCGAAACAGCGCTATGTCCAGAACCGCTCCGATGAAAAGGAGCTTCTGAGACGGGTTCAGGTGCGACTTCAGCACATTGACTGTGAACCCCAGCGAATGCAGGAGGTCCGCCGTAGTCTGAAGGTGGACGACGACAGCCTTCAACAACCAGTCGTTGAGATAGGGGAAGACTGTAACCCCTGATCTGCGCAGATGAGCTGCGACCACAGCCATCACTTTCGAGAACACCCGAGGGGCGCCGGTAAGGCCAAAGGGGAGCACGGTAAACTGAAAATGATCGTGGCCTACCATGAACAGTAGGTAACGCCAGTGGGCCGGCAGGACGGTGATGTGAAAATACGCATCCTGCAAGTCCAACACCACCATCTAGTCTCCAGGGTCGAGGACAGACAGGACCTGAGCCAATGTCAACATTTTTAACTTCTCCTTCCGGAGGAAGTGGTTGACGTCCCTGAGATCTAAGATAGGACGCAGGCCTTTGTCCTTCTTAGGCACCAGAAAGTAGTGGGAGTAGCAACCACGACCTACTTCTGGGACAGGGACGCGCTCGATAGCTCCCTTGGCCAAGAGAGCAGTGACTTCCTGGCGGAGATGGGCCAAGTGATCCTCTGACATGCGATGGAATGTAGGTGGCATGGATGGAGGAGGGAGGGGAGGGAGTAGCCCCTTCGGACTATCTACAAAACCCACCTGTCCGATGTGATGTTGCGCCAGTGGGGGAGGTGATGGCGTATCCGTCCGCCCACTGGCAACTGGTGGCCCTGAAAGGTCGGACTAGGAAGGATTGGAGGCTGCTGCAGAGGGGGCACTGGTGGACTGGCCCGCTCGCTGGCCCCCAGACCCACGGCACTGGGTCCCACATCCCCGGCCGCGCAGAGGCTGAGCAGGTTGCGCCGGCCTGTGGCCCTGGCGGAACGTGGTGGGCACCCCTTTCGTAGCCACGGAAGGGGTGAAAGTTTGACTGCACAGGGCGAGGCCCAAGGATATGGCCGTAGCCCTAGAGTCCTTGAAGCGCTCGAGCGCGTTGTCTGCCTTGTCGCCAAACAGGTGATGGCCATCAAAAGGCATGTCCAAAAGTGTCGATTGGACATCCCCGGAAAAGACAGTGGACTGCAGTCAGGCATAGCGTCTCAGGGCTACCAACGTGGAAATCGTCCTGCCTAGCGAGTCAGCGGTGTCCAGCCCACAGCGGATGGCGAACTTTGCTGCATCTCTACCCTCTACAAGCGCACTGGAGAGTACAATCGGGCATCTTCTGGGCACTGTGGCAGCACTTGCGCGACCGTGTCCCACACGGAGTGAGAATAACGGCCCAAGAGACATGCGGTGTTCACCGACCGCAGTCCTAAGCTGGTGGAAGAAAACATCTTCTTCCCAAGATGGTCCAGCTTCTTGTATTCCCTATCAGGTGGAGCAGTAGGGAACGCGCCTTTGGAGGTTGAGGCTTGGACCACCAAGCTCTCAGGGGTAGGGTGTTGGGAGAGGAAAAGTGGGTCGCCCGGAGCCGGGCGGTGGCGTCGGGCAATCATCCTGTCCACAGGAGCCCCTGTGCTGGGCTTGGATTAAGTGCCCAGTAGGATGTCCGTGAGGGCTTCATTAAAAGGAAGCAGGGGCTCCGAAGAGGCTGCTGAAGGCTGAAGCACCTCAGTCAGGAGGTTAGTCCTGACTGCCACCGTAGGAAGCTCAAGGCCCAAGGCCTCAGCCGCCCTACGCTACACCACAGCGTAGGAGGCTCCCTCCTCCGTGGTCACGGTAGGGGGAGAAAGCATACCAGGGTCTGGGGACGTATCCAGACCACTGGCGTCACCCAACGCCTCTCTCCAGTCCCGATCTTCCAACTGGTCTGCCAAAGGGTCAACAGACCCCTCCCAGTCCTCCTCATCCTCACCTGGCTGCCAGTAAGGGCAAAAAGGAACGCCATGGATGAACAACAGTACAAACGTACCCCCCGGTGCCGGTCCCGGCGTCGGTCGATGCCGGTCTGGCTCCGTGTCCATATCAAGGGGGAGGCCGGGGTCGACGCTGGCCGGGGACACGACCGGCGTCTGCGGCGGTGTCGTCCAAGGAATCGGCACCGGGGGAGGTGTTGTAAGGTCGACCGGCACAGATCCGGATCCAGGCCGGGATCCCAGGGGGCCCTGCGGCACGAGCCGCCGGCAACGAAGGCCTAGGGCCCCCAACAGAGTCCGCGGGGCCCGAAGGCACGCAAGCAGAGTCAGGATGCCCAAAGATGGAGTGGAGGGCTTCGTAAAAGCTACGAAGTTGGGCAGGGGTCGCCCCGGCTTCCGAAAAGGGAGGGAAGCTCGGGCGGACCCAACAGGCTCCGCGGGCGAAGCCAAAGGACGACGACCGTCCGCGTCCCGTCAGCCGACGGATGGGGAGAAAGCGAAGAGCGACGATGCTTCTTCGCCTTCTTCTTGTGCTTCGACTTACCGGAAGACGAAGACTTCGATGACGAATGGTGCTGGTGACTCCGCGACCGGTCCCACAACCTCCCTCTCGACGGGGACCTTGAGCGGTGCGGAGCAGACTGCCGGGCCTCAAGAAGCTTTCGGGACTGCTCCCGCAAAGACTTCGGGTTCAAGGCCCGACAGTCGGAGCACGACCTCGGGTCATGGTCGCACTCCAGGCACCAAAGGCACACGAGGTGCGGGTCCGTAACCGACATCAGTTTGTGACAGGAGTCACAGGGCATGAAGCCGGGTTGAGGACGGGACATCCCTGCGTGCACCAGGAGTCGGAAGACTCTAAAAAAGAGGTCGACAAAAGTCGAAAAATAGGTAGTCAAAAAGTGACTAGGGGTACTGCTCTCTCCGGATCTGCGCTGGCTGGCGCGGAAAAGGAAAGAACTGACGTCAGCGCGCAGGGGCGGCGTCTAAGTAGATAACGCGATGTCACGACGGCAACCACGACGCCAACGACGAATGCGGAGTCGACCGACGCCACCTACCGACGCGCAGGGGTACTGCTGAGAAAAATTCTCTGGATCCAGTCTGACGCCTGGGGGTAATTCTAAGGTAAGGAATCTATAATCTATAACTAATAGTCTCTTTCAGATGAAGTGTGTTAGTACAACACACACCTCCATGGTTCAGTTATTGTTCACTTTTAAGCAATTCTAAATGTAAATTGTAGTGAAGTTTACCCTTCCACCATTTGACTCTATTCTTTTTTCTTGATTGCCGACTCTATGAGATCTATTAGTGAGTAGTGCTCACGAAAGGTAGCAACGGCCTTCTTATCTTTTTCTATTCCCTTAGACTGTCTTTCTTGTCCTCTACTTTTGCACTACTAGTGCCCCAGAATAATTTCAGCATGGCACGTTACCCAGTCTTCATGATCAGGGGCATACCATATTTATTTAATCATTTACTGCCTGAAATGAAATCCCTTCAACATTGGTTCTCTTGCTGTCCATACTGTCAGCATGGAGCGCCAGTCTTTGTTCATAGGCCTCATCCTTCAAACGTTCCATAGGACCACTATTGTGAAGAGTTCTACATGAGATTTGGCCCCTAACAGCTTGTAGCACTGAGGTACAGGACGAGAACCATCTGGCAAAGGGATTTTAATAGCCCCAAAGCTGGCCGAATTGTTGTCAAATGTCACTACTAGTTGGTAATAGAATACAAGTCCTTAATTGTACCGAGGAAGGAGTGCAAAGTGCATTTGGCAGCCAGCTGTGTAGCATTTCTTCAACTGAAAGACTTATGAACAAGAAAAGAATGGAGGAAGGACGATCTCACTGCAATGGAAGTCTGGCAGAACCTTTGTTATAAAGATGAGGTCAGTCCTCGTGACCACTTTTTCCCCATTGGAATACTGTGAATAGTTCAGAGGTGTAAAGAACCTGGAACTTAATGATCTGCCTGGCTGATGTAAAGGCCGCAGAAGTTCACAGTAAGCCTGTAGCACTTGGCCTGCTGCCTTAGGCAATAGAAACACTGTGGCCTCCCTCCTGGTCGATAGAGGTACACTATATGCATTATATAAATATCCAGGAACCCAGGATGGAGTTGTCTTTTTTCTTGGGCGTCTAACTTGTCCAAATTCTGAAAGCAAGCTTTCTGACTGGAGCTTGTGTTGCAGGAAGCAGTTTTTACGAGGGTCCAGGACATCAGCAGCTGCCTCCTTGAACACGGTGGGCATAAGCTTTGTTTTTTTATTATTATTTCTTTACTGGTGGTAGGCATAAGCTTAAACATATTTTTCTCCTAGGTGTAGTATGTGAACAAGGTGGTGTACCAGTCGACATTGCGCCACACATGTAACCTGTACCTGGCCAAGATGGTGATGGCAATGGCTTGTCTAAAGGGAAGCCGATAGACATTTTCTTCCTGTAACCTCAAACATTTCCCCCCCTGGGCCATGTGGGAGGGGAACACCTGGCCCCCTAGCTGAGCAGCCATCATCACCACAAACTGAATAAACAGGTTTCGAGTGACAAAGACTGAGCGGGACAATACTCATTCACACACTTTCAGATCCTCCAAATTTCGGAAGCTAGCTTGAGGACCTAGGGCTCAATGGCCAGGTATGCTTCAACAGAGGAGCTGTCAACATCGATATAGTGTAAATGCCATTACTCAAAGCTTTGATCATCATTGAATGAAAAGAACTGGTAGGGTGCAAGTCTTCACGCTTTCTGGAGTCTGGGTCCCGCAAGCGTTGCTTCTACTGAGAAAAGACTTCTGGAGTCTGGGTCCCGCAAGCGTTGCTTCTACTGAGAAAAGACATTAGGGTGAATGCACAACATTGCCCATCCCGGGCAGTCCTGCTGAAGCAGCTTTATATACATCTGGGATCATCATCATCCGGGTCAGGACTGCCAGTATTGGAAGACACAGGGAGCGGAGCCCTGGAGCTGGTCCTCAGGTGCCAGGAGCTTCACTAGTTACTGAACTGCACCGGAGTTTGCTGAAGCTCTGCCTCTGTTGACAAGAGATGTACCTGAGGCTGAAGCGAGGTATCTGGAGTGGCATCCCTGTCTTTAGCTTCACACTCAGAACATCCATAAAGGAGTCCCAGCTAAGAATGGGGAACAGAACCTGTAATTGAATCTGAAGGGAGTTGGAAGGAGCTGTGTAGCTCTTGATCCTGCTTCTACTGATCTTATGTAAGGTGACCCCAACCAAGTTCTAATACTCCAGCGTCTGGAATGGCAGGGAGGATGACTTGATCACATGCTCCAGAGTGCCATCATTTTGAGGCACCCTCCTTGCAAAATTGCTGTAGTTGGGTAGCTCAAGAGGTTGTCTTGGAGTTTGTAGGGGTGTCGTTTGGTGTGCCTACTTGTTTTTATGCCAACTGTGGTTTTGGGGATGTCTGGCCTCCTCTGCTTCTTCTTACGAGGAGACTCCATGCTTGCTGATCAGACAATTAACTCCCTCTCCACACCACACCACCTGCTCAGCCCAGGTAACCAAGGGGCAGGGAAGGAGTCAAACGATAAACCCATCTGATCAGGAGAAGCTGAGTTCTAGTCCCATGTGCAGGTCATTAGATTCAGTGAAATAAATTAAGATGTGATCACCTGTCCCCAGAATCTGCAAAGAGACATGCTCGACCTCTCAGTCAAAAGGTCTGCGGCACTAGTCTATGAGAGGGAATGGATCAATTTTATAGTGCACCTGCAGCTTGGGGAAGCCCATGCCCAGATGGAAGAATGGGCTTCATCCTACGGTGCAACAGAGGCTTCATGGCAGAAGCGGCCAAGAGACTTCTTTTTTTTGGATCACAAAGGCACTTGGCTTCTGGTGCTTGGTGCCACTTCTCTGGACCATAACAACCAAATCCAGAGATAGCTGTGTGACACAGATCTTTCACCTTGCTTGTAGCAACTTCTACCACTTGCCTAGGGCAGGTGAAGATGACTGCCATGCAAGAGAGGGAGGGTCGCTCGGTAGAGTACCTTGCTACCAGGATGCTTGGGTCAGCGTGCCATGGTAAAAACCCTTGAATCACCTCTTGGGTCATCCTAATGGTGCACATCTGGTGCTTGCATGCAGGCGATATAGTACATGCCAGGCTGGTGGTATGTTATACCAAAAGCAGCACATAGAGCAAAGTGTGAACTGGATGACTGTTCCCTAAATGCAGCGGCTATGCAGGTCAATTGGTCACATGATCAGTATACCTTAAAGCCAGGCTGTTGCATCATATGGTACCTGAGCTGGAGGAGAAAGAGGGAGGGAGGAAAAGATGGCAGCAAAATAATATTTAAATGATTCAAAATGGTACTGCAGTTGGAAATCATTGAGCCTGAAAAAACAAAGGTTCTGAGCTACAGTGTTTGGGGTAAAAAGGAAATTGGAGAGAGCACACAGCGCACAGAAGGAAAGATCGCCGCAAATGATGTAAGCATGTGTTTGCCTTTCTGGCACACAAAAGCTCTGTTTCAACAGCTTTTGAAGCAGTTTTGGTCCGGCTACTGGCTTGTGGGTACCCAGAAGTCTGAGAATGGGAAAGTGCCATGACATACGAGTACCATATAAATCGAACACAGTTCCTAAATGGTTGATCAAAGGGGGAAGATGAAGTCAAATTAGGGTGGTTTCTGGGAGATGTGGGTGAGTTTCAATTCGGACTCGTTTGTGGATAATACTGAAGAAGGGTGCGAGCAGTGGGTCCAGGGAGCATATCCTGAAAGAGGCAGCGTGTGGTTAAACTTAACGCAGAAGCAAGAAGATCATTGGGAATGAGTTGCATAAATCTGTAGCCCATCACCTATTCTGTGTCTTCTTTATTGTAGAAGTATAGTGCTGGCTCCTAGCTCTTCTCCGTCCATGGCCCACGACATGACAATAACCTGAAACACTGACGACACTTAAGAATTTTCAGACCGGAACAAATGCAGGGCCTCGCTACTCACACAAGCACAAGAACTGCACTTGGCCTTCAAGCAATGATACCCTTGGCAGTGATGTAATTCATTTGCTTTGAGTGAGCAGCTGCAGAAAGGATTTCAACACCAACGCTAATCAGGGTGCCTTGGATACCTGAAACGGACATCAGTAATGAATTCAGGTATCTCGTTTCAAGAGGCGCCTTCCAGCAGCGCAAGGACAACAGTTCTATTTATCTCAGACGCAAACACTCAGTACAAACATGCTTTCATCCCCACAGATAATGGCGGCGCCTGTCAATAGAGGCGAACCTGTGTAACGCATGCGTGTAATAGGTGAATTCCCGCCAGAGCTGCTTCCGCAAACCCTATTTACGCGCGCTGGGAGGCCGAACTAGGCATGTTGTTGGGATCATGAACGTGGGGGAAGGAGGTGGCAAACGATAAAAACAAGCAATCATCACTGTACGAAAAAATAACTTCCCTTTTTCCGTAATGGGAAATTCGAAGTTTTCGGCAGAATAAGCGTGTTAAATAGAAAGAACTACATTGGGCACGGGGTAACCATAACAACCGCTTTCATGTTGTGCAGTGATGCATTCAGCTCAAATTTATCATAATGGGGTGGGATATATTTTGACAGAAAATGCAGAATTTGCTAAAACAGTTCTACAAGTCTCTCTCCTCCACCTGGTGACACAAACCGAAGCAGGGTGTCAACGCAATAGGATTGCTCCACGCCAGCAAGGTCTTGTAGCCTTCAGCTCTAACTCAAGCTTAGACAACATGCGGTGCTATATCAAAACTCCAAAATAAATAAATACTGTGATTAAGAACTCTCTAACTTTAAATTAAGTACATGCAGTGGGTCTATGCCTGCAAAATCTGTTTTACAGCGTGCACGTTGACTTGCCAGCCTCTCCCTAAAGAACAAGACATTTGCTTGTATGCATTCTCTTCTTTAGAAGTGCTTTCCAAAACTTGCCACTACCTATACACATTTCCTACCCGTGCGACATGGTCAATCTTTGGAAAGATCTTCAATATAAATACTTCAATATCACCACCTCTGTTCAATTTGTCTCCCTTCGACACTAGAAAAATCTGGGAGGGCTAGGAAGAAGCAAATGTTGGCCATAAGGTTGCGTGCAGAGCAGGTAAACCTTAAAGGTTTAGAAAGATGAACTATTTGCATTGACAAATTTTACTTCCGTGAGAAGCAGCAGTTGCATATCTTTAATTATGTCGATCTAATGGATAGTATTTATTATTTATTTAGAGAGTTTTATATAGCGCTGGCAAGACCCGAGGGTATCAGAGCGCTTTACAACATTACACAGGCAATAATATCAGACAGCAATAATAAAAGTAAAAAACAGAGTGTTGTAGCGTGAGGAGTAGTACAGGGCACAGGTCCAGATGGTGCTCCATGCCCAGTGCCCACTGGGTACAGTTGCAAGACATGCCCAATGCATACTGGAGAAAGGCCACCTATGCTAGGAATAGCCATGCGCAGATATTACTGCAGGGCATGTGTCTCAATTGAATGGGATATGATTTTGGGATGAAGTGATACTAAAACTAACGGTATATTATACAAATGATTTTTTTCCTAGATTTAGAAGCATCATTTAAATTTTCTTGCAGCACTGGTTTCAATGCTCATTCTGTAGGATTGATGTCATAACTATAAATTATTTATTTTCAATAATTCACAGGAAATGTATTACCACTGTGCCACTAAAAATGTGGAAAAGTAATAGATTGTACTGTCACATTAAACAGTATTATCTAATACTGTTTCAAATGCGCATGTTCCTCTTTCAAAAATTATGGAATATAAAAAAAGAGATAACATCACACTGGTGACATTTACAAACCACTCTGCCTTATGGCTATCATGTCATGCGAACCTCACACTGGCTGGCATTAAAGAAGACGGGGTGTGTGAATTATAAAGTTGAGCATAGTTTTATATCATCGCATTCTGCCCTCTGTAGTCAATGTTCTGCTGGCATACAGCTGCAGGGAATTGCCTTGCCCGCTGTTACTCACAGCTGTCTACCCTGAAACACATCACCACCCCCTCTACCTTACAACCTCCTCTCACAAACAATACTATACAACCAAATCCATTGCATGAAACAAATACACCAGCACCCCTTTTCACTACTCCTCAAAAACAAAACATATCACACACACCAGCACAACAAGATCTTCAAAGTACAACACCTCATAATACTTACCATCACAAAATACAAACATACACCCACCTTTCAAACCACACAAATGAACAAACTCCAATGCCAAGCTTTCTCTCTTCCACGACACCTAACACAGATACAGCAACACAGCAACTCTCTTCTAACCGCCTCTCATCCATTGGACAATTTAGAACCTTACTACATGACCCACATGCTGCACCACCACCCCTGACTCATACATCTTCTGCCCTCACCACACGCAAACAATATAAGCAACGTGCCACACCTCAATACTTCGCTTCCCCATGTCTACTGCACAACAATGTTACACCACGAAAACAACACAGCACACCAACTCACTCTCAAACACCATCTCCACCACATACACACACAGACCCATCAAAATGCCTTCTTAGCATGCTGGATGAGGAACATGATACAGAACAGCTACACGATTGCTATCCTAATATAGCTAATGCCAGCACTAAAAACACACCTGCTACAAACCCACACAATACTGATCACTCTTCTACAAAACAAATTCTTACTATCAACAAAGGCCATTCTCTAAACTGTCTACTAATAAATGCTTGATCGATCTCTAAAAACAAACATCACATCTACGACCTTCTCACAGATGCAAAACCAGACATACTATTCATAACTGAATCATGGTTGGGAGATATGGCTCCAGTCCTGCATGAAGCCGTTCCTCCAAGCTATCAAACGATCACCCAAAATCGTATAGGCAAAAAAGGAGGTGGTCTAGCTGTTGTGTTCAGGCAAACATTACATATCACTAAAGTTGACGACATCTCCATAAAGAATTGTGAGGCTCTTCTAACAAGATGCAATCCTACACCGTCTCCCTCCTTTAACTTCCTGCTCCTTTACAGACCTCCACCTAGCAAGGCGACATTCCCAGACGCACTTCTTGACACAGTTTCAAACCTGATAACAATACACTCCAACCTATGAGTTCTGGGTGACCTCAACATTTGGTTTGACAAACACAATATGACCCATCCAAAAACAATAATCACTGGCCTAGACGCACTGAACCTGCATCAGATTGTACACAAACCCACACACATCGCTGGACATATCCTAGATGTCATTTTTGCTAATACTGAACTAGTTACCTTTCAAACTATAACTCCAGTCACATGGTCAGACCACCACTTGCTTGCTTTCCAACATAAAACAACACTAAGCGACTCACCTAAAACTACCTTACATCCATCCACCTATCAGTCGTGGAACAAACTCAATTTGGAACACTTAGAAACACAACTAACATCCAGTACAAATCTGGAAACAATAAATTCTGTTCGAAAACTATATGAGTGGCTACAGGAAGCTTTTGACATCCTGATACCACTCAAAACCACACAACAGAACAAAAGAAAAAAAGCGCCTTGGAGAAACATAGAGATAAAAGACATAAAACAACAAATTAGAAAGCTGCAACGTACCTGGCTCAAAACAAACGCCAAACAAGACAAACTTCACCTACAGAAAATTAACAGATTATACAAGTCAGCTATCAAAAAAGCTAAGAAAAGGTACTATTCAGACAGAATTCAAAATGCTAAATGTGCAAATAAAGAATTCTTTAAAATACTCAATGAATTTCGCAAACCAAATTGCCTAGAAGGAACTCATCCTGTTACTCAAGATTTCACAGACAAACTGGCAAATCATTACATGGACAAAGCAGACACATCATTACATGGACAAAGCAGACACATTGGACTCATACTTAAAACAGAAACAAAGCACCAGCACTAACCCTTGTACAAAACAACAATCCAAGAATACTCTAACCCAGCCTCTCCGTTCCTTCCAACCCATCTCACACGATGAATTTATGGACTTGGTCAAAGCAAGCAGGCCTGCTGGCAGCCCTTCTGACCCCTGTCCACCACAAACTTTCAAGACAATTCTTTTAACAACCTCTGCTGCCACTCCAGTAAGAAGAATCATCAACGATTCCTTAACTACCAGAATATTTCCAGAAGAACTCAAAAAGTCACACATACGCCCTTTACTGAAGAAAACAAACTTGGACCCGCTGAACCCTGACAACTACAGACCCATTACAAATGGACCTTTCCTGGGCAAAAGTGATAGAAAAAGCAGCGTTCGCCCAGATGTCACAATTCATTGAAGAGAATGACATACTTTCAGACTTCCAAACAGGATTCCGTCCGGGAAGAGGCACTGAATCTGCCCTCCTTGCCATCTGGGATGACCTGAAGAATACAGTAGACCGCAACTGGGTTGCTGCGCTATTCCTCTTGGACCTCTCGGCTGCCTTTGACACGATTGACCATGATACTCAAACAAAGACTCTATGAAGCCGGCATAGAGGGAACTGCTCTAGACTGGATCGCGTCTTACCTTCGAAACAGAACTAATGTCATCCATACCCCACCTTTCTCGTCCAAACCATACTCCACAAAAGCAGGGGTCCCTCAAGGCTCTATCATCTCGCACATGCTTTTCAACATCTACATGAAGTCATTACCGGAACTGATCAATCAATTTCACCTCACGTGCTATAACTATGCAGATGACACGCAAATACTCCTTCAACTGGAATGCCCCAAAGACATTGGAAAATCCCCAATTTTCAGTTGTCTCAGAGCCGTGGATCAGTGGATGACTTTGAGCCATCTCAAATTGAATGCTTCCAAAACGGAAATACTCATATGTGGCGATTGGAAACATTATGACCCGCTTGCCGCCTGGCCTGATGAACCGGCATCACCGCCTAAAGTATCGAAGGAAGTAAGAAACCTCGGAATGACCATGGACTCCAAGCTGTCGATGAATGCCCAAGTGGACAAACTAGCAAGATCAAGCTTTGTCACTATAAAAGCTCTGCGACGAATTTTCCCTCATTTGGGATTTCCACACTAAGTCCAAACTACCATCTCTCTTGTTCTGTCCAAACTCGATTACACCAATAGCCTCTACCACGGATCACCTTTAACGGCCATGAAAAGACTACAACGGATTCAAAACTCGGCTGCCAGACTACTCTTGCATATCAAACCGCGAGACCACATCTCACCTGCCTTGAAAGCCCTGCATTGGTTACCGGTTGCCAGAAGATCCACGGTCAAGCTACTTTGTATCACCCAAAAAGCAATACATGGAATGGGACCGCTCTTCATCAGGAGTAAAATCACCAAACACATTCAACAAAGGAACCTCCGCTCTAAAGGGGCATCTCGCCTCAAAATCCCAAGATCCAAGAAAAACCATGGGTGGCACATCCTTCTCTGTTCAAGCAGCCAAACTATGGAACTCTTTACCCCCAACATAAGATCCACCGACAACCACCTTATCTTCAGAAAACTACTCAAGAATTGGCTCTTCCCCACATAAGCACCATACGCAAACAGAAATTTACAGCATATCCCTCTGTATATAAGCATTTATTTTCACTATAGATATGTACCCATCTTTGTGTATAGCTTTGTATAAACATGTAGAATAATTATGTTGTAAAAATAAATAAATAAATAAAAAACAAACAAAAATAAATAACAAAACAAAAATAAAAAAAATCATCTTTGGTCTACATGTACTTGCTTCCATTGTGCATCTATGTACCTCCATGTACTTGGATCTGAGCGTCTGTTACTTTTCTCCTGAAAAAGCATATCCAATGCACTACCCTATTTCTCATCCTGTACCTCTATCAATATCTTTAATCTACATATACTTACCTCCTTTATGCATCTATATACTTTCAATGTACTTATGGATCTATATATTTATCACTTTCTTCTAATTTAGCATTTCAAATGCACTACCCTATTTCTCAGCCTATACTTCTCTCAATATATCTTCTAGCCCAACTTTCTGACTCATCTCAAACTTCTTTCTACTACTCTTTCCAATGCACTACCCTATCTCTCACCCTATGCATCTATCAATATATCCTCTACATCCACTCTCTCATTTATCCCAAACCCCATACCAACTACTATGATCCCCAAAATAACCCTTTCTAGACTCTCTCCTACTCTACCCCTCCTTGCATCATCTGACAACTCTTTTACTATACCGATCCCCCAAAACAAACCTTTCTAAACTCTTCCCTCTGACTCTTCCCCTCCAAAAACCCTTTTTACTCATCCAAAAGCCTCCTACTGCTATGACCTAAAACATTTTTTTTAAAAATACCTCCACTATCCTTTTCAATCAAAATAACAGACTAACATGTTCACTTCTCAAATTCCATATTCCACTATACTAATTCACCACTAATCCTTTATGGGTTCCAGAGTAGTGTGCTACTTGCCAATAAAGCGTTTCAACACCCCATAAGGGTTACAAGCTCTATATAAATACAAACCTTTTTCCCTTTTCTACCCCTCCCCAACCCTTCTCAATCCAAATAACTGACTAACATATCCACCACTCAAATTAATTTCATGTTTCACCATACTAGTTCAACACTAATCCTTATGGGTTCCAGAGTAGCGTGCTACTCGCCAAAAAAGCGCTTCAAAACCCCATCAGGGGTAGCAAGCGCTATATAAATACAAACCTCTTTCCCTCTTCTATCCCTCCACCTACCCTTCTCTATCCAAATAACTGAATAACATATCCACCACTCAAATTACTTCATATTTCACTATACTAATTTTCAACACTAATCCTTTATGGGTTCCGGAGTAGCGTACTACTCGCCAGAAAAGCGCTTCAACACCCATCAGGGGTAACAGGTGCTATATGAATGCAAACCTTTCTTCCCCTTCTAACCCTCCGCTATCCTTCTCACTCCAAATAACTGACTAGTATCCACCACTCAAATTACTTTCATATTTCACCATACTAATTCACCACTAATCCTTTATGGGTTTCCGGAGTAGCTTGCTTCAACACCCCATCAGGGGTAACAAGCGCTATATAAATACAAACCTTTTTTCCTCTTCTATCCTTCTCCTATCCTTCCGAATCCAAATAACTGACTAACCTACCCACCACTTAAAAATTTACTTGCATGTTTCACTATACTAATTCAACACTAATTCTCTATGGGTCCCGGAGGAGCGTGCTACTCGCTGAAAAAGCGCTTCGACGCCTCGTCAGGGGTAGTAAGCGCTATACAAATGCAATTACAATACAATATCTGCCTCCTGACAAACAGCTCACTTCCCATTCCCTGCTTTCGAACAATCCGTCCTGTACCTTGCAGCTTCTGGGTTGGCAGGGTGCATGGATTGCTGGAACCTGTAAGATATGGCTTACTCACAGACCTCTATAGTGGAGAATACTCCTCATGTGGCCCATTTGTAGCTTTTTTTTTTTTTAAGACTTTGTCACTTAGCACTTCAAATTGTATGGAAGTTTATTAAAAAACATTCATAGCTCCAAGCTTTGTACACCCCTCTTTAGAAGCATAATACAAAGTTGCCCTTTATTTATCCGCAATATGCACACACACAGATATAATTGGGTTACAATGGTGTCACCATAGCAAACAGTAAGTTACACTTGCTCTGGGGAATTCAAAATCCTTTTTTGGCTAAACTTTTTTAATTTTTGACTAAAGTTGCACATGCGGGTACATATATGAACTTAGTTAACTTTCGATTCCATAATTTAAAAGATTAATTTTTAAGCCGTTTTAGACCTATTCTATCTTTTTTTTTTTTTCATAGTTCACCACAAATTCCTATCAGATTGCCATTCACATATAATCTCCTTGGCCGACATCCACATTTATGGCAAAAACAGTTTACAGCTAACGCCTTGATGGTTATCTTTAATCCTACTCCCTAAGGCTTTTTATACTAGTGAGGCAAGAAACTCTAAAATAACGTAAGTTGTTTTATGACTGTGGAGAGATCAATCTACTCCTCTGAGTCAAAAGCTGAGAGATCAGCCTGACCTCAGCAGCTGCTTGGCATCTCCCTATTTCTGACCATCAGGAAATATGAATGAATAACAGCATTTATAAAGCAGCCGCCACCCCAAAGGGTCTCCTGGCTTTCAAGAAGAAGGCTTATCAGCTATCACTGCCAATAGGCCTGGATCATTCAGAACACCTAGGTTTCAACCCGTCAACATTACAAGGTTTCAATTTCCTAAGCTCACTTGGATCTTCTGGAGCAGATAAGCTAAAAGCAATGAAATTGAATCTCTATATATGGAGAATATCTTAGTTCAGGTGCCCTTGGAGGTCACGAAGGAGGGGTCCCGATTCTAGCTCCATAAAGCAAAGGAACACAGGAGGAATAGAAGGATTATGAAGTTATGTTATAGAGACTTGAGTAAGCATATGTTCACCAATGATTTCTTGGTGCTAATTAATCTGAGGAAGAAAAGAAATCACAGGAGCAGCAACAGAAAAAAATATTAGTTAGCACATAAAAGCTTGTCTAAAAATCCAAGTTTTCAGATGGTCCTTAAAAACACCGAGATAAACTTCATATCAAAGATGACCGTGGATCTGTAATTCTACTCAGGTTGCATCACTAGATGCAGCAAGGAAATTTCAAAACGTCAGGACACTTGCTTTCACATCTCTGTTTTGTATGGCAATCAGACAGTCTGTCAGCATTACAAGGACCATTTACCTAATGGCAGTCAGTGTTAGGATCATTTGTGCCCCACTGGGTTCTTGTTTATCTGTCTGGAGAAGAACAAGTTACTTACCTTTGGGAATGCTCTTTCTTGTGGATACTCCATCGAGCCCTTTTGAAAATTCCCGAGGCACCAGACTGTATCCAGAAGCATTTCTTAGCAATGCTCCCATGTGCAGCTACATCCCACTGTGCGGCTTCCTCGCTGGTTCTGTACTGCCCTGGAGGTGACAGTGTCCAGCCGCATTAAGTGCCACCAGGGGCGGCTGTTTCCCAAGAGCACTGGGGCCACGCCCCCCACTTGTGATTGATGCTAGTGCAAGAGACAACAATTTTCTCATGCACGAAAATGTTCTTACTTTCTGCTCCGTGTGAGCTCCTCAATCGGACTTTCAGTTTCGGTGTTTCTCTCCAACTAACTCTGCACAGGCGCTAGAAACACAAATATTTCAGTGTTACCAATCTGTTCAGTCATTATACGCGATACATGATGTAACATGAGGATCACCATCTATTGTATTAAGATATAGGGCAGATTCAGTACATCAAATACATCTTGATACAATAGATGGTGATCCTCGAGTCACATCGTATCATGTATAATGACTGAACAGATTGGTACCACTGAAAGAGACAATTGTTTGCTGTCTTATTTGTCTCTCCCTTTTTAGTTTAATTTAACAATGTTTTTTTTGCCGAATTGTGGGATTTCATTTACAATGTAATATTTATACTTTTGTTGTAATAAGTGTTTTTAATTCGTATCAATCAATCAATCAGGTGACTTGTAAAGCGACTTGTAAAGGGTCTCAAAGCGCGTGGGGGGGACTGCTAATCCGTCAAAGGCACTGTGAGTTAGTCGAAGAGCCAGGTCTTGAGGTCCTTCCTGAATTGAGGCAGTGAGGGTGGGGAGGCCGGGTGTTCCAGGTCTTAGCTGCGAGGTAGGAGAAGGATCTTCCTCCAGCCGTGTTCTTGTGGATACGTGGGATGGTGGCCAGGGCCAGTTGAGCGGAGCGGAGGTCTCTGGTGGGTGTGTGGAATGCGAGGCGGTGGTTGAGGTACGCAGGTCCTGCATCGTGTAGGGCTTTGTAGGTGTGTGTGAGGAGCTTGAAGGTGATTCTTTTGTTGACTGGGAGCCAGTGGAGGTCTCTCAGGTGGCCCATGATGTGGCTGTGGTGAGGGATATTGAGAATGTCTGGCGGAGGAGTTCTGAATGTTCTGCAGTTTCTTGAGGAGTTTCTGGGTGATGCCGTAGTCGAGTCTGCTGCTGAGGAGTGCATGAGTGACAGTCTCTCTGGACTCGGTGGGGATCCACTTAAAGATCTTTCGGAGCAGGCGTAGCGTGTGGAAGCAGGATGATGAGATGGCATTAATCTGGCGGTTCATGGTGAGCAAGGAGTCCAGGATGATGCAGAGGTTTTGTGCGTAGTCTGTGGGTGTGGGGGGATCCAATATCTGCGGGTCACCAGGAGTCGTTCCAGGCGGAGGGGTGGAGCCCAGGATGAGGACTTCGGTCTTCTCTGAGTTGAGCTTGAGGCAGTTGTCCTTAATCCAGGTGGCGACAGCCTTCATCCGTCGTGGAAGTTGTTCTTGGCAACTGTGGGTTTATTGTTGAGGGAGAAGATCAGCTGGGTGTCGTCGGCGTAGGAGACGATGTTGAGTCCATGGTTCCTGACGATGGCTGCGAGCGGGGCCATGTAGATGTTGAAGAGAGTGGAGCTCAGGAAGGAGCCCTGAGGCACTCCGCAGCTGATCTCTGTGGGTTCAGAGTGAAACGGTGGTAGTCTAACTCTCTGTGTTCGGCCGGTGAGGAAGGAGCGATCCATTCCAGGGCTTTGCCACAGATGCCAGCGTAGTGGAGTCTTGCGCGTAGGGTGCGGTGGGAGACGATGTCGAAGGTGGCTGAGGTTCAGGAGGATGAGGGCTGCAATTTCACCTCAGTCGAGGAGGGTGCGGACGTCGTCTGTGGCGGCGAGGAGGGCGGTCTCTGTGCTGTGGTTGCTTCGGAAGCCGGATTGGGAGAGGTCCAGGATGTGGTTTGCTTCGATGAACTCGAAAAGTTGGGCGTTGATGACCTTCTCGATGACCTAGGCTGGGAAGGGGAGCAGAGAGATGGGTCTGAAATTCTTGATATCCTTCGGGTCGGCAGAGGGTTTCTTCAGCAAGGGGTTAATCTCTGCGTGTTTCCAGTCTTCCGGGAAGGTGGCGGAGTAGAAGGAGCAGTTGATGGTGATGCACAGTTCGGGGCGATGGAGGTGCCGGTTCTGTTGAAGATGTGGTGCAGGCAAAGGCCCGAGGGTGCTCTGGAGTGTATGCTCTTCATGATCTAGAGGGTGTTGTCAGCTGTGAGGGGAGTCCAACAGAGCAGGGCCTGCTGGGGTCCAGTGTCGTTGGGTGTGGTAGTTGCGGGTGCAGTGAGAGGGTCTTGCGTATCGAGGCTCTTGAAGCGTATGAAGGTGATATGAGCACGGGATTAATGCTGATACACATTTTAATCATTTACAACTGAAAACAGTGTTTGTGTCTGTGAATGCGCCATTAAAGCTTTGTGCTTCTTTATATTGTTGTGGTACTGGTTTTGCTTGAAAACATCATGGTGTGACATTAACTTGATGGGTGTTTGAATAAGTGTGTGAAGTTTATGTATGTGGTACTGTGATTTCCAAAGGGGAGATTTGATTTTACTGTTTAAAATGGTGCTCCGTCCCCTTGGTGTGTGGGGCCGTTCTCTCTTGTTTTACTATAAATAGAGAATCCAGCAGAAAAAGTGCTATGTGAGGTACGTAACCCGTTCTACTGATGGATACTTCTAAATGCGTATTCCTCACCTTTAGAATAGATACCAAAGAAGTACCTCCCAAAGGCTGAGGGTCTACGGAGTGGACTCAAATCAAAATGTTCTTCAGGAGCAAACAGGCAAAATGGCCTTCCTTTCAGACCTGGTTTTTAAAACAGTAATGCTTGATGAATGTGTGAACCAACACCTACTTCACAGCCTGGCAGAGGTCAAAGACTGGCACACTGCATACCAACGGAATGGTAGCAGCCTTAGCCCTGGTTGATTGAGCCACTGGTTCCTGCGGAGGATGCTTTTTAGCCAGCACATAGCTAATCTTAATGCAGAGGACTATCCACCTCAACAGATACCTTTTCCATACAGCCTTTCCTTTCTTCACCCCAGAGAACCCCACAAAAAACGTATTCACGGTCTTTGGTACAATCAATGTAAAAGCTTAAAACTCTTTTGGGGTCTAACCGAAGGAGTCTCCCCTCCTCTTTCTAAGTACAAGGAGGTGCAAAGAACGCTGGGAGAGCGATGAATAGCTGTAAGAAATTGGGTTATTAGTTTAGGGGCGTAAGTACCCACCTCAAGTAATAATCACAGTCCATATTAGGGTGAATCACTAAAGTCACTAACGTAACCTGATGTCAACACCCTGGTGGCTATGGCATAGAGCAGACAGTCTTAACTTAGAGGTAATGTCTAAAGAATTTATGCAGTACTAAAACAGTAATAAAGCTGAAATACAAAACAATAAAAATTCTTTAATGAATTAGAAAAATAGAGTAAAATGTAATAAACAAAATGAAACTAAAATGCCAAGCTTCCAGTAAGGGGAACCAGATATATGCATTTGTAAAGTGTTTAGTAAAAATAGCACCAAGAAATGTCAATGATCGGCAATGCTCTCGGTAGCCTAGGACCTAAGCACAATTTTATGTTAACCAAGATGGATCTTGGGTCAAATACACCAACGAGGTTTATCCTAGTCAAAGATGTTATCATCTGACTTTAGTGCTTTAGATCCTAATCCACCACAGGAGTACATTTCTAAAGCCCAGCAGGACCTCAAGGACGGCACTTAGAGACTCACTGGGTGTCAGGTAGAGTCCAGTCCAGGTCCACTTGCCACTGATCAGTTGGGCTGTTGCAGGAAAAGCTTTTTGTAGCTTGTTGCATCTCTTTAGCTTGAATAGGAGGTAAACCATGATGACCCTCAAAGTCATCTTGTCTATCCTGCTTACGAGAGAGAGAGCTGGTCCAGGCCTCGTGGGCTCTTCTTAAGTTGCAGATAGCAGGTTCAGTCCTCTTCTGATTGTCCTCAGGTCCAGGAGTATTCTGAAGTGGGTGCCTGGGAATGCTACATTTATGCCTGGCACAAGCTAGTGAGTGGGAATGGCCTAATCAATGGGGTAAATATTCCCACGGCTTAACTTACCTCCTTTGGGCATTTTCAATATGGCCAAAGTCTTCGGTGACACTAAACTTGGGCTCCGAGGCTGGGGATGTGTGTGGGTGGAGTGTACTATGGTAATTTCAGTGTCCTCGCACATCTAACACTAAAATCCAGTTTGAGGCACAACAACCTGAGAGACAGAGGTCTGGTAGAACAAAAGCTGAGTTTTTAGCAGCCAGCCAGTGATACACACAAATTGTTTTGGCCTCCTTTGAAGTGTGCCCTTCCAGACAATCAGTAGTATCAAGGCAAGCACGAATCACGTATTTGGTCACTACTTGCCCATTCTGAATTGTTTGAGCCAACGAGACCCTACGACCTTCCGGGACTGCTTAGAAGGTCTCAGTGGCCATGTCCCTGGGGCATGCGTTAAGTGGCCCAATAGACAAATTGCATCGACTGATCTCAGTGTGATGCTAGACGAAGAGAACATTCATTTCCTGAACGCCTGGGTCCTCATGGAGCCCCGGAGGTGTCATAGGGAACGAATTGTGGTTCATCTTTCTGATGGAAGCCTGAAAACCCAGACTTTCTGGAGTAGGTTGTTTAGAGATGAACACGGAGTCGCTCTAGGCCTGACTCTGATATCCTGCCACGTACCGACTCACCAATTGGTAAGAACAGGGCTCTGACCAGGTGCCCATTAAGTTGTTAGTGAGGGCTTCGTTGAGCAAGAGCACAAGCACAGATATGGCTGGCCCAGGTAAGATTTCCATAAGGACATTTGTCTTAACCTCAAGGGAGGGCATCTGTAGGGCCAGAAGCTCAGCTGCTCATTGAATTACCAGAGTAAACAAAGCAATTTCTTCTATTGGAGGTCCAAAGTGTGAGTTCTACCCTGTACCAGAGAAAGTATCAAGACCTAGCCTCTTGTAAGTCCATGTTAAAAATTGTCATCATCATAATGAGGGGGTAAATCATTCCCATCCCCATCATCATCATCATCATCTCTGCATAGTGGCAAATTTTGGTCAGAATTAGAGCCTAAAAGGTAGCCATAAAAGCAATGGAGCCTACTGAGGTTGTGTCCGAAGGAGGGAAGCACAAAATCTGACTCAGGTTGTATGATGACCGATTGCGCTGTAAGGATTTCGCCGCACGAACTCAATCAAGAGTCGTGCCAAAGCTGCTTCGTGGTTAGGTATCAGAGCCAGCAAAGGCGTTGGAGCATCGGTACCAGTGACACAGGTCTTGGTGATGGGGTGGAAGTCTGCACCGGAGTCAGTGCTGAACCTGTGATGGACCCAAGTGGGTCGGGTGGAACAGCAGGACAGATCTGCCAGAAGTAAACTGACGGAGAGCCCCTGCAGATCCTTTGGACCCTGAGGCACGCCACAAGGAGAAGGCGCAAAAGAAAGGTGCTGATGTCAGTGCACAGAGTTAGTAGTTCCTATATGCATCTCTGCTCCATCACTTCAGGGTGGTACGGAGCCAGCGTGGAGCCGCAGTACACCACCAAGCAGCACATGGGAGTATTGCTAAGAAATACTTCCGGATCCAGTCTGGCACTTGAGGAATATTGTAAAAGTGAGAAATCTGCGGTAGAAGTATTCATCACAACTCAACACCTCAGTTGGCAATCTCCAGCCTGCAGAACGGTTGTGCCAGCCATTTATCAACTGGGTATAATTCTTTAACCCCTTCCATGCTCATGACGAGCTCAGCTCGTCATGCTGCGCAGTGCTCGTGTGCGCATGACGAGCTGAGCTCGTCATGAACCCGCCCGCTTAATGAAACGCCCCGCACAGGGCGAAAATCGGCCGCGCATGCAAGGGGTTAATATACTTCCTATCAAAGGAGCAGCTTCACATCAAACAGGGCATGATGTCTCACCCTCTGAAAGGACTCAGCTACCAAAATGCCTTACATCTGTCAGAGGTATCAGAGGTGCAATAAGCGAACCAACAATCAATCAATCAATCAGGGAATTGTAAGCGCGCTACTCACCTGTGAGGGTCTCAAGGCGCTGAGGGGGGGGGGGGGTCTGCAGATCTGTTTAGCTGAATAGCCAGGTCTTGAGGGTCTTCCTGAAGGTGTTCAGGGTGGGGGCGCGTCTGATGTCAGCCGGTAACTCGTTCCAGGTCTTGGCTGCAATGTGAGAGAAGGATCTTCTGCCTGCTCTGGCTCTGTGGATGCGCGGGGTTTCGGCCAGTGCGAGGTTGGAAGATCGGAGGTTTCTTTTGGGTACGTGGAAGTTGATTCTGTCGTTGAGGTATTTGGGTCCGTTGTTGTGTAGGCATTTCTAGGCGTGAGTGAGGATTTTAAAAGTGACTCTTTTCTCCACGGGGAGCCAGTGGAGACTTTGTAGGTTTTGGCTGATGTGTTTATGTCGGGGATGCCGAGGACGAGTCTGGCGGCGGTGTTCTGTATTGTCTGGAGTTTGCGGAGTAGGGACTTGCTGATGCCGGCGTAGAGTACGTTTCCATAGTCCAGTCTGCTGGTGATGAGTGCGTGGGTGACTGTCTTCCTTGACTCAGGGGCGTGGTCTGAGGGAGTAGGTGGGCTTCCGAGGGCGGTCGGCCACCTGGTGCTGTCCCATGCAGAAGGGGTGGTACCGAGGACGAGGACTTCTGTCTGAGCTTCAGGCAGCTGTTGGTCATCCAGACTGTGACGTCTTGCATTCCTTTCTGGAAGTTGAGTTTGGCAGTGGTGGGGTCTTTGGTGAGGGAAAGGATGAGCTGGGTGTCGTCGGCGTAGGATACGATGTTGAGGCTGTGTTGTCGGACGATGGCTGCGAGTGGGGACATGTAGATGTTGAAGAGGGTGGGGCTCAGTGATGAACCCTGTGGATCTCCGCAGGTGATTTTCGTGGGGTCGGAGAGGAAGGGTGGGAGTCTGATCCTTTGGCTTCTTCCGGTGATGAATGATCGGATCCAGTCCAGGGCTGTTCCTTGTATGCCTGCGTCGTGTAGTCTGGCGACTAGTGTGCAGTGGGAGACGGTGTCGAAGGCCGCTGATAGGTCGAGTAGGATGAGGGCTGCGGAGTGGCCTTAGTCCAGGAGGGTGCGGATGTCGTCTGTGGCTGCGAGTAGGGTGGTCTCTGTGCTGTGGTTGCTTCGGAATCCGAATTGGGACGGTTCGAGGACGGCGTTCTCTTCAATGAACAACACTCAGAGTTGGGAGATTGTGCATGGAAAGGGGAGTGGAGGTTCAAAAGTGTGCAAGAGGTCAACAGCATTTTCTACATTATCAGGAAGTGCTGGGGAGTATTAATGAAACATCTGAACACTGCAGAAACCATCTTTATTATGCCTTGACACTACGCTGAACTCCCACAGTGCTGGAAGGAGAGTGAGTGCAGCACCACTTTCTGCAGCCTTCATTTACAAACAGGGCTCCAGCAAAGTACAACCTTCCACTCCCTAACCCCACATAGTATTTACAGTACCATACAAGGAGCTACTAGAATTCTCTAAGGGTCTTCCAACTAATAACACAGCAATAACTACAGAGGTGGGCGATATTATTAAGGAACACTGTTTAAATAACACCTTACCATGCCATC
Organism: Calotriton arnoldi; assembly: GCA_963921515.1. Taxonomy (NCBI): domain Eukaryota; kingdom Metazoa; phylum Chordata; class Amphibia; order Caudata; family Salamandridae; genus Calotriton; species Calotriton arnoldi. The sequence goes on along the minus strand of CAWUFW010006394.1, from coordinate 638,335 downwards.
GCTCATCACACTGCATTATGTACATACTTGGTGTTGGGGAGCACAGGCTTTTGACCCCCAACATCAATGAGGCTCGGGACCTGGGGCCTGATGACAATGCAAGACTTCCCGACTCGCATGCTTGTTGTGCTATCTTACAAAGCAACCTAACCTGCACCAACATGGATAAACAATTCACCCAATCGAACAGCTGACAAACAGCATCGTTTTATACTGGGATAAACATTTACCATTATTACATGCAAACACATTATAATATAAAAGGTGTAAAACCTTTCCACTCCTCTATATTGCTCCCTTGTAGCAGGAAGTGTCCAGTGTCCACAGACGCACCACACAGTTGCTCTGGATTCCAACTGTCCCTTTAATACGCTAACACCAGCTGACAAACAGCATTTGCATTTGATAATTTCGTTTTTTGTAATGGATTATACTGTTTAGGAGACATTCTGCTTGCATCACTTCTTCCTCCCGTCTGCGAGCTTACTAAAATGTCTTTGCAGTTGGAAAGTAAACAAAAAGCCTGCAGGTCAATTTAGCATGAAAGCCAGAGTCCATGTCACACCAGTTTAACGTAAGGAAATGACACACCCTCTCCCAACCTGACTTCGCCTCACCCCAATGCTGATTTGCATCAGAGATGTTAACAAATAGGAACAGCTTATCTTTACCTCCAAGGCTCCTGCCGTTTTTATCCACCCGACCCATCCCTGGCACTTTGAACTCATTAAAAAACAGAGCCCCGCCCATGCATTCCACTGCGGGGAACTCCAGGGCAAATTCCCAGCAACACTAAGGAAAAGGTGCCTTTGGGGCACTGGTCGCTTCCCCGTCGAAAGGCTGTGCTCTGGTGTGCTAAACAAGAATTACAAAAGTAATTGTAAGGCAAGGTTGTTGGCAGGATTACTGCAGGGCAAAAATACCGCAAACCGCCTCAAGAACATAAACAAGAAACATGACTTGCTATACTTCCAATAGACATTTAGCAGCAGGCCGAGGGGTGGAGGCGCGGGGCACCCCGCTTAGATGAGACAGGAAGACCACAGAGGTGGCAACGTGCCCACATTTTAGGGGCAAGGCAACTGCTGCGGCAGATGTCGACTTGAAAGAAGCTTGTAAAAGCAAGCAGCTTGTCTTTCCAACACATACATAATGCACGCAAGGGAGGGGGGAGGTTGCGATGTCGAGAAAGCGCAGACCTCTCAGAATGCTTCTGTGCAGCATTAACCTCCGTGGACGCCATGGAAAACGACTGCCAGTAACTTGAGAATGCTCTACCTTTCTGACAAAATGTCACCCTCGTCCTCAGTCCCCTCGAGGACGTCAGAGCAGCACAGCTCTGGGCCAGTGGCGTGGCGAAAGTTGAGCCCCCCCCTGCAAAGTACATGGACGCCCCCACCCACCTAAAGTACATGCCCCCCCACCACCCAGTAAGGAGGCGGAGCTGCGGCGGCTATTGTTACGCCACTGCTCTGGGCTCCAAAGCCCGTGCTCTGTCTGGCGGTGGTCCGTCGCCACAGGGGAACAAAGTGGAATACGGGCGGTGCTCCTCCACTGCTGAACTAACTAACGACTTCCCCGTCAGCTGTGGGTTTCTGCAGACTCCCGCCGGAAAGGGAAATTGAGCTGTGATGTCGCGCAGCTCTCGCAGAGCCGTTGCCATTGATGCTCCCGCTCTCAGTGAGCGATTAGAGAGTGCAGCTTGTGGGTGGAAGGACGCCATCTATGGTTTTGTGTGCATGCGAAGTGTGAGGGATGGCATTATTGAGGGGGAGGGTGCCAGTTAGTTATTTGATTAGTGGAAAGCTGGGTATTGTTGAGGGTGAGAGTGGGGACACGGCAAAAGGTTTATTCTTTCTTTCTTTTTTTTTTTTTTTAAATTATTTGTGCAGGCTAGGGAAGGCTACTTACTGATGAGGCGGTAGAATGCGAAGTGCATGACACCACAGATTTCAATATTTAGGGAAGGAAATACACCAGTTTGTGGGCTGCCCCATAACTCCTGTACCATGAGCAAGAAATTAAAGAGTGTGGGTGGCCACACCTAAGATAACATGCATTGACAATACGACTGGCTTTAACGTGCCAACGCATGTAAACAGGCCTGCCAAGTATCACGCATCAGGCGTTAGACTAACGCATTTCAGTGTGGTGGTCCGCATCACCGCACTGAAATGCATTGTCACGCATTTATAGCGCCTCCTCAGCAAGCGCCGGAGCGCTGGTAATTAACACCGCAGTATAAGCAGAGCTCCTAGCCTTAGATGAGATCGCGCGTCCGTGCTGCTTTGCAGCCAGTAAGCTAAGTTTGGGGGCTGGCTGAGCTCGCTCTGGGCTCGGCTGGCTACAGTGTTTCACTAACACCTGTTGCTCACGAGAGTCTGTGAACGTGATGATAGTTGCCCAATGATGATGCGCGGTACTAACTTGGCAGGCCTGCAGCCAATCGCAATAGCCAATAGTGTGACACAATCGGGCGGGCGCGCGCGATACATTTAAAGTATGAGTGAGCCTGCTTGAGCTGTCGCAGGCGGGAGTCCGCCGCTGTAATTTGCACCGCGTTGTGCCGAGTGACTAGGCCATCCCTGCGGTGTAATTATTCAGAGCGGGCTGGACCGTCGTTTACCTGCCACTGACCCTACAAAGTGGGGGTCACTTCACCGAACAAATAGACACACCAGGTGCCGCCTGACGAAGGTTGGCATATCTCCCATTCCAATTGCGGTGGTAGAGCACGGCGTCCGCGCGCACCAGGAGGCTCCTTCTCTACTGCGCACCCCTATGTGAAGTCAGTGGGGCCCGCGGCCGCTGCACAGTGGTGCCAGGTACCTCAGCAGCCTGGCCGCCCTGCCATTGCAGAGTGCAGCCAAGTGAGAATGCAGCCTGAGCCGTGCAAGTCACTCGAGTCCTCTCGGGCCGCGCTACCGCCTCACGTCCCTGCTGGGCCCGTCCTTCATGCTCCTTCACCATCAATCGGTGCTCGCTGACAATCAGCGAGGAGTGACTGACACAGCCCAGCCCTGGCAAGTACCGGCTTGGTTGGCGTTTGCGGAGAGCTCAGCTGGGGGGGCATCGCACCCACTACATGTGGACCCCTGAGCCAGCAATGTGCTGCCACCACGAGTGAAACTGCAGCGTGCGATTAGGAGGGCAGTGACATCAAATGCAATGATGGGGTAAGTGTCACTGAGCACAAGTTACTTTACACACGATCACAATACATTCATTTTTTAAGCTATTTACCTCGTTTTCGATCTCTCTAAGTTTCAGTTTCCGTCTTTCTGCCCCACGTTTATAATGGTCAGTGCCAATTCACCTATACCTTTATGCCCCATTTATGTGTCCCTACGTTTTGGTGTGAGTTCCCTGTGCCTCTCTACCCTGTGTCTGCATTAAGTTGTAGTAGAGTTTCTCGTTCCGCAAATGGTTTTAAGTTGTAATATTTATATATTTCCCTTGTCCTCGTTGCTTCATTTAGCTGAAAGAAAGAGTCACTCATACTCGTTGAAATGTCACTCATAATAACATTGAAATTATGAAAATGTCACACATGGCAATGTGAAAACTTGGCAGCTATGTGTAAACACAAGCATTCACAAATGCGGTTTAAATGCACTGCATGTAAATAGTATTTGCATTCACAAATGCTGTTAAACACATTGAGGGCCAGATGTATGACCGTTTTTTGCGTTCGCAAACGGGAAATCGGGCCGTTTGCGAACGCAAAATAGGTTTGCCCTATGTACAAACCCTATTTTGCGAGTCGGTAACCTATTACCTACTCCCAAAATAGGGGTTGCGACTTGCTATTAGGAAGGTGCGTGCCAAGGGCGTCCCTTCCTAATAGCGAGTCGCACTTCAATGTGCAATTGTTTTGCGGCCACAAAACGCTCGCAGTTTACCACCCATTCCAAAAAGGTGGTAAGCCACTCGCAAATGGTAAGGGGTCCCCAGGGGACCTCTTCCTCTTTGTGACTGGCAGCAAAAATATTTTTCAGGACCAGGCAGTGGTTCCAGGGACCACTGCCTACTCTTAAAAAATGAAACAGAAACGTTTTCATTTTTCTTTTTTAAATGCATCCCATTTTCCTTTAAGGAAAACGGACCGCATAAAAAAAACTGCTTTATTTAAACAGCAGTCACATAAATAGTAGTCTGCTGACCCCAGCAGGCCACCATCCCTGGGAGTGCTAGACATTCCCAATGGGGTCGCAAATTGCACCTGCCTCATGAATATTAATGAAGCAGGCAATTTGCGACCTCGAAAGGAATCGCAAACAGTGTTTGAGACACTGCTGTAAATTCCATTTTGTGAGTCGCAAATTGCGAGTCGCAAAATGACGCAATTTGTGAGTAGCAAAATGGAAGGGTCGTACATCTGGCCCTAAACCCTGTCTTATTGGCTTCGCTAGCGTTGGATAAATGTAGAAAAAAGTATTGCTTTCTGTAAAGAGTGCATATGGGAGATAAACAACTGCATTTTGATAGAGTGACAACTGAGTTACTCTGCAGTTGTAATATAGTATCAAATGCATTCCAATGTAAGAACGTCCCAAAAGGCAGAAGGATATACCAAACAGCCAATAGCAAGACAAGAATGAATGAAACTCCTATGGGTAGAGCCAAAGTCCACTCAATGTACATTTAAAAGAATTGTTAACAATTTAGCAGTTAGCTGCACTGTCAAGCCAGACCTAAACATTTACTAGGGTTATTGTGAATAAAGGGTATGTACAGATACACATCCGCAATTCCTTAATTCTGCATGTTAAACAGTTTGTGTCGCAAAGAACAAGTTACTTACCCTCGGTAACGATATATCTGTAAGAGACATAGATTAGTTATAGATTCCTTACCTTAGAATCAGGCGTTGACGTCAGTTCTTTTACACGACATTCCATGCCAGAAGCGCAGAGCCATGCAAGACACTGACCACTGGTGCCCAAAAACTAGGGCCCTGAAAGGGATTCCCTGACCCTAGAAATCAGTTCGCAGAACGGGGAGGATGGGTGGGGCGGTAAGGAATCTATAACTAATCTATGTCTCTTACAGATATATCGTTACCGAAGGTAAGTAACTTGTTCATCTGAAAGAGACAATTAGTTATAGATCCCTTACCTTAGAATAGATACCCCAGCAATACCAACCCCCGGAGGTGGGTCTGCGAACTAAGTTCACAACAGAAAGTCCTGGAGAACAGAACGGCCAAAGAAGCCGTCTCTCCGGACTTGGCTTTCCAGGCCCTAGTGTTTGGTGAACGTGTGCAGAGATGCCCACGTAGCTGCCTGACAGATGTCATTAAGGGGGACTCGCCGTCCCAAAGCAATGGTAGCTGCCGTCGCCCTGGTGGAATGGGCGCGCAGTCCCACTGGAGGCTCCTCCTTCGCCAAAGAGTAGCAAGCTTTGATGCACAAAACGACCCACCTGAAGATGATCCGTTTGTGCACGGCCCGACCTTTCTTGGCGCCCACGTAGCCAACAAAGAGCTGGTCATCCACCCGGAATTGTTTGGTGCGATCCAAATAAAAGGAAAGCGCACGTTTTGGATCCAGACGGTGGAGCCTCTCCTCCTCTTTAGAAGGATGCGGAGGCGGAAAGAAGGTGGGCAAAGTGATGGTTTGACCAATGTGAAAAGAAGTAACCACCTTGGGAAGAAAGGAAGGTCTAGTTCTGAGGACGACCTTGTCCGGATGAACAGCCAGAAAGGGAGGCTTGGAAGAAAGTGCTTGAAGCTCGCCATTCGTGATCCATCATGCACCTGCGGCTGAGTTCGTCCGCCCTGGCTTTCAGTGAACCTGCCACGTGTTGAACCACCAGGGATATACCCTGATGTTCCAGCCATGTCCAGAGACGGAGAGCCTCTTGACATAGGGTCCACGACCCCACCCCGCCCTGTTTGTTGCAGTACCACATGGCGGAGGTGTTGTCCGTGAACACCTGCATTACTCTTCCCCGGACAGAGGGAAGGAATGCTTTTAGTGCAAGACGGATCGCCCAAAGCTCCAGAAGGTTGATGTGGAGCCCGGACTCCGCCGGAGACCAGAGGCCTCTGATCTCCGCCTCTCCCATGTGGCCGCCCCATCCCAGCAGTGATGCATTTGTCACCACTGTGAACTCTGGTTGGGGAAGGGAGAGGGATCTGCCGTTGACCCAATCCCGGTTCGTTAGCCACCACTGCAATTGATCCCCACCGAAACAAGAAAAACAGTCACTCAGGCCCTCGTCACCAGCAGGCTGGACTACGGAAACGCCCTCTACGCAGGAACGACGGCTAAGCTCCTGAGACGGCTGCAACGCATCCAGAACGCCTCTGCACGTCTTATCCTCGACATCCCCCGACGCAGCCACATCACACCCCACCTGAGAGACCTGCACTGGCTCCCTGTCAACAAGAGGATAACCTTCAAGCTCCTCACCCACGCACACAAAGCACTCCACAACTCCGGACCAGCCTACCTCAACAGACGACTCAGCTTCTACACCCCCACCCGCCAGCTCCGCTCGACCAGCCTCGCCCTCGCCACAGTCCCCCGCATCCGGAAAACGACCGCCGGCGGCAGATCCTTCTCCCACCTCGCCGCCAAGACCTGGAACACCCTCCCCACCAACCTCCGACAGACCCAAGACCTACTGGCCTTCAGAAGACTCCTCAAGACCTGGCTCTTCGATCAGTAGCAGCACCACCCCCCTCTTCCCCCAGCGCCTTGAGACCCTCGCGGGTATGTAGTGCGCTTTATAAGTGACATGATTGATTGATTGATTGATTGACGTGCAGTGCCCTCCGAGATCTGAACGCAATCGGACAGATTCCCCTGATGCTGTGCCCACTGGAACTTCAGGTCCCACTGCAGAGCCTGCATATGCCACCTGGCATGATCTACCAGTAGGATGCAGGAGGCCACGAGGCCCAGCAGCCTCAGGGTCATTCTGAACGAAACCCGGGATAGCGGCTGAAAGATCGGAATCATAGCCCAAATATCCCGGACTCGCTGTTCGGGAGGATAAGCCCGAAGCTGCGTTGTGTCCAGAACCGCTCCGATGAAGAGGAGCTTCTCAGAGGGAGTCAGGTGTGACTTCGGCACGTCGCTAGAGAACCCCAGCGAATGCAGGAGGTCCGCCTTAGTCTGGAGGTGGAAGACAAGCCCGCCTTCAACAGCCAGTAGTCGAGATAGGGGAAGACTGGAACCCCTGATCTGCGCATATGAGCTGCGACCACTGCCATCACTTTCATGAACACCCGAGGGACGCTGGTAAGGCCAAAGGGGAGCACGGTAAACTGAAAGTGCTCGTGGCCTACCGTGAACCGCACGTAACGCCGGTGGGCCGGCAGGACGGGGATGTGAATATAAGCGTCCTACCATCCAGTCTCCAGGGTCGAGGGCAGACAGGACCTGAGCTAGCGTCAACATTTTGAACTTCTCCTTCCGGAGGAAGTGTTTGACGTTCCTGAGATCCAAGATAGGACGCAGGCCTTTGTCCTTCTTGGGCACCAGAAAGTAGTGGGAATAGCAACCACGACATACTTCTGGGACAGGAACTCGCTCGATGGCACCCTTGGCCAAGAGTGCCGAAACTTCCTGCTGGAGAAGGGCCAGCTGATCCTCCGACATGCAATGGTACTGAGGTGGCATGGATGGAGGGGTAGTCTCGAAGGGGAGGGAGTAGCCCCTTGGGACTATTTGCAAAACCCACCTGTCTGACGTGATGGTGCGCCAGTGGCGGAGGTGATGGCGAATCCTGCCGCCCACTGGCGATTGGTGGCCCTGAAAGGTCGGACTAGGAGGGTTTGTAGGCTGCTGCAGAGGGGGCTGTGGTGGACTGGCCCGCCCGCTGGCCCCCAGAACCACGGAGGTGGTTCCCACGTCCCCGGCCGCGCAGGGGCTGAACAGCTTGCGCCGGGCTGTGGCTCTGGGCGGGACGTGGCGGGGCACCCCTTCCGTAGCCACGAAAGGGGCGAAAAGCAGACTTCGCAGGGCGAATGGTGGAGAGGCCCAAGGACCTGGCCGTAGCCCGAGAGTCCTTAAATCGCTCCAGCGCGTTGTCTGCCTTGTCACCGAACAGGCGACGGCCAACAAAGGGAATGTCCATAAGAGTGGATTGGACATCCCCTGAAAAACCAGTCGACCTCAGCCAGGCGTAGCGTCGAAGGGCTACCGACGTGGAAATCGTCCTGCCTAGTGAGTCGGCGGTATCCAGCCCACAGCGGATGGTAAACTTTGCTGCGTCTCTCCCTTCGGCAACTGCACGGGAGAGTACGGCCCAGGCCTCCTCCGGGGACTGGGGCAGCACTTGCGCCACTGTATCCCATACGGAGTGGGTGTAACGGCCCAACAGACATGTGGTGTTTACCGACCGCAGTCCCAAGCTGGAGGAAGAAAACATCTTCTTCCCAAGATGGTCCAGCTTTTTGGATTCCCTATCAGGTGGTGCGTTAGGGAATGTGCCTTTGGAGGTGGAGGCTTGGACTACCAAGCTCTCAGGGGTGGGGTGTTATGAGAGGAAAGTGTAGTCGCCCGGGGCCGGGCGGTGGTGTTGGGCAATCATCCTATCCACAGGAGCCCCTGTGTTGGGCCTGGACCAGGTGCCCAAAAGGATGTTGGTTATGGCTTCATTAAATGGCAGCAGGGGCTCCGAAGAGCTTGCTGTCGGTTGAAGCACCTCTGTCAGGAGGTTGGTCCTGACCTCCACCGTAGGTAGCTCGAGGTTGAGAGCCTCGGCCGCCCTACGCAACACCACTGCGTAAGACGCTCCCTCCTCCGTAGCCACGGTAGGAGACGACAACATGCCACGGTCTGGTGAGGTATCCAGACCACTGGCTTCCCCCAGTTCCTCTCTCCAGTCCGGTTCGTAGTCCTACTGGTCAGTTAAAGGGTCTCCAGACCCCTCCCAGTCCTCTTCACCCTCCACTGGCTGCCAATCTGGTCTAAAAGAGCCAGGGTAGAACAAGGGCACAAAAGTACCCGTCGGCGCCGGATGTCTACATTGGGGTCTACATCGGGGTGGAGGCTGGGGTCGACGCCGGCTGGGGACACAACCGGCGTCGGCTGCAGACGTGGTGCCGGTGGAATCTGCGCCGGGGGAGGTGTAATGAGGTCGACCAGCGCCGATCCAGATCCAGGCCTGGGTCCAAGGGGACCCTGCGGCGCCAGAGCCACCGGCGCCGAAGGCCCAGGGCCCACATCCGAGTCCACGGGGCCCGAAGGCGCGCCTGCGGAGTCGGGCTGCCCAAAGATGGCATGTATCGCTTCTTAAAATTGGCGAAGCTGGGCAGGGGTCGCTCCGGGTCCCAGGAAGGGGGGGAAACTCGGAGTCGACCCTTCAGACGCCGCACGCGGAGCCGCAGGAGGGGCACCACCCGCAACCCTCGTATCGTCAGCCGACCGACGGGGAGAAGTCGAAGAGCGACGATGCTTCTTCGACTTCTTCTTGTGCTTCGACTTACCTGAGGAGTGCGAAGACTTGGACGAAGACTCGTGGTGGTGACTCCACGACCGGTCCCTCGACCTCCCACGCGACCGGGACCTCGAACGGCGCGGAGCCGACTGCCGGGCCTCGAGAAGCTTTCATGACCGCTCCTGCAAAGACTTCGGATTCATGGTCCGGCAGTCGGAGCACGACTTGGGATCATGGTCTCGCTCCAGGCAAAACAGGCACACGCGGTGCGGATCCGTCACCGACATCAGTCGGCTACAGGAACCGCAAGCCGGGCAAAAACGGTGTCGACAAAAGTCACCAAAAAGTCAGTCAAAAAGTGACTGGAGGTACCGCTCTCTCCGATGTGCGCTGGCTGGCGCGGAAAAAGAAAGAACTGACGTCAGCGCGCGAGGGCAGCGTCTAAGTAGCTACCGTGACGTCATCCCGGCGACCACGACGCCAACGACGAACGCGGAGCCGACCGACGCCACCTTTCGACGCGCAGGGGTACTGCTGACGAAAAAATTCTCCGGATCCAGTCTGACGCCTGGGTGGAATTCTAAGATAAGGAATCTATAACTAATTGTCTCTTTCAGATTGTACATGTATAGTACTATGACACAAAAGGGTTAAACGTTTTCACCCACAAAAAGGCCCTGGGAGAATGTATAGAAACAACAAGTTTGACATTTCGTGCAAACCATGTGAATGTGTGGACACAACAGCAGTGGAAGACAAATATCAGAAACCGTAAAATAATCACATGCTACCCACCATATGGGCTGAGCTTAATTACAGACTGCGACTGGCTGGAGGCAGCCGCAGAGCTGAAAGGACAGATACCTCAGTGTGAAAATAGCAGAAAGGTACAGAAAACAATGTAAAGACTTTGAAAAAGTGGTCTCTGACAACATTCACACAATGAGATCAAGCAGAACCATGCAAAAAACGCATTCGCTGTATTTTGTTTTAGCTTTTCCTTACAAGTGTTATTAAGCAGAGTGGCTGACAGCACATACAAGTAACAAATGGGTTAGAGCCCTGTCGAAGCATCTGTGGGGCTCATTCCAGTTTGTTGAGTCAACGCATATGCCCTTAGAGACTCGAAGACCTCTCTTGTCTTGTAGGTGCAATTATGCTGTGAGTTTTAACAAGCAGAGGGCACCGCAGCAAAACACCAGGCCTACAACCTATTTTTAAAAAGAGCACATTCTGTGCCCTTCTGTTTTTCGTGGTGGGTGAGAAGGATAAGTGCTTCAGGCAAGAATATCACCTCTTATAAATAGTGTGCATAGGTGAAACACTGAACAATTCTAAGCTCACTGGCTGCACCAGTAGAGGTGGGCAAGCTGGATGTCTGGCTCTGCCTCAGCAAGAGGTCCACCTGGACTCTCAACCTCTTCGGTGCTCACACCTCATTCTCAGAGCTTCTAGTTGACATACGCTCTCTAGCTGTGCAGCAGAAAAGGTACCTTTCTGCATTTTTTATTACGCTAATTTGGGCTGATCAGGAAGATGCCACGGAGTGCTGTGAATGTTCTGTATTCCACAGCCTATTTATGGTCAGCTCATCAACCACAACCACAGCCCCAACCCCAGGAGGTAATCAAAAATATAATAAGCCGGATTAGCCCATTTGAACCACCATTTGTGTGCAGTTGAGCATTGTTAAGTATGAGGAAGCTAGCTATAGCAAAATAAAGAAAGAAAAATAACTTTGACAAAGCCAATAGGTCTAGCTTTGTATGTTAGCCTTCTGGCTTTGTCAATCCTTATTTGTTTGTGTTTTGGAAAATTTTCAGTTTGGGGAAGCTGGTGAGCCCTCATCGTTCTCAATAAAATGGCTAAAAGCAAAACATTTTTTGGATTAAAAAAGTACACATTGCCATTGTAGTCCCTGCCACATAAGGGAACTACTTTGGGTGTAGATGTGCTGCTTGTGAAATGGCAAAATGGGGTCACTCACGGTAAAGTTAGCCAGTGACGGAAGTGGACTGATCCACTGTGCCATGCTGTATGCTGTAGTGAGCAGAAGAAAAATGTTAAACATACCAACAGACGAAAGGGCTGGCTGACAGACCCTACTAGTAAATATACATAAAAGTTTAGTAAAATCAAAAGGTATTTGCTAATACCGGACCAAATAAAACGGAATGTCTTGCCATCCCTCAATATACTACTTTTTTCTCGAAAGACTTCTTGTGTCCCCTTGATTTAATATGTAATGTGCTTATTTACTTAATAAGGTGAACTAACTTAGCTCCAGAAAGAAACACACAGCATTGTCCTTTGATATTAAATTGGAGAGAGCAGATGATACCCATCAAGCAGCTTAATTGCACAATGTGTACCCAGGAAACTTGGGTTAAAATCTTGGGTTAAAATCTTGGGTTCCCGACTCTCTAAACTGCGCGATCTTACGCATATCACTTTACTCCTCTCACTTCAACGGAGAGTTAAATCTAGGACCACCTTGAAGAAATTCAGGTTAGGCTGGGTGCTTTATAAAAACCTAATTTACGTAAGATGTAACAGATAATAATGTAGCTCCACATAAAACAATATTGCTCATATGTACAGTACCTTGTTAGGGCATTATAGATGGCAAAAAGTTCATGTTTCAAATCTATTACTTTTTAGAGATGTCAACACTGATCTAATGCACTATTGTGAGACAAGCAGCAGCGGCTCCTCCGTTAAGGTGGAGGAGCATCGCCCCCTGCTCTCTGAGAAGTGCAGAAAGGAAAAATACAATAATAATAACACAATGTTATTATATTTTAATTTTTCAGTACTGAGTCTGTATTTACCTTAAGAAAAGCGTATTCCTTGCTTTGCGATATCTAGGGCGGGGCTGGGCAGTCCTGACGCGATGAACAGGGAGGAGGAGTGGTGTGCACCATAAGTGCGCATGACGGTTTGGCTGGCTGTCTAAGAATGACCAAACTGTCATGCGGAGTTAGCATTTCTCCACCTGGCTGTGTTGCAAAGCCGGATAGAGAACAGTCCCAAGGCACCCAGGCACTGTCCGAGCGGCCAAAGAGGCCGCTCAGACCAATCACGACGCTTCTGTCATGCAGAGTCATGATTGGCTTAGGGTGACTGGGAGCCTGTGTGCTTCCTGCTGTTGGGAGTCAGAAGAGGACAGAAGAGAGGCGGTGGCCGGCAGGTAAGACATTTTTTCTTTTTTTTTGTTCCCCTCCTACTGTCCCCCCCCTGCACCTCAGCAGCCGCCCCTGGAAACAAGTATTCAAAGAATAACCTATTTTTTAATTTGAGAGAGTCTTTATCATATATTTACTTCACATTTGCTGCACCATTTATGAATCAAATGTTTTGACGGCTGGTGTCGTTCTTTGGCTCGTAGTCAAGCAAACCTTTAGCTTGCATCTTGCTTAGCTTCCTGTATGAATATCCTCGTACGCCCACCTATACTGACTAGTGGTACACAAGCATGACTGCCAGAGGCCCTGTGTGTTGAATGACATCCTTAGGCGAGCCTACATTTCCAGTCAACAGTGTTACATTCTGGGATATGTGGTTTTCCTGTTAGGAGTGTCATAATATACTGAAACAAATTGCGGGTAAAGAGCTATTGACTAAAAAGAGAGGGCAAGCTGGAGGTGCCATAGAAGACATGGGGCCACGACGTGGCGAGATACACGAGTTCTCATGTAGCTATTTGTTTAGCATTGGCCTTTAAGCATTGCTGTGGCCACCTTACACTCAATCGCAAATAGTGTAGCATTAGCCCAGAGCCATTTTACGAGAGACTCCTACAAATAGAATGCCGTCAGGCTTGTTATGTGTTTTGAATAGCACCCACATGTCGCCTATGCCTCGTCATACTGCTGGCATGCATCACTAAGGTGAACTTCCACTGCAGATACTACACTGCCAAGTAACCAGTGTCTATGACCTCAGTGGCAATATGAATGATAAAAAGCAGAAAGGCACACGATGCTGATAAATGTAGACAAAACAATCACAAACATAAGGTAAGACAAATTAAAATGTACATAAAGCCTTATTTTTAACAGAACAAATCACCTTACACAACCGGGTATTATCAATAAATATGAGCAAAAGAAAAAAATCAACCATCTAATCTTTCAGGTGTGGAGGATGCAACTGACTTCCAAAGTTTAAAGCTCAAACCGATAACAATTCCTTAAACAGATAAAAAGCTTAAGCAAATACACGTTCTCCTGTGACAAGCAGAAATGTCGCACACATGTCCCCTAATAGCAGAACAGTAATACTGTCCTTGTCAGGTGTAGGAAATATTTAAGAAAACACAATCTTACTTGATTCAATGATTACTGGTTAAACCAAATGAAAAGAACGGATCTCGGGTCCAAGACTTTCTTGCCTTCTACTAGAGGTAATTAATGTGGTGAGCGGCAGGGTCAGTGCCCAAGAAAGCGAAGAGAGGAAAGTTGTGCGGGGTCACAAAGTGGAGAGAAGAGGGCATTGCCTTGCTCCCAACACCAGTTGCCAACCTCAATCAAGCACTGGCCAACCGTTGCATGCTGGTGCAATGGCTAATTTTTATCTCACGAAAATATAAATAAACCCATAAAAAGGGAATCTTTAACATTTTTCAAAAAGTAATTGAGGTACGCAATGCCTGGTAATTTTTGGCATATTCCATAGTTATATGTCTATGTCTATTATTGATAAACAAATATTAATTTATTTGATATCATTAGATGGGCTACTGATATGTGTTGGTGGTTAAAGAAGAATTGTCCTGATATTTCCAATTGCCTGAGGAAGGTGAAATATGTGCATTCAAAAGACACTTATAGCCTACTCATAAATAAGCAAAATATATGGACGAAGTACGAGGAGTGGCTGCGGGCTCGTATGTAGTGCAGTTTATACATTTAGATGGACATTCCATGCTTATGATCCCATTTTACAGATCTCAGGGTTCCGTAGGAGGTATCTGTTGGGTCTAGCTGTATCACGTTTCCAGTGTCATAAATTTCAGAATCAAACGCTATGGTAGTTAGAGGATTATTTAAAAAAAAAAAAAAACACATTCTGAAAGGGATTTGCTACTCAAGGGAAAGGAACTATTTTTATGTGAATGTGAACAATGTGCAGAAGCTTTGAGCAGTCTTTCAAAGTGAAGGGCCCCAATAGATAAAGAGGGTTGACCAATTGCCATATGAAAAAGGCTGTGGTGGGCGGGAGCAAAAATTGAGTAATAATTCCACAGGCCACTAGATGAAACCTGTTGACCAAATGCCCCATATTATGTATGAGTTTTTAAAAAAAACAATAGTCTGGCGAAAGAGCTAGAGCTGTCTCAAAGGTCAGACCTAAAAACAGCCGGCAATGGCTGTAATTCTGGGCCTTTCAATACTCCGTCCTTCTTCCGATGGCCAAGGAGTGCCTTGGTAGAGGTGGTACAGACCCATAACTATGCAGACCCAACACACAATGAAAACAGCTGTCTGACGAGAATGCAAGGGAGTCTGTCACTTGAGAGAAGCTGCACTTTATCCCATCAGATTCCACTGTGGGTTGGGGAACCACGTGACTAAGATTGAGAAGGGAATGATATGGACAACATTACCTTTATGGGGACTCCAATATTCCTAGTATGTAGGGCTAGTGCCAAATTGTTGGTACTGGACTGGACTAGGAACAGATTAACAAAGTTGTTATAGTTGTTCTTTACTCAGCTTATACCACCCATATGTGGTTACCTTTTTATAGCTGTGACTCTTCTCCCCTGCTTGTCTGCACCTTCCCCAGTTTCCTCCTTCAAAAAAGGTGCTTATTCGTGTTCTCCTCAAGCCTATTCCTATGCCAATCATCTAACCAAGATGGGAGGGTGCTTTACACCCGAGGCTGTGCATAACAGCTCATATGCGCTGGAAGGTGGGGTGCTCCAGTACCCTTAAAAATACCCATGTTGGAGTTCAGAAGGTGAATGTTCAATAAAGATACCTTTAGATTTTGTGTTTATCTTGTCACATTTGCTGTGCGTTCAAAGAGAAAGTTCAAATGTCACGCCATGCCTTCTGAAAATTTGCTACTTATTGGGAAACTGGTGTTTACTTTTATTTCTCTGACTGCAAAGTGAGAGGATTTTGTGAAAACCACCTAGGTGACAATCTTGCTGGGGGTACAGGAAGTGAAAGGAAAGGCTGTAAGATGTCAGTGTTTTAACACACAACATTTAAGTACCTTAAATGAGGTATACACATATTTCAAAATATATCAGCAATTAGGAGGAAACAAATGAAGCACATTTTTTTGTAATTCTGAAGTGTGATGAAAACAAAGACTTTAATAGGATCAAAACAAATCAAGACACTTTACTGGGTGATGCACAAATATTTGCTGAAACCTGACTTCAAAACATTATCATTTGTGTGCTATATAGTTTTACTAGTAAAATTGCATGTCTCTGCAAATTTAGTGGCCATTTCAACTGAAAATGTGTTGTCTATAAATGACAGTGCGCAACCACAACAGTGTTCCACAATGCACTACCGGCTACAAACCACACCCTTACCACTCTCTTGCTGAATCAGCTTGGTACATTTGCTACACTTGTTTTTGGGGTGACGCTTGGATTTTTCGCAATTGCAATGACTTTAGTGTTGTAACATTAATGGCAGCATTAAAATTGTTTCAGCACCACTATAAAACGCCCCATTAAGGTGCGGCTTGCCCCTCTACAACCCATTGCAGAAAAAGGTTATGATGGAACCCAACACTATCTCAGCCACCGAAGTCTCCATTGCCAACTTAATTCATAAAGCTGCTGATACGTAGATGTGGGTCTACCACAAAACCCCCCCAAAAAACAGTAGACTCGAGCAAAATGCCCGCAGAGAAATGTCTGCCTCGGCATCTGTGCATCAACACAATTACACCTGCGTGGCTGCCATACATAGATGAGATGTTTTAGGGTCTTCATGCATAAGTAGGAAGTCAGACTGTCCGCAATAACCGAAGTAAATTTAACTCGATGTGTGGTTAATACTTGTTACAAGCGCTGGCTAATTGTTCCTGACATGACTTGACCCTACAGAACTGTCCTCAAAGATGGTTCTTCTGAAGTCGATTCAATCAGTGCAGGAGAGATAGGTTCCATCCGAAAGGAATTGGCGGCAAATAGTGAAATGACTAGGGTGTAACCTGCATGCGGTACCGGCGCGTGCACATTGGTACGCGCACTTGCATGGGAGTAGGAGCCATCAAAGCCCTGTATAAATATATTTAAAAAACAGTTTCCTGTTCCGTAGAGTACAAAGTAATTTGGAGACAGGAAAGAGTCAGGACGCAAGGGTATTCACAATACCCTAACTTCAGAGGCGCAACTAGAGCCAAATTTCGGGGGAAGCTAATAAAAATTTCGGGGGGGGCTATTTCTTTCAACAATAGGCAGAGTGGAGATGCAGGGGCTCTAAGGAGGGGTGAAAAAACAACACAGCCTCGTTAACAAGGAAATGGTCTTTTAAAGACCTGTGAAGTACTCGGGTGCGGCTGCAATAAGACGGACGCCAGACCAGCCAGCCCACAGCAGCTCAAAAAACTGTCTGTGTGTGTGCCCGGGAAGCTGTCTCAGCCCGGGCTGACACACAGGACGGGGGGGCTGAAGCATTTTGAGTCGTATGGGCGTTGCGCACCTGCAAATCTCTGCGCCGTCAACAAGATGGGCTAAAATTCTATGACGCAGTATTTTCGATCAGAAAACATCTTCGCAGAACACCAGCGAGAAAACATGTAATACACAATAAACCTGGTGGTTAATATCATCCGGAACAGTATCGCTGATGAATAAATATTATCTGGCAAAGTAACTCGGTTCAGGAAACACTCTGCAACAGCAGCCTGATGCGCAAATATCAGATGGCACAGTAAGACCGATGGGAAGACATTCCCTGGTGTATAAACTATAATTGGTGCACATCCTCGTGTGTAGTAAACCTGAAGGGAAATAAAACCCTCTGCCACAGTAACACCGATATGGAAATATTCTGTATGGATTCTATTTTAGCACAATAACCACAAGGTGCAATAATTTGTCCCATAGCAATACTGAAAGGCAAATATAAGTTGCCACAATAATTCATACAGGCACACATTTCTGTCGGATAGTCTGGGAAACACTGATCAGTGGAACAACAATCCGAATGACTGTTCTCCATACCATAGAATTTCAAAAATAATTTGAGGGGCAACTTCCTGAGGAGAGATATTCTGAAAATCATTATGTAGCACTGAACTGCCATGGGCCTTTTATTCTATTGATCAGGCACCCGGTCAACGACCTCTTCCTTTTGTCAGGTTTTCTTGTTCCTCTATTCCTTCTGGCAAACTTTATCAAAGCGCAGCTGCAGTTCTTCGGACACCATATTGAATATGGCTATATTACAGAGAGGCATTACCTCTCTTTGGGTGACATTCCGCTGTTTGTAAGGTGGGTTCAGTTTTGATGGATGCATTAATTCTGCTGGCGTGATATGTCAGCGCTGTATTTATGATAATATCTCCTGGCACTGTAGTATAGTGGGCATTTATTCTCCTGGCTCAACAACAACTAATGAATGCATCAATCGATGTTGGACAACTATTTTAGTGCCATGCAGCAGTTTTTTAGGTGACCATAACCTTCAGGAGGGCCTACATATGTATTTTGGTAAACAGAATGAAAGGTTCTGAGCTTCTGTGTGAAATCCTGCAATTTAAGATTAATCCATAAATTCTCGTTCACAGCTGTCTCTCAAACCACACTGTGGCAAACGTACTTTGGAAAGTACACTTAGAGTATGACATTTGTCTAGAATTTTCTATCAGATCGATGGGATCTAAGATCACAACCAAAACAGTCACTGAACGTGTGCTGTGTTTGACTGCTCACAGACGCATGGACTTTTTGAAACCCTAGTGATTTTGCTGTTATGACACCACTCTGTGGTTCTCTCAACTAGGGTGTGAAGACGCACAGAAGACCAGTCAAAGGTCACTTGATGGTGGCATAAAGGAGAAAAAATAAGGAATGTTTTTCTTAGTTGAGCCTGCTCCCAGAACGGGTATAAAGTTTATGTATGAGCCGAAGAGAAAACTACAGACACGTCAAAAAGGCAACAGGGAAGTTGTATCTTCTTTAGGAACGAGAGCAGGACGTAAAGTATTCTGCTACATGCTCTTACCTTCCTGATCGCCTTCAGCATTTAATCAAGGGGCCGGGTTCGGTAATAGAACGTTATGCCTCGGTGCCAATTGCTTGAATAAAGGAACCGATGGAGAAACCACCATTTCTTTTAAAACTTTATACCAAGATTATGTGAACGGTTAATGTACATGCAGGCAAGGCAAAGCATCAGATCCCCAGTGAATATTCTGTACAAAATTATGACTCATTAGTAGAAGGGGGCAGGTAAACTTCAGCTATTCGGTGTGAAAGAATCCACAGCAGAGCACTGCATTGTCTTCATCCAGGACAGGTGCTGGTGGTATTTGTAGCTGTAACATTTACAAATTTCATTTCATGTAGAGATCAACTTGTGGAAGACCACTAATGCTATACATTCACTAGGAGGATCTCCATTCGGTAATGCTCTTTCTGGTAGATCCCTGTTTAAGAATAGATTCCTCATGTTTAGACTATCTCCAGGCGCCAGACTGGCTCTAGAGAATTCTTCAGCAATGCTCCTTTGTGCCGGTGAGTGGCGCCTTGTGGCTCTGTGGTGACTTCTGACTGCTCCCGAAGTGACAGAGCAGAGCTGCATGTAAGTGTCATCCCTGTGCACTGCTGTCAGTTTCGTGTATCTTTCCTTTCCACTATCCTTAGATGCGGAGTGCAGAAAACATTTTCTGAGACACTGTGCTGTGCCACAGAACAGGGAGGTCATTTAGGAATCTGCGGCTATATAGAGTATACACCTGAAAGACAACTACCGAAAGTTAAGTAACTTTTTCTTCTGATGGATACTTCTAACCACAGATTCCTCACCTTTAGAATAGATACAGTGGCAGTAGCTCCCAAAGGTAGAGGATCTAGTGAGTCAACTCCACTCATAAATTCCTGCAGAACCGAACGGGTGAAGTGACCATCCCACTGGACCGGACCATCAAGACAGTAGTGTTTTATGACCCTATGCCCGACTCCCACGTCTCAGCCTTGCACATGTCCAGAACAGGTATGCTTCTCACGAAGCCGTTCTAGCAGCTGCAGGGGTGGAAGAAGTCGAGGAATGCAGTCACTGGTGGCATGAACAGTGTCTGAATGGAGCAAACACAAGGAGATGATGGCCGGAGCGCTGAAACTTTTCAGACACTCACCTCCAGTCACAGATCTGGGTAGAATCCATCATCATTCTTTAGCTCACTTTGCCACCTCAGTTCAGACCCAGCTATATGCAAATCAGTCTTGACCCTGTGCCTCATGGGAACAGTCCAGCCCGAACAGCCAAGCCAGGTCTTCCCTGAACCGGAAACAAGCATCCTGGGACCGGTTTCTGGGTGACACCCTTCATCAGCCAGGCTAGCTTGAATCCAGTGGTAAAGTGAGCAAGGGACCCACGTCTGGGCATACCCTGCCAACTTAGGGCGAACAAAGCAAACACAAGGAGATGATGGACGGAGCACTGAAACTTTTCAGACACTTACCCCCAGTCACAGATCTGGGTTGAATCCATCATCATTCTTTAGCTCACTTTGCCCCCTCAGTTCAGACCCAGCTATATGCAAATCAGTCTTGACCCTGTGCCTCATGGGAACAGTCCAGCCGAACTGCCACGCCAGGTCTTCCCTGAACCGGAAACAAGCATCCACAGCCTTAAAAGGATTCGTTTGTTTGCTGTGGTACATATTGGGAGGGCTAGTGTTGTCTAGAAGCTAGCCCCTTGGAATAGCCTCTGAGTTTCCTGTACTGCTGGGAAATTGCTTAGACAACGTCAATAGCCCCAAGAATTATGCTGTGGTGCAACTATCCTTGAATCGCTTCAACACCGAATCAGCTTCTTCTTCAAATAGTCTGAAGCCATCAAAGGGCATGTCCTATAAGGACGTTTACACACCTCAAGAAAACAACATTGAGCACATTCAGGCACGCCCCCTGAGTAGTCCGTATTGTCCATACCAGCCTGAAGTATATACTTAAGTGTGTCCTAGCCATCCTGAATAGTTTGGGGTAGTGAGGCCCTGAAGTCCTTCGGGACAGCCGGCAAGATGGCACTGCCCATGTACCATAGCATGTGGGGTGTACCTCCTCAAAAGGCAAAGTTCATTAATAGATGTAGAGGTAGACTGGCTGAGATGACACCACATCAGCAATTAATTTCGATCACCCACCCACCAACCTGGTTAGGAAGTCTGGGTCACCAGTGGCCAATCTGTCACCTAGCCACAGGTTGAACCTACTAGCAGGCATGCGCATGGCTTAGACGAAGTAGCCAGAAAAGCATCTAAAAGGGCATCATTAAATGGAAACAACAGATCAGACAAAGCTAGCCCTGGTTGAAGAATCTCAGTTATTAAATTTGTTTTTGTATCTATAGTGGACACATTCAATTCGAGTGCTTCAGCTTGCCTCTGACTCACTACTGTGAATGAAGTGCTTTCTTTCATTGGTCATCCAGGTGGCGAGTCTTGCCCCATTTCAGCAGGTCTATGAAGTCCATTGATATTCTGTAAATCTCAATCAACAGTACAATGAGTAGGGAGGAATCTGTCCCCTCATCATCATTAGTGTCTCAAGAGACATTGGATGCTACTTGCACTGGATCCGAATCAGAACCGAAAACAGCATGAATCTGCTGAAGGTACCAAAGTCAGGGTAGAAGCACTGGATTGGAGTCCACAGGATGCGCTTTTGTAATTGCATAAAGCAAAATAGGCCTGGATCAGGCTGACCTCAGTTCGAGGTCAGATTCGATCACTGATTGGAGCTTTTGGAGTTTGCACCTCTGCGTATGGAAGAAACCAGTGTGGACCTTGGTGACGGGGTATAAGTCAGTGCCAGAGACGGTAAGGGCTCAGTAGCGGATCGCACATGAGCAGACAGAGTTGGGGGAAAGGCGGAAGTCTGACTGGAGACTCCTGAATCTCCATGGAGCATGGAGGTGAGTTACAAGGAGCTGTAGGCACACCAAGGATATGCAGCATGACCACTATTTGTTGAGGTGTCAACAATGTCCTGGGAACTCAGGGCACACCGAGACCAATAGTGGAAAAAGTTCAGATTCAGGCGACCTTGGAGTTGTGAAATCTGTGTCTTCCCACTAGGCTTCAAGTGGCAAGATTGGGACTAGTCCTGCTTGGGTTTCTTATCCCTGTGTCAGGAATTCGACTTGCAATTACCAGAAGACTTCAAACAAGAAGTCAACTTCTTGCAAGAGCGAACTAGACACCGGACCCACAATTGGGCCCATGATATTGAGCAGGAGCAGGGCCTGTGAAAACGACCTTTTCTTGTGTCTGCAACATCAAGTTTCACCTCCCAGTCCCAAATTACCTTGGGGTAACTGAGGATACACTAGTCACATGACTTAGAGCCAAGCCCGAAGACCAATCACCACAGATATACCTCTTGCTGGTCTGTTACTGACATCTCCTTCCTGCATTCTTGACACGGCTTAAACACTGTGGTTTCATTGGGCACAGTGTTCCTTGGCACTCTGTGAAAAGCATTAGGAGGTATCAGAAGACCAGCTAAGGTGGGAGCAGAGCTGTGGATCCGCCTGGAAGAAGGCGGAAAGACAGGCACTGACATTCGCGCAGAGGTGGTGCTAAAATGTCTCCTTCGGGAAGGGTCGAAAGGTAAGGAATCTACACTCAGATTTATCCATCAAAACCCTTAGCACTCACACTGAAGTTATGCCCCATGCATTTTACACAGGATGATGAAATTCCAGTGTGAAAGTGGAATGTCAAAGTCATTCTTGAAAATGCTGGTGATCTTGATACTGTTCCACAGCTTGAGGCCATATGTACATAGCACTGGTCTAAAAATACTGGTCTCAATCTGCAACAAGAATTTTAAAGACCCAACCTATGCATAATAATTGAATGTGCAAAATACAGTTCCATGAATCGCAGCCATCATAGGGATAGTTGCTTGCTGAGGTCAACAGACCCCCATGTCTGTGATTGCTTTTAAATAAAGCATTTTTTTTATATAACACGTTTTTCTTAAAGGAAAACAGGAAGCGTTAAAAAAAAAAAAAAAAAAAAAGTTTAACATTTTTTAAGAGTAGGCTGTGGGCCATGGGACCACTATCTACTCTTAAAACACGTGTTTGTCCACATTCTCAAAGGGAAAGGGGTCCCTTAGGGGCCTCTTCCCGTTTGAGAATGGGTTACCACTACATGTTTGTAGTTGGTAAAGTAGTAAAATTTTGTCACCAGATTCCTGTTTCCCTAAACACTCCCTTCTAAATACTGAATCAGTATTTGGCTTTAAACCCAAATTGTGATTTGGTAATGTGTTACCAACTCTGTATTTAGCTTTCATACAAAATAAAGCCTTTTTGTGGTCGCAAACAGCCCAATTCTGCAAATCAGAAGGTCTGCGAATGCAAAAATTAATTCATAAATCTGGCCATTAATTTCTACTTCTGCAAATAAGTGGCAACCATGTGATGCTTTCTTCGCTACGAGCATGACCGGCATGTGGTGGGTGGGTGATCCAAACGAGGTGAGGTGAGTGGTGTCAAATCAGCATATAGCTAAGGTAATTCAGCCATTACCTTAAAATCCTCCATCAATAGTAAAATGGGCAAAAATGTAACCACTGCCGTATTGGTAGCCATTGTATTAATTTCAAACGTAGATGAACGCGCTTGTGATGTTTTCTAATGAATTCTCAGGCGAGCTATACTTATGTATTCCCAATAATCCAAGTAGGGCCAAAATTGACATATTAAAGATAGAGGAACAATGGACTTAGTCTAGAAGATGTTGTCTAGTGGCTATACTGCTGAATTTGGAACTTGAAGATCTGGGTTATAATCCTGGCGTCAGCTCTTTACTAAAAATCGTGTGATTCTGGCCAAAGCACTTAAGTTCCCTGTACCAAAAAAAAAAATCTGTAAATACGTGAAAATGCAAGGGAACTGTAGAATGGAATTAAATAATTAAAAGTGTGGAAAATACCCATTTGATATTACAGTTTTCTTCAGCTAAATTTACGCTATATAAATACCAACATATACTAAGTGGTTGCAATTATTATTGGCTTATGGATGTTTTAGCCTCATTATTTATTTGAGTAGCTGAGGAGAGTTTTCAATGAAAGTAATGCTTGAATTTCTGACTGGTTAAACAAGCTTCGTGGTTATGCAGGACAGGACAGAGTATTTCCTCATATCCTTGCACCTCCCAAGTGACTGCTTTATTTGAACGTGGAACCGCACCAAAGGCGCATTCCCTTGTTAGGAAAATTAACCAGTGCAAATGACGAATCCGTTTTCTTTGCAGGAAACAAGGTAAAATATAAACCTTTAATTTGGATGCCGACCTACCATCACACTCGTCGTTAGATAAATAAAACGAGTCGTGCTGGGTTGAGGGAGTCAACTTTGGTCTTCCCAGCTCAGGAAGAAATAACCAATGGCCCACCATTTTCCTTCTAGTTACACAAACACTCCATATACGCATTTAATGCAAGTCTACTGTGGGAGGTTTAACAACCATTCTTCTAAAAATATTTACAAAGTACACAAATTACTTCCAAAACTAGAAGCAAACATGTTCAAAGACTAAAAGCCAGTAACTGCAAAGAGGGGAAAACCAAACAGCTGTTTTCTCGAGTTACGCTCCTAGAGTCTGGAATAACAAGCCATCAACATTTGAACTTCCCAAACCCTCCAGCAGTTGAAAGAGACTCACCTCTTCAATGAACAGTACACCTCAAAACAAAAGATATCCCCATATCATTGAGGACTCTATTTGATCCTCCATGGAGTATCTCTGGGATCATGGCCATTTACAGTGCTTTGCTGCTCTCTAGCAAGGTAGCGCAGTATAAGCACGAACATACTGCATATTCAATCTATCAACCACTCAGTGCTTACTTTGGAAAACAATAAATCCGAGGGCCCAAAGCCAAGGCTGGGTAGACTTGATTCCACCTCATGCCTCTTTCATTCACCACCAGCCACTCACAGCATTGTTATCTCACTCTCGCAAGTTACTTTTCCTTCCCACTTTCTTCCTTTGTCACTGTTTTTCCGTCTTTCTCTTTTTACCCCCTTTTGAGTTTTTGTCTCTAACTCTGGGTGAAAGTCTGATGAGGAAAAATAAGTGCCGGCCCCAAAAACGAGTGCCTGTGGGCCCCACATGCAAACACCGGCTCAAATTAAGCACCGCAACCACTCTTTTTAAACATCAGCTCTCAACATATGGTGGTCATTTTTAATTTTCAGTAAACGTTTCCTTTAAAGGGATGCGTGGTTTCGGCAGGTGTATGTCTACAAAGTGCTATACAATTCAGTCCGGTAAAACTAATGTAGTGGCCGGGGTAAGGTGAGCTCGCCACAAACTGTTCTGAATAGAAACACCACACCAACACGAGAACGGCACAATGACAAATACCCGACATTCTTCTCCGCAACACAATACAATCCGCTACGAAAGAAAAGACGGCAGGAAAAGCTGCCCACTTGGTGTACGATTATCCTCATGAATTAACTATGCCTGTCATTTCAGTGAGGTAATGACAGCTTGATTAAAGGCTGCCAAGCCCGTAAATATTTAGGCAACTGCTACACCTGATACTGTAATTGTGCATCTCAATAATATTACATTTACTTCACTCCTTATGTTTCAGCTATTCGAGGAACATTTCTGCTCAACACGCATAGTTTGTTTTTCTATATAGCGCTCGTAATGCACTTCTGCTGTTTCTAAGCGCTTTAAATAACAGCCTTACTAGGATTCTCAAAAAAACATAGGTGGAGGAATAGGTGGAAAAAAGAGGTAGGTTTAAGAAAGCTTGAAAAGTGGACTGAGAATTGGCAACTACACTAAAATATGTTGGCCACATTTACATATTGGCTTCCACCATTACTAGGCCATCACTGTGCCTTCCTAATCTGGGCACCCTTTTGGTACGGTTATGGGATTTCCATAAACAGATTGAATATGGTTGGTTTTTTGAATGTTGCTAGTAGAGATTTGTTAAATGTCTTGGTCAGTAATGTTTATGTTGGATATTGTTAAAGTCAGTGTGATCCTCCTGAAGATCCCTGTAGTATGTTATGTGCATGGGTGGGATGCCAAAAGACTTTTACTGTTTTCCGTTGAGATATCACTGACCATTAAGGTATCAAGATTTAAACAGCAATACGGTGTACTCACAGTGCCTTCCGACATCAACAGAAAAAGGGCCTACTTGGACCCGTTACAGCACTAATAATACAATTGCAACCGTCGCATATTTAGCTACGGGTGACCGGCTCAATATTCTATAGGTTTATCGGACCGCCCTTACAGTGAGTTTTCTTCCCAAATACTAGGGTGGATCTGTGGCGTGTCTTCAGTAACAGCACGGCTATGCTGGCGATTAGACTTTATTGAGACATTAAGCCCTGACAAAGTCGACATTCTCGACGAAACACGTGTTGGGTACTCTGAAGATCTAATCTTGAACATACAAAATAAATGACTTATGGAGTCCAAGAATTGAAAGAACATATCAACTGAAGATTGTATCATTATTATAAACTGAATGTACAATATAAGCTGTGTGTGCCAATTGGGAATTTCTAAACCTAAAATCTTAAACACCACTCTCCATTTACTACTGTGTTTTGACATCTGTTACTTAATAGATGTCTGGTTTACTTTAACATGAATGTTACTTACCTTCGGTAACACCTTATCTGGTAGAGCCTCTATCTAGCCGCATATTTGTTACCGTAGAAATATCCCCAGGTGTCAGACTGGATCCGAATTCTTTTTTGAGCAGTACTCCTGCGCGCCGTTAGGTGTCGTCGATCGGCTCCACGTAGTCATCCACACCAGAATCCATGTGCGCAGTGCCTATATAGGCACCACTCTAGCGCGCTGACGTCAGTTTCTTTTAGCGGCTTTTTCTACACCAGGAGCACGGAGCTAGGAAGAACACTGACTATTGGTGTGGAAAACCAGGGCCCTGAAAAGGGAACGCCCTGTCTCTCGAAATCTGTTCGCACAGCGGGGAGGAGGGCTGGGTCGATAAGGAATCTGCGGCTAGATAGTCTCTACTAGATAAGGAGTTACCGAAGGTAAGTAACTTGTCCATTGATTGAGACTTCTAGCCGCAGATTCCTCACCTTAGAATAGATAACCAAGCAATACTTACCCGAAGGTGGGTCTGCAAAAGAATTTCATACCAAAAAGTCCTGCAGGATTGACCACGACAAAGTGCCCGTCCCAACGGGCCTGACTTTCCAAGCAGTAGTTTTTTGTGACTGTGTGCAGAGAAGCCCACTTTGCTGCGGCGGGTACTCAGCGGGCTAAACCAGAGGTCTCAGCCTTGGCCCTGGTGGAAGGAGCATGCAAGCCCTCGGAGGGTTGCTTCTTGGTCAGTGCATAGCAGATTTTAATGCAGAGCACGAACCATCGGGAGATGGTCTGCTTCTGCACAGCCTTTCCCTTCTTCACTCTGACATACCCCATGAAGAGTTGGTCATCCACCTCGAACTCTCTTGTGCGGTGAAGGTAGAATGGCAACTCTCTATTTGTGTCCAGTCAGTGAAGTTGCTCCTCTTCTTTAAAGGGATGTGGCAGAGCATAAAAAGTAGGCAGGGTGATGGACTGGCCTATATGAAAGTGAGTGATGACTTTTGGCAGAAACTAAGCTCTAGTTCGTAGAACCAGCTTGTCTGGGTACATGTTCAAGTATGGAGGCATGGATGACAAAGCTTAAACCTCACTGACTCTCTGGACAGAAGTTATTGCCACCAGGAAGGCCGTCTTGATGGTAAGGAGCCTGAGAAGACAGTTGTGCAATGGCTCAAAGGGAGAGCACATCAGGAATATGAGAACTAGATTAAGGTCCCACCGAGGCATGATGGATAAGGAGGAAACATATGTTGCAAACCTTTCAAGAACCTATGTATAATAGGGGATTTGAAGAGGGATTTCTGGTTAGGCAACCGCAGAATGGCTGGTATAGCAGAAAGGTAGCCCTTTAAGATGCCCAAGCATAGCCCTGCTGGGCAATGGAAAGAATAAAGAGAAGAACCTGAGAAAAAGGGGTCAACCTGTTTTTGTGCACACTTATCAACAAACTTGGCCCAACAGAGGCGTATACCGTTTTGGTGGAGGGACGCCTGTCTGCTAGAATAACATTGCAGACTTCGGGCAGAAAGTTGAAAGCTGTCATTTGTCGCTGCTCAATTTCCACGCACAAAGGCTGCAACATAAGATCTTCAAGAAGAGAGAGCTTGATCGGAGGACCGATGGCCATGCCTAACAGCTACTCTCCAAGCCCAGTCAGAGCCACAAGGATGACTTGGGCCCGATTGTTCCTGATCTTCTTGAGAACTCTGGGCAGAAGTGGTATGGGCGGAAAGGTGTACAGGAGGCCTGAGCTCCACTTGAGACGAAAAAAGTCTCTGAGCAAGAGCCGCCTTGTAAACTCCAGCGCACAGAACTGCTGACACTGCACGTTCTTTTTTTTTTTCCAAATCTTTTTATTAAACAACAAAAAGATGACATTTCCATTCACAATTTGACGAGATGAGTCACGTTACATGGTTATAATCACACTTGACACCGTTGTACAATATATCATACGAAATAGTAATGTAGCGATCTCTATGGCGTTACAGGATCCTCCAAAGAGAGAACAACTGGGGGTTCACATATATTACCACGGTAGCTATTCCATTTGCTCCATATGCCAATCCACTTTTTGGGGCACCCTCTAGAAACATACACAGTTTTTTCCCGTAGCCTACACCAATCCATGTCTGCTTTCCACTCTTCAACTTTGGGCAGTGCCCCGGCTCCCCACAATCTTGCCAGGTTCCTTTTAGCGACCATCAGTCCCAACGTGACCCATATACGGTCTTTTCTACCTAAATCTGTGGGCTCCCATACATTTAAAACATCTCTTAGCCTTGATCCCCACCACAAGTCAGAGAACCTCACCTAGACAAGCGTGTATCCCCTTCCAATACTTCTGTATATACACACACTCCCACAGGGTATGCATAAATGTGCCCTCCTGACCACAGTGCCTCCTGCACATGCCCTCATCCGCCCTTCCCATACTGACGAGCTGAGACCCCGTGACATAGATTCTATGGAGGATTTTCAATTGGACCAGACGCAACCTGGAGGAGATTGCAACTTCCAGCGGGGAGGCCACTGCCTCTTGCCACTCTTCATCATCAAGTTCCAACCCATCGTTCCCCCAGCGCTCGCGGATCACTTTGAGAGGGACTGGTGCATTATTGATCAGCTTCTTATATGTCAAGGACACTGCTTTCGTTTGTAGGTACCCATCAAGCAACCTGTCTTCCGGCGGCGAGGCATCAGGGGGATACTCCTTCTGCAAGTGCGATGTTAGTGCATGTCTCACCTGTAAATACCTAAAGTATTTGGTGCTGGCCAGTTCGTATTTTTGTTGCAAGGTGGCGAAGGAGATCATTTCTCCCTTTTGCCATAGGTCCCCTATTTTCGTGATCCCTATCAGGTGCCACTTATCAAACCATTTCGAACCTCTCAGGGTGCCCAATTGCTCCGAGTCCCACAAAGGAGTAGCCATCGTGAGCTTTCGTTCCCACCCCAGGCTTCTATTTACTGTGTGCCATACGTGTACTGAATGTCCGGTTGGTCCCGTTAATGACAATCTCTTGGGCCTAGAATAAAGGGCCATGTTGTAGTTACCCCCCGGCAGTAACCATTTATCCATTCTGTAACCTGGGTTTGTCCCACTGATGATACATACATTGATTTATAGCTGCTAGGTGGGCCACCCAGTAATACGTCCTAATGTCTGGTAGCCCTATCCCCCCCATCATACCAACTTAGAACTAGTTTGGACAGGGCTATGCAAGGACGACCATCCCAAAGCAGCTCCCTCTGGAGACCTTCCACCTCTTTAAAATATTTCAGCGGGACCGGACCTGGGAAGTTCTGGAGCGCATATAGAAAACGTGGCAGAGACATCATTTTGAATAATGCCGCCCTTCCCAATAATGAGAGCGGCAGGGTCTTCCAGTTGGCCACATCTTGCTTCAGTCTCTGTAGCGAGGGAAAGGTTTCGATTATACCTAGTTTTGGGGTCTACGGTGATAAAGATTCCCAAATACTGAAAGCCCTCTTTCGCTTCCTTCATGGGACACCCTCTAAGTAGTGGAGGTGGCTCACCACTAAGGACATGCATCAGGGACTTGCTCCAGTTGATCGTGCACCCAGAGTATTTCCCAAAGGTGGTGAATATATCCAGTACTCTGTAGAGCGATGACTTGGGGGATGCGAGATAAAGCAGGATGTCGTCCGCATATAGAGAAATGCGGTCCTCCCATGTGTCCGCCCACTTTAGTCCCCGGATCACTGGGTCTACCCGAATCCACGCCGCCAGAGGCTCCAGGGTAAGAGCAAAGAGGAGGGGAGACAGTGGACACCCCTGTCGCGTCCCCCGGCTTAGTTCGAATACCCCCGATTTCTTATTATTAACGACTTGTGCCAAGGGCTCTGCATTCAAAAGGCGTACCCACCCGATAAAATTGGGCCCAAATCCCATCTTGGCCAAGACTGCAAACAAATATGACCACTCTATGGTATCGAAAGCCATTGCGGCATCAACCAAGACCACGACCGCAGCTTCCTGAATCGTGCCCCGGCGCCCCAACACACCATGCAGTCTCCTTAGGTTCAAAGCTGTGTTACGGTGGGGCATGAAGCCCGACTGGTCTGGGTGCACTAGTTTGCCTATTACCTGGACCAGACGTCTGGCTAGTATTTTTGCGAGTACTTTGGGCTCAGCATTCAATAGTGAGATGGGCCTGTAGGACGAGCATGCACCTCTGGGCTTGCCAGCTTTATGTATAGTGACCAATGTGGCAACCCGTTGATCTAGAGGGAGCAGCCCCGATTCTAGGCTTTCCTCAAACATGGCTCGCATGTACGAGGCAAGGAAATCCGGCTTCAACTTGTAAAGCTCAATTGGCAGGCCGTTGAGACCCTGAGCCTTACCGGATTGGAGGCTTCTAATCAGTTGGGCAACCTCGTCATTAGTAAAATCGCTTTCTAGCAGGTCTCTGTCATCTACAGCTAGGGAGGGACGTTTCATGTCCCTGATCAGAGCCCGCGAGTCCTCTTCTGTAAAGGAAGTGCTTGCGCTATATATGGAGCGATAGTGATCCGCAAACTCATTAGCGATCTCTTGTGGGTCAGTTATAACTTCCCCTGATCCATTCAGCAGTTCCCGAACCAGTCTGCTCGCCTGTTCTTTTTTATCCAGCCATGACAGTAGCTTCCCAGCCTTGCCCCTAGGTCATAGAGCCTACCCTCTCCGACTCTACCCATTGACTTATGGATTTATATTCTGTTCGCTTAAGTTTCAGGGCATGAAGTCTGTCTTGTGTCATTGGTTC
Organism: Calotriton arnoldi; assembly: GCA_963921515.1. NCBI lineage: Eukaryota > Metazoa > Chordata > Amphibia > Caudata > Salamandridae > Calotriton > Calotriton arnoldi. Next base: position 607,355 of record CAWUFW010006394.1, on the reverse strand, counting down.
CCTACCATCTTCTTCCATGAGGAGGATTTCATCTTTCAAACGAGTTAGTTCCTTCGACTTTTCTTTCCGCACCCCTATTAGCGAGAGTGCCTGACCACGCACTACGGTTTTAAAGGCTTCCCATAGGGTTTGGGATGAGCTCACTGATTCCTTATTCTCTAGAAAGTAGTGTTCTATAGCTGTTACTACCTTGTCTTTAACCACTGGGTTTCTGAAGTACCACGGGCTGATAGGCGCCACCCGTCCCACTCTCCTCTCACCAACGACCACTTCTGCCCATAGTGGGGAGTGATCAGATATGCCTCGGGCGAGGTGACTGACTTCCCTAATGTTCCCCGCTTGGGGCGCCGGAGTGAGAAGGTAGTCTATACGGGATAAGCTATTGTGAGCCCCGGAATGGAAAGTGTGTTGGATGCGTTCCGGGTGGAACATCCTCCACGCGTCTACAAGGCCCATGGCTTCAAAGAAATCTGGGAGCCAACTCTGCGAGGGACTGATGGTATGGGGGGGGGGGGGGGAGACAGCGGTCCAGAGAGCCCAACACCACTGAATTAAAATCCCCTCCCACAACCAGACAGCTTTCTGGGAACGACAACACGATGTTACCCAGGACACTGAAGGATTGTCCCTGCAGTCCTGGTGGGATATACACTGATACTAGCGTGAGTGTCTTACCCTCCCACTGTCCGGAGATTGCCACATATCTACCCATCCCATCGGTCCATGTGTGTTGTATTGACATAGGAAAGGAGTTTCTGAGCAGGATACCCACTCCCCTGGAACCCGTGGTAAAACCAGAGTGGGCCACCAGCCGGTAGCCCCATCTGCTCATGGCCTTGCAGGAGTTGCCTACCAAGTGCGTTTCCTGGAGAAGCACCACCTCCGGAGCGTGTCACTTAATATACTGCAATACGATACTACGCTTTACTTTGTCCCCGAGCCCATTTACATTCCAGCTTAGGAGCTTAAAGGTCTTATCCCAGTGCGTCCCCTTGTGTAGGTTCAGAGATTGCGTATCCCATCTCTCTTTTAGCAATGTACAATGTCGCTCTCTCTAACAGAACATAAAACAACCCCACTCCACCCCAACAACCCCCCTCCCTGCTCCCCTGCTCTCTGGGCCTGGAACTGCCCATGTTTCAACTATGCAGAGTGCCTGTCGCCCAAACTTAGAACTAAAAGTAGAATAGAATCGGGGGTGTAAGCTCCGCCACCCCAACCACCTCCGTAAGTCCAAAAAGCGATATGCCCTGCCAGAGGGGCCCACCCAACACCAAAAAGGATATACAGAACAATCAATCAATGCTGTCAAACCATTGTCCGTCACATCAGTTCAGCCACCGCATCAGTTCGAAGGCACTGCCGGGTGAGGCGCCATGATCAGCCTCCAGCACCACACTCTCATCAGACTGAGCCATTAGATGAATCGGCCCGGTCCGCCACTTAGTGGGCCGTATGGTCTCTCGCGGCTCTCCAACCTTTGAGCCAGTCCGCAGCCGCCTCAGGGACATCAAAGAACCAGACCCTGCCATCTGCTTCGACGCGGAGTCGGGCCGGAAATAACATGGCATACTTAAGTCCTTTGTCTCCAAGTCTCTTCTTCACCTCCAAAAAGGATCGCTGTTGTCGCTGTACATTCAAGGTGAAATCTGGAAAAAAGGAGATCTCCGAATTCTCATACTTCAAGGGGGGGCCCATACGCGAAGTCTGCAATATGACATCTCTGTCCCTGAAATTTAAAAGTCTAGCCACCATAGGGCGGGGAGGCGCACCAGGTTTGGGGCATCTTCCAGGAACTCTATGCGCCCTTTCTACCACAAAGAATTTGGACAACCCCTTAGACTGAAGATGCTTAAGTATGAGTTACTCCACGAATAAGTCCGCGGCAGGGCCCTCCGCCCTCTCCGGCAGACCTATAATTCTCACGTTATTTCTTCTGGTGCGTCCTTCATAGTCATCCAACTTATCCTCTGCAAATTTACGAAAGGCCTGCAGGTCCTTGATATCTTGCTGCATTTGCGTCACGTCTCCCATGAGGCTAGCAGTGACTATTTCCATCTGTTTCACTTTCTCTCCTGTTTTAGTTAGGTCAGCTCGGATCAGCATCACTTCAGACGTGATGGTGTCCATCCTTTGTTCAAGGGAGGAGTGTACACCTGAGATGGTGTCCATGACATCTTTTAACGTCGGGTCCGGAAGCTCCCCTTCAGATCCAGTCATCCGTTTCCCCTTGTCACCGTGCTCGGGGTCAGCCTGCTTTGGCAGCGCATATTTGTCTCATTTATTCGAAAAAGGGGTTTTGCCCTCGTACTCCGCACGGACCTGGGCAAATTTAAACAGCAACAAACAAAGCAATGATACGGCGGAATTGATCAAATAACAATGAGTAATTTTTGTCACTGAAGGAAACCTTAATTAATCCCTCAGGGGAGAAATATTCTCAAAAGACATATCTTATTATACAACCACGTTGAAATCCAGATTTTTGTCTCTATGCATATATTTGTAAACAATTTATTTTTCCAAATATTTACATTATATACAACATAACAACATGAATAATACAGAAACTAAGACAAAAAAGTTACAAAAAATTATACATATACACAAAACATATATAATCTCTTTAAACGAAACCTTGTTGCCCAAAATTTTTTGGGATGGCCATGCAAAGCTATTAAGTACAAAACTATAGTTCGCAACCCGTATCTATAAGATAGCCCTTTTATCAACACCCATCTGGGTAATATTGAGTCTCAACCCTTTTCTACATTATATGGGGTTGTACATTTCTTTGTCATCAAAATCAAAATTGTGAGAGCTTCTTTTTGTCTATAAAGTCGACGCGTTTCAGCCTGTTTCCTCTGGGCCTCATCAGGACTAGGGGCATAAAGGTAACCTAATACAAAATAAAATAAAAAATAAAAAATATTTTCAGATTGACTATAACTACAGATTGTGAGGGACAACATAGAATAATAATTCACCGGGTGAGGTTTTTTGGTGTTCATCTATAATATTAATATTCTTCTTTTTAACACTTTCTAGAATTTTATTTCTTGCTACTTCTTTATTTTTGTTTTTTAGTTATTGGAAATATAGTGAGGCTTCTGGTGGGGCGCTTGTATGTAGGATCGAGAATCTTTAACTCAGACTAAGTCGCGTTAAGTCTGTCCTTAGTGTCTATCAACAGAGAAGGTTCATTACGCGGTCACGTAGTGTCCGCGTTACGCACTGTTTTGGCGCATTTGCTACCAGGATCGAGAGGAATTGGCGTTTTGAAATCAACTCCCCGGTATGTTTAATTCTTTTTAGTTTACCACAAATACGCATATATATGCGTGAATGGGGCCGCCCGAATTATAATTCCGGTGCTCGTTTCTTCCTCCTTTTTCTAGAATTCGTCCGAGATGAAATAATAAAGCCGGGTGAACCGAATTACTCGTCTTTCCCCGGACCGGCGATCTAATTCTCCTTTAACTTTACACACCATCAAGTACATAGAATGGCATTTGGGTTCCGTAATCCAGTGTTATGCTGTTTCTGAGTGACTCTTTTAGTTATATATAGACCCTGCAAAACATACATTTGTCCATGTTATTCTAGATCGGCCCCACACAGAGTAGTCCTGTACTCCTGGTTCCGTTCACAGTATCCCGATAGATGTAGTGTTATCGGTGAGATCTTTAGTTTTGATTCTGTCTTCTATATTCTATTTTTTATCTTCTATTTTTCCTTTATATTTTGGTTTCCTTTGCACTTTTTAAGGTGATTTTTATTCGGACACATTTCGAGGTGTATAATTGTATTGGGGTGACTTGTGTCAGTTTGCTTCACACGTTGGACCAGATTAGCATTTTTTCTATATAATATCCCTCTTTCTAATTCCACTATTGGGTGATCCCTATGTTGTTCACAGATAGGATCTTGTTGTGGTGAATTTTAAGGAGAGCTTTCTCATTAATGTGGTGTATCTCCCATGAGTAAATATTTGTATATATTTGTATATATGTGTATATGTAGATATCTAGGAATGCATTATTTTTTATTTTATTTTGTATTAGGTTACCTTTATGCCCCTAGTCCTGATGAGGCCCAGAGGAAACGGGCTGAAACGCGTTGACTTTATAGACAAAAAGAAGCCCTCACAATTTTGATGACAAAGAAATGTACAACCCCATATAATGTAGAAAAGGGTTGAGACTCAATATTCCCCAGATGGGTGTTGATAAAAGGGCTATCTTATAGATACGGGTTGCAAACTATAGTTTTGTACTTAATAGCTTTGCGTGGCCCTCCCAAAAAATTTTGGGCAACAAGGTTTCGTTTAAAGAGATTATATATGTATATATGTTTTGTGTATATGTATAATTTTTTGTAACTTTTTTGTCTTAGTTTCTGTATTATTCATGTTGTTATGTTGTATATAATGTAAATATTTGAAAACATTTTTGTTTACAAATATATGCATAGAGACAAAAATCTGGATTTCAACGTGGTGTGAGTGCTTGTATAATAAGATATGTCTTTTGAGAATATTTCTCCCCTGAGGGATTAATTAAGGTTTCCTTCAGTGACAAAAATTACTCATTGTTATTTGATCAATTCCGCCGTATCATTGCTTTGTTTGTTGCTATTTGTCTAATTTAGTCTGTTGCGTCACCTTCGCACCCTTGGCAGTCGACATTTTCTCACTGGCGCCGCTAGGACCAGCCCTCCCTTAGACTTCAGGTCTTCCCCTCCTCAGCGGTAGTCCCCTCCGCCCCGCAACGCCCAGCCTTGCGGTTCACTTATGATGTTTCTCTAGCACCGGCGGGGGGGGGAGGGGCACCACACACCAGGTCACTGCAAATGCGTGTTATCGGTTGGTGGGGACCAATGCATCCTCTTTTCCTTCTCCACTGACACAATAGCGGTTATAGTACTGGGTCTCTGTGTTCGTTTATTATGCTAGGCCACCCATCCAGTCTTTGGCCCTCCACAGCGTTTGGGAAGGCCTGGTCAGCTTTTTCTCGCAGGCCCTGCCTCAACTCTCAGTCCTCCAAAGGCCCACGGGCCAAGTCCGTACCAGGCGCTCCGCAGCACCGACCGCCGCGCCAGCGTCCTCTACTCCGCTCAGTGTCCCACAACAGGCCGTCTCCTACCTTCACTGCGGCTGGCCGGTCGGAACGCTCGTGCCCAGGATACCGCAGGGTCGGGAACTCCGGCCGGGGCCCCAGCCGGCACACCCAACCGCAGCCTCCTCAGCGGGGTTCGGTTACGCGGCCCCGGCAGGAGCACCCCCGCCAATCGCGGGCGATCGGGCCGCAGCCACTCGCTTCTGGGACAGGATTTCGGGACCCAGACTGCCTCTCCTTCTGCCGCAGGTCCGACAGCTGGTACGTCCGCGGCCTCGCGTTCACAAGGGGCAGGACCAGACAGTGCGCCACGCCCAACTCTCCGACGCGGCAGCTCCGAGCCTCCGGTCTCGAGAAGGCCACAGCATGAAACGCCGATTTCTTCACTTTCCGGCGGCTGTGCAAGGCCGTTTTTCGGTGCTCCAGCCTCAGTGGTGGTTCCGGTGGCCCCCCTACTGCACAGGCGACGGATTATTAAGCGGATTTATGGAAGGCGGTCGGGTGTGCTACAGAGCTAGTTTAGTTGGCGGCCATTGCGTTCCGCGGCGAAGCCATGCCCCGACACTGCACGTTCTTGGTGGAGACGAACAGATCTAACCAAGGCTCTCTCCACTGCAGAAAGAGTCCTTGCACCACCCACGGATGGAGATGCCGTTCATGATCTGCTCGACATCTACAGCTGAGTTCGTCCACCCTGGTGTAGAGAGAGCCCGTCATGTGTTGAACTACCAAGGAAATGTCCTGATGTTCTAGCCATGTCCAGAGCCGCAGGGCCTCTTGACAAAGGGTCCCCCACTCTGTTTGTTGCAGTACCACATGGCGGAGGTGCTGTCTGTAAACATCTACACTAGCCTTCCCTTGATGGAGGGTGGAAAGGCTTTTAATGCCTGCCGGGTCACACAGAGCTCCAGAAGGTTGTTGTGGAGCCAGGATTCCGCCTGAAACCAAAGGCCTTAGATCTCCACCTCTCCCAGATGGCTGCCTCACCCCAGGAGTGATGCATCCGTCACCACTCTCAGATCTGGTTGGGGAAGGGGGTTGGGTCTGCTGCTGACTCAATTGTGGTTCGTTAACCACCATTGCAGATCTTTTGCAGTTCCCTCTGAGATCTGGACCATGTCTGAGAGATTTCCCTGATGCTGTGCCCACTGGAACCTCAGGTCCCACTACATAGCTGGCCTTTGCTAGAGGGCATGTGTCACAAGCAGAATGCAGGAGGCCATGAGGCCCAGTAGCATCAGAGTCAGTCTCACTGAAATCCAGGGTAGAGGCTTAAACATCTGTATCAAAGCCTGAATATCCTGAAGTCGCGGTTCGGGAGCATAAGTCTGAAACTGGACCGTGTCCAGAACAGCTCTGATAAAAGGGAGCGTCTGAGAGGGAGTCAGGTGTGACTTCTGCACATAGACAGTGAACCCCAGCGAGTGCAGGAGGTCCGCCATAGACTGGAGGTGGGAGACGACAGCCTGGGGCAAGCCCACCTTCAACAGCCAGTCGTCGAGATATGGGGAAGACTGGCAGCCGTGATCTCCGCAGATGAGCTGCAACCCTGCCATCACCTTTGTGAACACCTGAGGGGGGGTGCTGGTAAGGCCAAAAGGCAGCACAGCGAACTGAAAGTGTTTGTGGCCCACCATGAACCGCAGGTAACGCATGTGGGCTGGCAGGGCGGGAATGTGGAAATATGCGTCCTGCAAGCTCAATGCTAGCATCTAGTCTCCCGGGTCCATGGCAGACAGGACATGAGCGAGAGCATTTTGAACGGCTCCTTCTTGAGAAAGAAATTGAGAGGCCGCAGGCGCAGTTCTAGGATAGGACAAAGGCCTCCGACCTTCTTGGGCACCAGAAAGTAGTAAGAATACCAACCACAACCTACTTCTGGCATCAACACTCTCTCTATGGTTCCCTTGGCGAAGAGAGCCAGCACTTCCTGGTGGAGTAAGGCAACATGGTCCTCTGGCAGCCTGTCGCAAGCAGGTGGCATGGGTGGAGAGGGAGAAACGAAAGGGAGGGAGTAGCCCCTTCGGACAACTTGAAGAACCCATTGGTCTGATGTTATAGTCCTGCAGTGGGGCAGGTGATGGGGTATCCTGCCTCCTACTGGGTGCTCATAACGGTAAGAGGGCAAACTATAAGGGTATGGAGGCTGTGGCTGCCAGTGGGGTGGTGGACTGGCCCGACCTCTGGCTGCCTGACCCACAAGGTATGTGGGTACCGCATCCTCGCCCATGCAGAGGC